>MU227381.1:1749765-1768073 GCA_018584345.1 Thuja plicata | reverse complement strand
TTATTTTGTAGAAGCTAACAATTTATGTTCTAGAGCTTATAATTTCAATTTGTTAATCAATTCTAGCTTAAAAGAGCATACATTTCAAAGATTTCAAGCACTCTTATTCATAGAATAGCAGCATTTTTCTCATATTTAGATGCAGATTTCTCACATTTGATGGCTGTTCTTCACACACTTGCACTTTAAAATCCTCCGTATTAGAGAAGGTCAGGTTGTTGGCTCTTGTTCTGAGGGTAAACTGCAACAATCACTCCTAATTAGGAGGCAAAAGGTCACCTCAATCACCTTCGTAGAGCAAACAATTCAATGTTTGTCTTTGCGAATTCATTGATTGAATAAGGACTATGTTGCGTTTGTGTTGAATAGAGAGGTCCACATTCGACATAAGACATCATGTTTCTAAAAGAAAAATCTAAAGCATTCAAGATGTTTAAATGGTATAATGCTATGGTAGAAAGGAAAAGTGGTAAGGATTTGAAATGTTTGAGATCAGATAGAGGAGGAGAATTTATATCAGATGAATTCACTAATTTATTTAATGAGCATGGTATAAAAAGACAGGTTTCTGCACCAAGAACACCACAGAAAAATGAGATTGCTGAGACAAGGAATAGATCAATAGTTGATTGTGCAAGAACATTGATGATAGAGAAGGACATCACCCAGATCTTCTGGAGAGAAGATGTTAGCACTGCTATTTATACACTTAACAGAGTACAATTGAAGAAAGACACAAAGAAGACTCCTTATGAGCTATGGTATGGTAAAACACCTAATGTAAGTTACTTCAAGATCTTTGGTAGTAAATTTTATGTCTTGAAAGATGATATAAATGGAAAGCTTGACACCAAAAGTGATGAAGGTATTTTTCTAGGGTATTCTACCAAGAGCAAAGCTTTTAAATGTCTAATCAAGGCTTCTAAAAAAATAGTTGAAAGTGTAAATGTGAGGATTGATGAATTTGTAGAAAAGAATGAGATAGAAAGAACAAAAGAACCATAGGAATACAACAAGTTTGTATACTGTGAAGAACCCATAACTCTACCTGAGCAACTGTACTTAAATCCATAACAACAAAATGTTGCAACCGACAGTCAGAATGTTGTTACCGATGGCCAGGATAATGATCAAGATAATGTGCAAGGTAATGAAGATCAAGCTTATACACAAAGAGTTGTACATTTACTTGCAAGATATGTAAGAAGGAACCATCTAGAGGACCAGATAATAGGAGATAAGAAAGCTGGTACAAGAACAAGAAGTAAGTCCTTAAACTCAAATTGCTTAGTTTGTGAGTTTGAGCCAAAATCTATCAATGGTGCACTAGATAATGAAGAATGGATAAGTGCTATGAATGATGAGATTGAATAGATTGAGAAGAAAAAAATATGGTCACTTGTGCCAAGACTAGATGACAAGAATATCATCAGTACAAAATGGATATTCAGGAATAAGCTGAATGAGAATGGAGAAGTCACAAGGAACAAAGAAAGACTAGTATGCAAGGGGTATGCACACGAGGAAGGTATAGACTATGGAGAGACCTTTGCACCTATTTCTAGGCTAGAAGGAGTAAGAATACTACTTTCTTATGCTGCATACAAAGGATTCAAAGTATATCAAATGGATGTCAAGTCAACATTCCTAAATGGAATACTTGAAGAAGAGGTATACATTGAGCAACCAGAAGGGTTTGTAGATCCAGACAAGAGGAACATGGTATGTAGACTTCACAAAGCCTTGTATGGATTGAAACAAGCTCCCAGAGCCTGGTATGTATGACTTCATTCATATCTAATAAGTATTGGATTTATAAGGACTAGTGAAAACAATAATCTTTATTTGAAAGAAGATACTGATGCTAACACTTTGATTGCTGAAATATTTGTTGATGACATCATATTTGGAGGCAATGATATGCTATGCAAATCATTTTCTGATGAGATGAGCAAATATTTTGAGATGTCCATGTTTGGAGAGATCAAGTTCTTTCTTGGTCTACAGATCATTCAACAAAGTGAAGGTATTTTCATTACACAGTCCAAATACATCAAAGAGGTCTTGAAAATATTCAAGATGGAAGATTCCAAGCCAGTTGGAACATCGATGGCTACTGGGTGAAAATTAACAAAGAAAGACAAGTCAACAGAGGTAAATCTAACTTTGTATAGATCAATGATAGGAAAACTCATGTATGTTGTACACACTAGACCAAATATTGCACATGCAGTAGGAATGGTTGCTAGATTTTCTGCTAACCCTAGGGAATCACATATGACTGCTATGAAAAAAATTCTAAGATATCTAAAGAATACTGAGGAATTTGGCTTATGGTATAGAAGAGAAGGAAAATTTGAACTTAAGGTGTTTACTGACGCTGATTGGGCTGGAAATCTTGATGACCGGAAGAGAACAACTGGAGGAGCATTCTTTATGGGTGACAGACTTGTCACATGGATTAGAAAGAAGAAAGGATGCATCTCTCAATCTACTGTAGAAGCATAATATGTTGTTGTTGCTACAAACTGCTCAAATATTACATGGATCAAACAATTGCTGGAAGGTATGCATATGAAGATCATAGAATGAGTGATTATCTATTGTGATAACATGAGTGCAATAAATATTTCCAAGAATCTAGTCATGCATGCAAAGACTAAACACATTTCCATCAAGTATCATTATTTAAGAGAACAAGCTCAAGAAAAAGAGGTGATACTTGAATATGTGCAATCAAAGAACAATTGGCTGATATCTTCACCAAGCCACTGCCCAAGGATACATTTGAGTACCTGAGAAAGAGACTAGGGGTCAAACCCATGTCTACTAGTCAGTAAAGGACTGAAAGCTGCATCAGCCATATATTATCAGAATATCATTCATGATTGATGCAAGCAAAAGATGAACTTCAAAGCTACATCTATATATAGAAAGGTATATATCAGAACTGAGCACCAGAGCATATTGTTGTATTGATGATGGATTAGGGAAATTCAAGGAATATATTATGGATAGAAGAAAATAGTTGTTTGACATTAATATCATATATTTGTAAGATACTTATTTGGCATTGTTGTCAAAGGGAGAGAATGTATCCATATTATCATCAGAAACTATTCAATATCAGATTAATCCAAAAAGGGAGAGATCATATCAATAGGGAGAGAATTTGTATAAAAGTTGCAAACAAAAGACATCGACATCAAAGAAAAAGAATAATCAAAAGAGAGAAATTGACACAAACAGAGGACACAACACATCAGAAGAAGTAACACAGAAAGCTGCAAGAATCAAATCTAAGCTAACACAGAGCTTACCGGCGGTCAGACATTTTTATCAGTTATCAAAACAAACTATTTGGTAATTTGATGAATCTCAACAATTGTATTTCATATTATATTAGAAATAGTATAGTGTGATAATATAGTATGTTGCCATCAATGCTAAAGGGAGAGATTGATGACATGTAACTGATTGAATGTTTAATAATGTTAATTTGAAGATGATGCAAGACATTAAAATAGTTAATGGTTTGTATTTTCATTGATATCAACTTGATATCATATGTACGGTCATGTACATAATGCCAAAGAATTTAGAGAATCAATGGAACAATGATTATGCTTTCAGAAATGCATAAAATTCAAGTATTCACTAAGTGACAGACTACACCGATGAAGTGCACACCATCGGTAAAGGCAGAGAAAAAGTCACAGTGATGACCGACAAGAAAAAGACAGTGTTAACCAATGAAGCAAAATCATAGGATGCCTGACAAACTAAAAATAGAGTTTCCCAATGAACGGAGATCCTGAAGCTAACTGGAGTTACACTGACAAAACTGGCAGTTAACACCGACGATGAATTGCAGAATTGACTGACAGAACAGAGAGTTCAGAAAACAACAAAATATCTAGATGGCAGAGCTTAAGGATAGACTTAACTGGTTGTTTTATTTTTTTTATTCGACCATAGTTAAGTAATTGATTTAAAGAAGATTTATACAGTTGGAAAGAAGATAACTATGAGATAAATCAAGAGTTAAAGCCGTAAATCATATTGGCTGGATTGTTTTTCACACCAAGAATCAAGAATCAAGAATAAAGAATTAAGGAATATCATGTCTATATAAGAGACAATCATAATTCATTTTTGCATGTAATTAGATACATGGAAGGGGAGTGAATAGAAAGAAGATGCTGAAGAGAAACTGGCGAAGGATAAACTTCATACAGTCCTGATTAATCAAGCTAAGGGAGAGCTAAAGAATTCTGTAGACACCAACGAACAATGAAGCACAACATCACAGAGAAGAAAGTGTGGAGCACAAAGGAATTGAATTGATACATTGATCAAAGAGGTATTGTACTTAAATAGATCTGAAAATATGCAATTCAAGTTGCATTAGAAACAAGTCATTGTGTTTCAGTTTAACCATTGAAGCATTAAGTCTCTTAACAAAGAAGGACTTAACCATCTTCTATAATCGATGTATGTCCTAACAGATTGCCAAAAAGGTTGATTCATGAAAGTAGCATTGAATTTTTATAAATCCTATTGACAGCCTAAGAAGAAGGTTGATTCAAGGATGGTAGCAAGATTTTCCTAAAGCGTATTGACAGTCTAAGAAGAAGGCTGATTCAAGGATGGTAGAAAAATAGATGCGAGATACTAAGTGACAACCTATGTATAAAAATCCTCTAACAAGGTCGCACTTAACAGTGTGTTTGTAACCTTTAACATGGTTGGCTCTTAACAGGGCTCACTTCAGAAGAGTGAAAATTTGGGGTACCGGTCCTAGTGGTTTTTCCCTTAACAGGGTTTCCACATTAAAATCCACGTGTTATGTGTGTATGGTTTATTACTTTATTTATTTACATTTCACATATGCATTTCTGGATTGATTGGTATACTCTGCATATTTACTGAGTATCGGTAAATAAGTTTTACTGCTTATCGGTAATCAAGGAGAATAAGGATAGACAAGGTAAACTGACAGATAGTTAATTATTTCAAAGTATTTCAAGGAATACATCTTGTAGGGATTTAATAATCTGAGGTGTATTGATTGGTGGATTAAATTTTAAAGGATAAATTTGGCATCCATTTTCCTGTGTATATCATTATTCCTGTTTGCAATCTAAAGTAGGTTTTAGGAATACTGTGTATGTTAGTGCAATGTTTGTGTCATCCTGTTCGTGAAAGTAATAGTTTGGTTAAAGTATCAAGAAGCATTGTATAACGAGACAAACCATCTATGAAGACTTAGTAGATGCAACCTACCAGACTGGAAAAGATGGCCCCTAGTGTAGAATGACTTGATCCTAAGATAGAAAAGATAGACAAATCCCAAGCAAGGATAAGATAGTCGTAAGGAAACAAAGTCAGCATTTTAGCACAGGTGCAATTGTGAAGGCCTAGTATCAGTGATGCTTTGATAGATGGAGTGTAGAACACAAGTGATGCCTGATTGCCAGGTTTTCACCACTTGGAAAGATCTTTTCTTTCTTGTTGCTACCAAGATGCCTGTTTTACCAGGTTGTCATCAAGGCACTTTTCTCTTTTCCACTTTTTTCGCTATTTTTTCTTTTTGTGAATGTTTTTTAGTATCAAGGCACCTTTTTACTAGGTTTTCACCAAGGATACCCCTTTCTTCAGGACTTTTTCCATTGTTTTTGGATTTCTCCAGGATCAATTTTCTGAATATTTTTTGTATTTTCTGAAAACTTTCTATTGTACAAGCTCTGCTAGCCAAACATCAAGCGTAGAACTGCTTCAAATGTAGAGTATTGATAGGATCTAGAAGAACATCTCCCTCAGGTGTAGCTAGTTGATAAGCTCTAGTCCCAAAAGTAGTAGTGGTAACATAAGGTCCCAGCCAGTTAGGTTCAAACTTTCCTTTATGTTCTCTGTTGGGCTAGTTTTTATGATTCTCCTTTAGGACGAGATCCCCCACATCAAATTTTTGTTGTTTGACCTTCTTGTTGTACCCTTTGGACATACATGCTTGGTATACCTTAAGATGGTCGAATGTCTATTGTCTACGCTTATCTAGTAGGTCCAAAGAATTCACCCTATCAATGTGGTACTGCTCATCAGGAACAAGACCTTGTAAAGCTATCCACAAAGATGGGATTTCAACCTCAATAGGTAATACTGCTTCAGTGCCATAGACTAGAGAAAATAGTGTGGCTCCATTTGGTGTTCTTATGCTTGTTCTATAGGCCCATAGTGCTAGATTCAGTTGTAGATGATAGTCTCTACCAGACTTACTCACAGTTTTGTGTAGGATTTTCAGAATATTTTTATTGGATGCCTCAGCTTGTCCATTACCTTGAGGGTAATAGATTGAGGAGCAATGTTGAGTGATATGGAACTGTTCACAAAGGTCATCAATGTCTTGATTTTTAAATTGGCCCCCATCATCTATTACAATTGAAGAGGGTATCCCATATCTACAAATAATGTAGTTCAGAATGAATATAGCCACTTGTTTTCCATTGGCTTTGATTAGCGGCATGACTTCGACCTAATTTGTGAAATAATCAGTGGTCGTAATGATGAATTTGTGTCCATTTGAAGAATTGGGATATATTTTTCCAACCAAGTCAAAGGCCCATTGCTAAAATGGCCAATGTTTTATGAAAGGTATAAGTTCTCTGGCAGGAGCATGGATGAGATTTCCATGTGTCTGGCATTTATGACATGTTTTCGAGAATTGAATAGCATCTTTTTCCATCGTAGGCCAGTAATAGCCTACTCTGAGCAGTTTCTTAGCCAATGAAAAGTCATTTGAGTGTGATCCACATACACCTTCATGGAGTTCCTTTAGTGTGAGATCGTGTTAGTAATAACTGAGAGGGGGGGGTGAATCAGTGGCCTCAAAAATTTATCCTTTAAACTTTAATCCACCAATCAATACACCTCAGATTATTAAGTCCCTACAAGATGTATGCATTTGAAATACATGAAATAATTAATTGTCTGTCGGTTTACCTTGTCTATCCTTATTCTCCTTGATTACCGATAAGCAGTAAAACTTATTTACCGAAGCTCAGTAAATATGCAGAGTAAACCAATCAATCCAAAAATGCATATGTGAAATGTAAAATAATAAAGTAATAAACCATACACATATAACACATGGATTTTAACGTGGAAACCCTGTTAAGGGAAAAAAACCACTAGGACCAGTATCCCAAATTTTCACTCTTCTAAAGTGAGCCCTATTAGGAGCCAACCCTGTTAAAGGTTATAAACACATGGTTAAGTGTGACCTTGTTAGAGGATTTTTATACATAGGTTGTCACTTAGTATCTAGCATCTACGCTACCATCCTTGAATCAGTTATTAGACTTTCAATAGGCTTTATGCTAATCTTACTACCATCCTTGAATCAACCTCCTTCTTAGACTGTCAATAGACTTTAGGTAAGACCAATGCTACGATCACGAATCAACCTTTTTTGTAATCTATTAGGATATACCTCAATTATAGAAGATGGTTAAGTCCTGCTCTGTTAAGAGACTTAATGCTTCAATGGTTAAACTGAAACACAATGACCTATTTCTAATGCAACTTTGAATTGCAGATATTTAGATCTATTTATGTACAATACCTCTCTGATCAATATATCAATTCAATTCCTTTGTACTTCACACTTTCTGCTCTGTGATGCTGTGCTTCACTGTTCATCGGTGTCTACAGAATTCTTTAGCTCTCCCTTAGCTTGATTGATCAAGACTGTATGAAGTTTATCCTTCACTAGTTTCTCTTCAGCATCTTCTTTCAATTCACTCCCCTGTCTATTTGATTGCTTGCAAAAATGAATTATGCTTGTCTCTTATATAGACATGATATTCCTTTATTTTTTATTCTTGATTCTTGATTCTTGGTGTGAAAAACAATCCAGTCAATTTGATTTACAACTTTAACTACTGATTTATCTCATAGTTATCTTCTTGCCAACTATATAAATCAATTACTTAACTGTGGCTGAATATAAAAAATAAAACAATCAGTTAAGTCTATCCTTAAGCTTTTCCATCTAGATATTTTTTCATTTTCTGATCTCTCTGTTCTGTCGGTCAATTCTGTAGTTCATCGTCTGTGACAACTGCCAGTTCCGTCAGTGTAACTTCAGTTAGCTTCGGGAACTCCATCCATCAGGCATCATTGGATCTTTCTCATTGGGCAACACTATTTTTAGCTCATCTGGCATCCTCTGATTCCACTTCATCAGGAAAAACTATCTTATTCTCGTCAGGCATCACTATGACTTTATCTCTATCTTTACCGATAGTGTACACTCTGTCGGTGTGGTCTGTCACGTAGTGAATACTTGACTTTTAGGAATTGCTGAAAGCATAACCTCTGTTCCATTGATTCTATGAAGTCTTTAGAATTATGTATATGACTTTATAGATGATATCAAGTTGACATAAATGAAAATACAAACCACTAAATAGTTTAATATTTTGCATCATCTTGAACTTAACATTATCAAACATTCAATTAGTTACATGTCATCAGATCAGACTCTTTGAGTTCTAAACACCTAAGGAGTGTACCGTCAAGACCTCATCGATATAAGTTATTAGTTATGAGGACATAACATGATGTTGTCCTAATCAGGGATCTCTTCTCATTTCTGGATAGATTAGCAAGAATAGTTTGGTCAGTGAGATAGGCAATGATATTGGCATACCGGGATTGGTCTGGGGTGTTTAAAGCACAGATTACTTGGTATTCAGGGGTATCATAGGTAGGATAGGAGAGTTCTTCCACCAATAATTCATAGTAGAATTGATGTTCTTCCAGTTGTAACATGGATGCCAATGTGGCCATGGCATTTGTAGCCTTATTTTCTATTCTAGGTACTTGCTGGAATGTGATGAAGACAAAATATTTCTTTAAATCATCAACCAGCTGCTTATAGGGCATAAACTTCTCATCTTTCATTTGATACTCACCATTGACCTGATTGATAATTAGTTGGGAGTCACCATATACATGTAACTCTACAATCTTCCACTCCATAGCTAGCTTAAGACCATTTACCAATGCTTCATATTCTGAAATATTATTGGTGCATGGAAACATCAATTTGTAAGATTTGAGAATCTTGTAACTCTGAGGAGTTATGAATAGGACCCCTGCTCCAGAGCCTTGTTGGGTGAATAAAATGTCAAAGTACATCTTCCATGGATACTCAGTTAGATGCATGATGGTTTCATCAGGGAATTCAATCTTTAAAGGTTCATCATCCTGGAGTGGTGAATCAGCCAATTGATCTGCAAGGACCTATCCCTTAATAACTTTCCTTTCTACATATTCAATTTCAAACTCACTTAGAATTAGGACCCATTTCTCCAAATGTCCTATTAATGCTATCCTTCTTAGGAGATATTTTAAAGGATCTATCTTAGCAATGAGCCTTACTGTATGTGATAGCATGTAGTGTCTCAATTTTTATGATGCGAAGATGATTGCTAAGCATGCTTTCTCAATAATGTTGTAATTGAGCTCATAGGTGACTAGTGTTCTACTAATATAGTAGATAGCTCTTTATTTTTTTGTTTCATCCTCTTGTGCTAGAAATACTCCTAAGGATGTAGTTGTAGTTGAAATGTATAGGAGTAATGGCTTCCCATGAATAGGTTCCATAAGAATAGGAGGAGTAGCCAGGTATCCTTTCAATTCTCTGAAGTTGGCTTCATAGTGTTCATCCTATTTGAAAGTGACCCCTTTGTGTAGTAGTTTGGTAAAGGGTTGTTCCCTATCTGCAAGTTGTGACATGAATCTCTTGATTGACTAGAGTCTCCTTTATAGTTTCCTCATTTGACTAATGTTGCGTGGAGGAGCCATCTCTAGTATAGCCTTAACTTTAGCGGGGTCTACCTCAATTCATTTTGCTAAGACAATGAACCCTAGGAGCTTCCCTAATTGGACCCCAAAGGCACACTTCTTTGGGTTGAGCCTAAGTTAGAACTACTCCATATGATCCAATATCTTTCTTAAGTCATCAATGTGAGTATGTCTTTCTTTGGATTTAGCCAAGGTATCATCTACATAATCTTCCATATTTTTATACATCATGTCATGGATTATAGTATTCATTGCTCGTTGATATGTTGCACCTGCATTCTTTAGCCCAAATGGCATGACGTTCCAGCAAAAGGTGCCCCATGCACATGTAAATGCAGTTTTCTCTTGATCCTCAGGGGCAATTCTAATATGATTATAGCCCAAGAATCCATCCATTAATGAATACATCTGGTAGCCTGCTGTGCGGTCTATGATCATGTCAATGTTAGGTAGTGGGAAGTCATCTTTCAGACATGCTTTGTTTAAGTCTCTGAAGTCCGTACAAATCCTACTATATTTATCAAATTTAGACACAGGAACCACATTGGAGATCCATCTTGCATAGACAATGACTCTGATAAATCTGGCTTTCAATAATTTCTCTAGCTCTACCTTTACCAGTATTACAACACGAGGATGCATCTTTCTAAGTTTTTGTTTCGCGGACTTGATCCTAGGAGCTATAGATAAGTGGTGCATGATTAGATTAGGATCTAGCCCTAGCATATTAGTATAAGACCATGCAAAGTTGATCTTCTTTTCCCTCAGGAACTTTGTGAACTATGTCTTCTCTTCATCTGAAATTTTTTTTGCAAGGTGTACTACTTGAGGATCTTCAATGGTGCCTAAATTTACTGGCTGTGTTGGTTCAATTAGAAATGAAGACCTTTCCTGAAAGTGTTCAGGGAGAATATCAAGAATATCATCCTTTGGCACCTCTGGGAGGTTTTCACCATTGGATACATATTTTATCTTTACTATTTTAGGGTATGATACTGCTACAAAGTGGTTTTCACCATCATTCCTCTTTTTCTTTTTATTTTTCAATTTTTGACTGAGAAACCTGATATCCTCCTGTGACATGTTCACGCTCCTTGCATTGGTGGAAGAAGGGTAAGGTTCACAAGCATTGAGATAGCAAGCTAGGGTGTAGTCATTGGGAAAGTTGAGGATAGGCGTAGGATCTGTGGTTGTCCAATCAATGAGGTCTGGGTGTATCAAAGACAAGGAATCAGACTCTAGGAAGGACAATATTGCATTAGCATCAAGACCATTAACCAACATGACATGTTCCATTAAGTTAATTTCTTCAATGTTTAGGTCAATAAGAGTTAGATCATCATAAAAAGGGTCATTGTTAGTCATATGTGGATCAAACTCTAGTGACTCATCAATAGAACTGTTATCTTCATCTCTCTGTAAATGGAGGCTTCTTTCTTGTAGCCTCTAAAATTCTTCTAGACTTATGAGAAAACAAGTCACTTCATCAATGATTTGGGGAAGGAAATCTTCTTCTACTTCAAGATTATCAGTGTCATTGGGAGTAGTGTTAGATTATTCACGAGGAGCTGAGGGAGCCACAAACATGTGAATTGTATCTATTCCAATTTCTTCAGTGGCGACAAATAGCTCATCCCATTCATAATCATGAGAGTCAGTGACCTCATCATCTAATCTATTTACGTATTCAACAATAGTTATTTGATGTACCCAGTTAGCTACCCGTGGATCAAAGTGTGGTAGATCAAGAACATGTGAAACCATGACCAATTACCCCCAGTTAGGATGTAAATATTTTCATTAGGGTGTGCTTTCCATAGCTGTTACTATCAATGGCATTTCTGAATCATCTATTGTTGAGTCTCCTACCTCTTGAATGGGAGGTTGTGCTAACAAAGGAGTGTGAAGATCTTGTGGTACCTCAAAGCTGGGTACACAGAACTCTCCTTGATAGTTGGGATTCTTGGTGCCAACATGTGATAACCTTTCATATGACCACTACTTTTGTTCATCTATTTCATCACTTCCTTTGTCTGAGGCTGGGTTGTCTTTTGAAGCAGGTTTATCAGTTTTAGTATTAAAACCCAGTCCTATTTTGTCTCTGGTATTCTAGAACTCCATGGGTATAGGCTCAATAAGCCCTCATCCTGTGTTGTTTATAGGTCCCTTTCCTTTGTATCCCATTTGTTTGAGGAAATCATATCCCTTTCCATATTGTTCTGGGGATATCTCGACATGTTTGATCTCATTTTCCACCGGTTCTCCTTTGTAAAGCCAGTCCAAGACTGCCTCTTCTGTGTTATCTAAAGAAGATGTGGATGCCTTTATCATGCCAATTGCTTTGTGTACTTTTGGCTCCTTGGATGCAGTAGGTGTGAATGTTGAGGAAGGTTTTCCATAGGATCTTGGTGACACCGAAATTTATGTTAGTAACGGAGTCAGGTCCAGCTTGTACTCTCCCATACCTGTTTCTTCAAGTTTTAAGGTTTTGCCAAAACTCTTCATAACCATTTCCTTGGTAGTTTCAGGAGCAATGTCATCCATAGCCTCTTTGTTATGCAGGATCATACTATGTGCTTTGATATTGTTACAAGTATAGTTAGCATCTGCAGGAATCATGACTTCCACCCCATTATGTGGGAACTTTATACGCTGGTGGTAAGTGGATGGAATAGCTTGCATTTCATGAATCCATGGTCTTCCCAATAGTATATTTTAGGCTAGGGGTAGATCTAGAACTTGACATATGATATTCTTCTCAATTGGTCCAACTCTGATAGGCAGAATAATAAGTCCTTTAGAGGATCTTTCTTCCTCATCATAATCTTTGATGGTTATCTTGCTTCTAGAGTCAATGGTCTATTCTGAAGGACCTAGTTTCTTGATCAGATTAAGTGAACAAATATTCAATCCTGCGCCTCCATCTATCAACACACATCTAACATGAGATTTATGAATAAGGACTTTGATATGGAGAGGTTGATTATGTGGATGTGTCAATGAATTATCATCCTCTTTAGAAAAGGAGAGGTAATGTGGTGCTAAGATGTGATTGACCATCGCTTGGAATTTGTCTATATCAATATTCTTTGGGACGTTAGCAACATGTAGATCTTGTTCTAGGATTTCCCTATGTACTAAGAATATTTTGAGCAACTCAAAAATGGAAATTTTGGTAGAGGTTCATTGCAATTGGTCTACCAAGTCATACTTTTCTCTAGGAATAGTAACTATGTGCTTTGTTGTTGGTTTAGGAATAGTAATGATAGGAACCTTGGACATTGATGCTAGTTTTGGGGGTCCTTTGATCATAACCTACGCTTGGCTCCATATTACGCCATTTGAGTGGAATGAAACACCTTTGATTGTGACCACATTAATTGATTCAGTCTTAATGTCTAGCATATTGATCACATTGTCATTATTGGAATAGGTGTAGTTCACTTCTTTACTCTTCCCTTTAGATGTTTCTCCTTTGTCTTAATTAGGAAATGGTTTATTGAATGTTGTATGATCCTTATTGGTAGTGTGTCTGTCCACTTTGATCTTACCACCTTCAATGAGGTCTTGAATGACATGTTTAAGTTTAAGGCAATTATTAGTTTTTTGTCCTTTGTTCTTGTGAAAGACATAGTAGGAATTATCATCCCACCACCTTGGTTTAACCACTGGTTCCCATGGTTTGGAATCAGGAATTGTGAGAAATTTTTTATCCAATAGAGTCTTTAAAATGGTCTCAAGGGGTTCTCCCAAAGGAGTAAATGTTCTCTGAGGTTTTGAAGTCCATGACAATCCTTTACCATTATCATTGTTTGTTTTGGGTATGGGGTCATGACCTTGGCAATTTTCTTGCTTGCATGCTATTAGTTAGATTGAACACCTCAGGTTTAGGGTTAATGTTAGAGGTGTCAACTACTCTGTCATTGACAACATTCTTGTTTTGCTTCCACCATTTAGGCTTGGAGTTGGAGTTGTTGGTTTTGTTTTCATTTTGAAGGGTGATCTCCCCCCTTTTGACCATGACTTCCTCGATACGGAGGGCATTCTTAATCATTCTGTCAAAGCTTGGTGAGTCTTGCATTTGTAATGCATAGTTCAATTCAGGCACCAGGTTATTAACAAAGATTTTCATCTTCTCTCATTCGGGAATGGCCCTTGAATATCATGCAAAGATCTTCCTCCATCTTTGTAGGAAGTGTGTAAATGATTCACCAGTCTTCTGTTTAGTATTACATAGGTCCATCATAGTTACATCATGTTGTATGTTATAAGAGTAATGCTGGATAAAGCATTGAACTAGCTCCTCAAATGTTTTGACCTTAGGGTTCAGCTTTGAGAACCACTCTATGGAATTACCTCCTAGATTTCCCAGAAATAGTCGCATGAGGTATGTGGGTTCGTGCATGTATTCTATGCTCAAAGCACAAAATTCGCTTACATGATCATGTGGGTGAGTTTCTCCTGTGTACTTTTCGTACTTTAGTCTTTCCGTATCAGGAGGAAATGGGATCATAGTAATACTCTTATCAAAGGGAAATGGACAAATGGAGTCCAAAGAGTATGGTGATTTTGGTTTAGCCTTCTCTTGTTTGAGATTCGTAAGCTCTATTTGCATCAATGTTAGCTATTTGGAAAGAATAGATATAGGAGTTGGTACCTCCTTTTGTTTGAGTTGTTCCACATCATAATCCTTCGGTAATTTAACACCTGTGGATGCTAGATGGAGGAAGTATTTCTCTTTATCCTTGTCAATCATCTTTTCCATTATTTTATGGAACCTCTTGCTCTGTTTGAGTTTTTCATATTCTTCTTCAGTAATTTTTTTCTCACTGTGAGACTCAAATAAAGGACGGTCAAACGTGGGTTCTTCTTCCTCATCAATATCTTTGGGATTTTGGTGTTTTCCATTGTTATATTCCTCAAAATCCTCACTCCCTCTGCAAGTGTCGCTATCCATTTGTGGAGAGTCTAGATCGAGTAGGGAATTACGAGATGTTTCCCCTTGAAAGTGTGGTGTTTTAGGAGGCACTTTCGATCCTTTATACATGTACTTGTTGTGTCTTGTATTAACCATGAAGTTGTGTCTCAATGTTTATCAATGTTTCCCAAGAGTGTCAGGTAGTATCTCAAATCTTTCAAGTGAGTGTGTCTAGGTGGAAGTATCTTTTGATTTTTGGTGGAAGTAAATGATTCCAATGTTAGAGGGTTAGAATGCCCTGATAGTGAGCTGGGAATCAAGTGTTTGTAAGGAGTGGATAGAATACACGTATTGCAACAAATTATGAGAAACTGATAGGACATGCAAGGTGGACATTTGAAAAAGTGTTTGATATAATGACAAGAAGACAAAAAAAGACAACAGGGACATACTAAAGAGCCAAAAGGGTATCCAAATCAACTGAGACTTTTTGAGAAGCTATTTTGAAAATTCCCACTATCCTAGATGTGATCTCCCAGATGCAATCTTAGAAATACTGGATGCGAGCCACTGATGACCCTAGGTGCGAGCTTATGTACTAGATGTGACTATGTGCTGACTAGATGTGATCTAGGATACCAGATGCGAGCCTAAATACTGCATGCAATTTGGGAAATCCAGGATGCAATTTTATGATGTCTCTGTCAGTTTTAATCAGTTCTAAAAAGTTTTTTTTGGAAATGCGCAAAGTTCATCTGATTTGCAGTTTGATTTCTGAGACCCATTGGTGAGTAAAAAATGCATGTTTTGATCCAGGATTGAATTTTGTTGTTTGTTTGAAGATGTTATCTTTTTAATAATTTTTCAAACATGTCAAACAGATTTGCATTGTTAGGAGGGTGAAACATACACATCTTTTTCCTATTTTCTAGGTGGAGAATGAAAATCTTTGGTCATTGACTTAGGCACACACTCAAATGTTGATCAGAATACAACCATCACCAAGAACGCAATGGCTCCAATCATAATGCTATATTAGCCGAATCCAAACGCAAGTCAGGGCATGATATGATGAGTGTCCTGGGGCAATTATTTTTTTCCTTGCACAAAGATTATCACCCTTTAGGGGGTGAATCAAGAATTTCTTTAGTTGAAATTGTTGTCTATTATTGGGAAATCCATTTGAAACCGTCCCCCATAGAATTGCACAAGGAAAAATTGAGGCGTATAGCCCTATGAGTACCTGAATATGTGTAGTCTTGCAAGCAAGATTCAAGTGGCTCCGCTCTACACATACCCAAGCATGTTCAATGAATGATGTCAAAATTCCATGAACAAAATTGGCTCCATCTTCGGAGGCTTTGGCCTACGAGGAAGCAACTATTTATAGTGAGTTGGAAGGGTTTGCATAAAACCTATCCTCACTTGGGTCATTCTTGGGAGATTTTTTTCTCAACTGGTAGGCCCTCTACTATTAAATATGCCTACAAAGGATTGGTGAGCGTAGGATGTCTAGATTTCTGATTCTTCTGAGGAAGAAGAGCATACTCTCCTAATCCATGTCATTTTCTCCTAAAATAGATTCAAACAAAAATTCATTCCCTCAAGCAATTTTTTGCCTAATTTAAAGTGTTCCTATTTAATGGAAAACAAAATGCTTTGAAGGGAAAGTTTGCTTGTTCAATTAATCCACAATCTTTAAATGAGTAGCTTGTTCAATTTCTGATCCAAAATTTAGATGATGAAACTTGTTCAATTTTCCCACAATATTAAGTGCTTTGATTGGTTCAATTATTGATTCCAAGAGTAGTTATACGATGAGAGTTTGCTTGTTCAGTTATCTCCAAATTTTTTTCAACCCATAAACTGAGGTGTGAGTTTCTAATTTTCCTAGAAAGGAAAAGAGCATAGTCCTCTAGTGAGTTTAGTGGTAGATTGGAAAATGTTATTAGTTATGGAAATCAAGTAAATAGAGGTCAAGATGGGGGGAGTTAGCAACCTGAAAAACCAAGTTAGTATCATTTATTTCAACTCCCACAAAAAACCTTTAATAACAACCTGCAAACAATTGTTAGGCTGCAACAAAATGTCAAAAACACAAATGGTCAAGATGTTAGGGTTAGGAAAATGAAGTGTGCAAATTTTCTAACCAGATGCGAGCCTAAAATAACTGGAAACAATACCTTTTACCAGATGCGACCCCTTTCACCAGATGTGACAGTATGTTCACCAGATGTGATCTCAAACCAGAAATGATCTGGTAAATCCTGGATACGAACCTCATTTTCTGCGGTGCGACAACATATCCCAGATGCGATTCCTTGTCACTAGAAATGACTTTGAACCTAAAAATTGGGCAGATAGATTAGTGGAAAATAATGTCAAAATGAGGTCAAATCTTGATTCAAGCCCCATGGTGGGTGCCATAAATGTGTGTGTGATTTTTGTACCTATTTAAGAAAGACACAACACTTCAATAAATCATTGCATTAGCTAAAAAGGGGTTAGATGAGCATATAAAACTAACTAATATCAACCTATTGCTTTCTAACTAAGAAGAGTGTGATTAATAACATAATAGCCCTCAGATTATGCTACTATTAGTGACATATACTATTTAATCATTAAACAATGAATTCTAGCTCTAAAAGTGGAGTTAATAACAATGTCTAAACATGAACTATGAAATGAAATGTGAGTCTATGTCTATTCTAACAGCATAACAATGCATTTTCAATATGAGATGAAGGATTATTTTCTCTCAAAAATGCCTTCTATTTATAGAAGAATGAGGAGAGAGAGGGGGGAAAAGGTGTATTAATGAGTTGGAGAACTCATTAATGGTGTGTAAGAGAAATAAATGCCAAAGGTAGTCAATAGGCATGGTAGAGATATGGGCTTAAGGAATCTTCATTAATGAGGCATTAATGAGAGCCTTAAAGAAGCATGGGAAGGGTGTAAGAGGGTGCCTTGAGAAAGTGGACTTGAGGGAAGGAATCTTAAGATTCCTTGACTTTCTCAAGTGGGTGGAGTTGTTAATCATTCCTTAATAGAATGTGACAACATTAGGAGGTGGGTTAGGCTAGAATTAGAATTAGAATTAGATTAGCATGGGGCAAATAGGTTGGGATGGGTTAGAACCCAGTGTAGAAGTGGTTGAGATAGGTTAGGTTAGGGTTTAGGGGAATATAAATAAAATGAATTATTTGACATAATTCATTTAAATATATAGGATTTAATTATTTAAGCATTTTATTGCTTTTTAATAATTAAGGGGGATATATCCATTTTAATTAGATTAATTAGGCTAAGGGAATAGGTTCTTTTGCAAGTGAGTAATTTATTTAGGGGTTTATTTAACTCCTTTATAATTAAATACTATAGCCATATTTAAATTTGATTTGATTTAATTGGTTTAAATTGATTTGAATTGTATGGCTATAATAGTTAATATAATTCAGTGATAAAAATCACCTAGGACATTAAATTTGATTTAAAATGAATTATGCCAAAGTAACAT
>MU227381.1:1688910-1738291 GCA_018584345.1 Thuja plicata | reverse complement strand
GCCTTATTAATGCCTTGGGCATTAAAGGCTCTTACATATTCATTTATGAGTCTCCAAATTCATAAATGAACCTTGTCCCCCCTCTCTCTCTCTCCCATTCTTCTATAAATAGAAGCCTGTTTTGAGAACAAATAAGCCTTCATCTTAGGATCAAACTACATTTTTATGCTGTTAGATTCACTCTAGACTCACATTTCATCTATTTTAGCATGCTAGTTTATTGTTTTCATTTCATGTTTTAAAGCTAGATTGTATGCTTTTTCTCATTTTTTAGCTTAAATTTAGATCAAATCCTTCATACTAGGACAATATTGGTCACTGATTTGGAGCATATTCTAAGGGCTAGATATGCAACTAATTACACTCTTTCTAATTAGAAGGCAATAGGCCGATATTAGTGGTTTTACATGTTTTGACTAACCTTTCAAGCTAATGCAATGACCTATTGAGTGTTTGTGTCATTTTCAATAGGTACCCATTTACACACACACAAAGATCATAAATCTTCTAGATTGCATGATTTAGAACTTGTGCAACAATATTTACCAACTAAGTTGGCCAAGAACATAAATAATAATAAAAATATTATTATTGACCGAAAAATCCACCAATCTGATCCTTCTGATCCATGTGTATCACTAACTCATCAAGAACATACTTCAAGAACATCCTATATCATCTTGAAAAACACTCAAACATTTAAATCCATCATAGGTATTAGATTTTCCATCTCTTTTCCATTGAACTTGAAGAACACTGTCATCAAGCCACTGACTTAATAAGAATATTCCTTGCAGACCTCTGAATTATAAACCCTTTGAGTTGAAGACACCTGAGTATGTCTCTAAAATACTCATACATTTTCTCCATGAACTTATAACTTCATTATACCCACCAAATCTCTTTATGTCTTCCTATTAACATAGTCTATCACCATGTCTACCAGTCACCTTCTGCAACCTAGTTACCGATTCCAATCATCATGAATCCTTGTGTAACTTTCTATGAACTTAGTATACATATTCATCATCCTTCCTCTACATGTGAAACTTCATCTCTGCAATATCTACTTCTCACTAGACCTTTTAAGATTCCGCTTCACTGCATAACCTACAATAATTAAGTTAGCAACAAGAAAATAACTCTTTTGATTATTTCCTGTGATCAGTCCTTGTGCTATATTGACATCAATGCCAACACAACCATCATCCATATTTTCCAATATGCCAACAATCTCCCCCTTTTTCATTGATGGAAACATGTGATGTGAAAAGTAAGTATTACAATTAGAAACCAATAATATTATATTACTCCTAGAAAGATAAGAAACCAACAATATCCATTATTATCTTTCAGAGTCTCTCTAATAGCACTTATTTATTTTGATTCTAATCCCCCTGGAAACATGCTCTTCTTGGTTGTAATTAGATTACATAATTATCTCTCCACAACTTTTGTCCCTTAGATACACACCACACTTATTAACTAACATCTTTCTTATGTGAAAGTATACATAAACTTGTATCTCTCATCTGATCATCTTCCTTCTTGATCTTCTCCTCTGATATTTCTTGTAATACTCTATTATCTTCATCTATTCCTTTCTTTTGTACTTTCTCTTCATACATCATAGTTTTTCGCATATATTTATCTCCCCTTTGACATCAATGACAAAGGTATATGTATCATTTGTCCTTTTGAAATTTTCTTTGTGCCATCAATGTCTAAATCCTTTCCTTTACTACTTCTACTACCTCATCAACCTTATTTTTCTATCTTGCACATATATACCTTTGAGACATGCATACATTGATCAAACACTTAACTCACTAATTTTTTCACTTCCTTGTATCTCCTTGCAAATACTCAACTTCAAATTAGATAAGTTTTCCTCACCATGCGTACTACTCCCCCTGAGTAGTAGCCTCCATACATCAATCCAAATTTAATGATATCTTCATGCAACTCTTTTGGACTAATACATCCTTTTGCATCTTAGTTTAGAATAGGAAGATAAATTCATGTTGAATTGTCTTTGGATCTTACCGAATTTGATCCCATATTTGTTGTAACTTTGTTTTTATTTCTTCTTGTCATTTTCTTATGCTTCTATTTATTATCTTTTTTTTCTTTTTCATTCATATACCTTTGAAAATGTTTTTCTACCTTGTCTTCTTCTTTTATCTTCCTTCTCTATCCATCCTTCCACATGTTCATGTTTTCTCCTTTATTTTCACCTTTTTCACCCTCTTTCCCTTTCAATTCTCAGTAGTAAGTTTAGATAAGTTATATGTGATTTGTACGACTAACTTCTATCCATTCTTTTCTTTCTTCTTTGTAGTGCGTTGACTAGAAATGTCACCAAATTTATTGCATGCAAATAATCTACCCCTTTTCCTTTTATGAGTGTCAGTCCTCTTTCTTATACTACTACACATGCTTGGATCATGATCATCCTTTCTACAATCAAAACATAGATATACTTTTCTATAATCATCTTCTTTTTGTTCATCTTTAAAGGACTTACCTCTGAACTTCTTAGGATTGTTTGCTGACTTCTTCTTGCTCACATTATTCTTCTTCTTCATTGAGTTAGAATTGCTTTGACTAGTCTTAGAGAGCTCTCCCTTTTCTAGTCGAGTTTCATTTTTTCTTATTAATCTTCTCTAAAGTAGTAGTGCTTCAAGCTTGGTTGAACATATCTTGTGCTTCTCTTTATACTCATTTTCTATTCTAAGCTCCTCTTTAATGGGTCTGACCCATTTATCATCCATGTAGGCTTTGTATACTTCTCTTGTATCAATTTCATAAATCAAGAAAATCTATTCTCCTATAGTTCTTTTATAATTTGAGTTGATATTTCCTTCAACCGACCTTTTTCTTTCATTCTCCTTAAGTTATCTTGCATCAAATTCCATCTAATTTTGATCATTGAAATTATTATAGTTTTATGTACCCTTTTCATTTAGTGTTGTATCTCCATCTACTGACCCTTTTTCACCACTTTTGATTTGATTCCCACCAAAAGTTTCTATAGGAAGTATTACAACACTTTGTTCATCCACTTTGTCTTTGCAAGTATCATACTGGCTCCTATCAAACTGAATAAGTAGATGACTATCTTATGCGTGACTCAAATTTTCATACCTTGATATCATTGGCTTTACTTGTGACTCAAACATTTCTCCTTATTATTTTCTTGCATCATCTTCATAAAAAATTACTTTGAGATCCTCTACACCTGATTCAGTTGTTTGTGCAGTACCTTGTTAAGGTTGATTCCTTATCTACATTTTCATGGTCTACTTTGACTTTGTTCAATCTAGATGATCTGATAATTTGTTCCTTTATTATTCAAATGGAAGTTTTTTATATTTCTCTTTGATCCTGATCCAACTTCACTTATGAAATTACTTAGAATCTTTCATCCTTCATTGTTGAAGTGTAGAGTGTATCCTTCTTCAACTAATTTACCAACACTAAGAAGATTGAAAGTCAAATAAAAAACATGTAGCAATTACCTATTGTATTCCTTTCATCTAAGAAAATAGTATTGCTTCCCTTGATTCTCCCATCAGTTTTTTCATCCCTTGTAACAATTCCACCATCATATTCTTCATATTTCATAAACTTTATTATGTCACCAAGCATATAATGTGAGCATCCACTATCTATTAGCCATCCATTTTCTTATTCCTTTGAATTACTCAAACCTTTTCTTCTTCAATGGAACAACTCATAGAGTTCTCAAGTTCAACCTTTTTAACAACACTACATGTAGAGACATTTCTAACAAAGATATCACTAGACTTGATCTCTTCAATAGCACAATTATCTTGAATATTACTCATAATATCTCTAGTAGCATTTTTTGCAGAAATATAGCTTGAAAAATTCTCACCTTTGGAGTTATCTTCCTTCTTGATAGTACTATCTTCATGCATCTCAAATTTCACACATTTTTTCTCATTACAACTCATGAAGTGTGAACATCTACTATAAATATTATATTTGTCTTCATTTACATTTTGAGTAGTTAGGAATAACCCATCTTCTTGAGAAAATGATATTTCATCCTTGATCATACTATTATCAACAATATTAGTCATGACATCTTAAACAAGATTTTTAGCAATAGCCCTTGATATCATATCTATAGTCTTAGGTTCATTTTCCATAAATGCAACAAAGACAAGCTCATATTCACTTTTAACATTATCTAATTCATTATTAGTGATTCTGTCATCATCTGAAGTATAATATCAATTTTTATCATCGTTAGACTTATCATACCTATTCTTGGGAAATCTTTCTGGACATCTAGAAGCATAATGTCCTACCTTTTTTACAAAAAAAGCATTTAAAAGGCATTTTATTTGGTACTTACAAAATCCTTCTGATAGTCTCCTTGCAACCAGTGCTTTGAATTCTTGAAGCTCTCTTTCTTCTTCTTCAAGCTCTATTATTTCATTTTCATATTTTGGTAGTCTTCTTGTAGATCCTTCATCTTGATATGATCTATGCATGTCTCTTCCTGATACCATAGCTTTCAAGATAGTTCAAATTTGGGTAGAGAATCACCAAACTCACTCATTTAAAAAGAAGATACTGCCCAACCAATGTATCCCTTGTCACAACAACAACAGTTTTGATTTCTTCAATAGTAGAAAATTTTGTCTTATATAAAAGAGGCAAAGATTTCAATACCTTTGAAACAATCTATACTTTATCCAATACACCAGTGACACATATGATACTACTTGAACTAATTCATTTATCTTTAACATGTAATAATTTATATTCTCATCCTCATACATTCTTAGGGATTCATACATTCCTTTCAATATTTTCAACTTAGATTGCTTAACACATGCATCTCCTTCAGGAAGAGTCTCAAGCTTTGTCCAAATCTCATGAGAAATCTCTAATTCCATCACATTTTTGTACTCTATATCTGATAGGGAACTTAGAAATGTTTCCTTTGTTATGATGTTGTACTCAAACTGCTTCTTCTCATCTGGTGTATTCATAGATAGATTTATAAGAGTGTAAGAGATCTTTGTGATGGTCCAATATTCTTCTCCAATGCATCTTAGATGAGTGATCATCCATCCTTTCCATATGGGGTAGTTTGTTTGTTCAAATCTCAGACTCTCCTTCTTTTAAGTTGCCAAATTTGATCTCCCTCAAGCTATTGGGCTTCCTTCAAGGGACCAAAGCTCTAATACCAATTGTTATTGATATGGAAGTTCAACAAATAGGAGGGGGTGGTGAATTAGTTGTTCCAAAAACATTAAGTTCTAACCCCTTAGTCCTTAAAACCCATCAAACAAGAATACCCTAAATTCTGATCCGATTACTTGAAAATAAAATATGCATGCATATACAAATTAGAATCACATTTAGATACTTGACACAAATAATTTATTGTGGAAACATTGTTAGGAGAAAAACCAAGGTGGGGTTGTTTACCCACAATATTAAAATACCTTGTTAGAAGGATAATCTTATCACAATGTATGGGGAATGCACATGGATTCAGGCTTACTTCCTAGAACTCACTGCTCAAATGGAAAATCCATAAGCTACAACCCTGAGGAAGGCTCACCACCTTACAATAAGATCACTAAAATGATCTATAAACATTTTGTAAACTATGTAAGTGACTTCTACCTTATGTATGATACATCTCCAATGTAG
This sequence comes from Thuja plicata, assembly GCA_018584345.1. Classification (NCBI taxonomy): domain Eukaryota; kingdom Viridiplantae; phylum Streptophyta; class Pinopsida; order Cupressales; family Cupressaceae; genus Thuja; species Thuja plicata. Next base: position 1,732,591 of record MU227381.1, on the reverse strand, counting down.
CACAATGCAAATCTCTATTCAACCTCTTGTTAAAACAATTCTAATCACCACTGAATTAGGCTCTCCCTTTTCGAGCCATCTCTAGCATTTCCATCCACAATCAACACCTTGGATTTTCCCTAATTCATCATTTTAAACCAAGAACTAGGTTGAAAAAACCTAATTCACCATCTCATCAATCAATGTACCAAGTCTCTTGATTCAAATCCATCTCTGACTACCCAATCATAGCCATGTCCTATAGCCACCATATCAAAATCATAAAACTTTTATATTTCATGATTTAGCACTTGTACAAAATGATTTAGAAACTAAGTCAGCCAAGAACATGAATAATAATTGGCTGATTGACTGCTTTCTTGAGTGATTTATTGAGATAAGATTGACATAAGCTTTTATTGATTTTTTCTGATTGATTTATTCAACTTTCCTTTTTCAACTCCAATTTTTTTTTTTGTTTTATTCCATTTTTCTGTTTTTCTCAAATTAATCCCCTTTTATGATTTAATGACAAATTAATTTATTTAATAAATATGTTAGGATATATAATAAATAAATAGGATTAAAATGTTAATAATGATTTAATTTCCACATAATGATGATATCTGAGATTATGATTGATTTGGTGATTAAATACAACCTAGTGATTATATCAGGTTGAATTGATGAACAAAATTGTCTTGGTTAGGACTTTGATGTTTAAAGATTAATTAATCAAGATTAGGGGCTTATAATTTAGAAGACCAGTTTTGGGTGATTAAATTTGCCCCTCTTTGAATTGATGTGTGAGCAGTGCATTAATTTAAAGAACATCTATTTTTCAAGCATAGAATAGTTTGATATGAAGTGATGAAACTATTCCTAAGGAGAGAAATCAACTCCGAGCTTGATTGGACGAAGACCGATTGAAGATTCAAAAAGATATCAATTCTGAACTTGATAGAACTAGAGCCGATGAAGAAAGATCAGAATGCTTAGCTTGATGTGAAGCTATCTATCTGATGATGATGGTTAAAAATAACCAATTTGATTGAAGTGATGAAATTGATCAATGTCAGAAAGATTCTTAAATTATAAGTTTGATTTGAATGATTAACTAGCTTGATGGGGTGTGATGAAACTAATTATCATTATGAGATTGATCAAGATGATTGACTTGATATGGCTCCTAATGAAGCCAATTATCAAAATTAAGAAGACAATATTAGATTGATGAGATGCGATGAGACTGATATGCCCCTAGAGATTTGACTGTGTTACAATAGATTAGATGTCTATCCTAGTGACTTGATATGAAGTGGTGAAATCACTGTCTCAAAAGGGTCAAAGGAACCTCAAATTGATATGGATTATGATGAATTTGAGATGCCCCTAGCAATGAGGTCTTGTTCGATTGACATCATGATTACTAAAGAAGATTTGAAATTTTTTCTCGATTTTGAAGATTGATCATTGATTGATTGATGATGTAATGATCATGCCCCCTTGGGAGAGAAATTGAAATATAGTGATTTTAGGAAATTTATATTGATGAAATGTCATAGAAAAGATTTGATGTGATTCTGATTGGGTTATATACATTTAGGAATACACTTTGTATGTAATTAGGGTCTTGTTGACCAATTTTGACCATGGTTGACTAAAAATAGATTGATTGATAAATGATTAGAAAGAGTTCTGAGTTGATTTTATGTTATGAATATCGATTCACAAGTGGTCAACTATGTTTGACCATAAATTTAATTTGAGATTTTGAATAGAAAGGTGATATCCAATTTTGATTTTGATCTCAAAAATGGACTCAGGACTATCAAATTAGGTAGGGGTACAATATTTACATTGATCAGAGCAAGTTGAAAATTAGGGAAAAAGCCTATATAAGGGGATCAAAGGGTCATTTTCAATTATTTTTTACCCTCTCCAATTTTAAAAATCAAAATCCTTCTCTAAGAGAAAATGGTGGTCGCAGTGCCCAAACATCAATTTGAGGTTCAGAGACAACACAACATGCCTCAGAACTATCCACTGCTAGTAAGTGATCAGAAAACCTCCTCGTCGATTCAAGTTTTATGCAATTTGATTAGATTTTTCATAGTTTGTAAGAGTTTGTATGGTTGTCCATACATTTACTCGTTTGGGTAACCCAAAAAACTCATACAAAAAACTGCTTCCAAATCTTGTGTTGTATACATTATAGATTTGTCGTCTAGGAAGCACCCTTAACTTGTACAATTCTATTCATCATAACCCTCTTTATCATCCAAATTTCCATCTTGACTCGTATCAGTTTGTTTTATCTTATGTCAAGTAATCTTTACTCCTACGGTTCTTTTTTCATGTGTCCTTTCCTATACTTTTTTGTATGAAAAAGAGTGAGCATTTTTCCATGTCGTAACACCTAAATTTGATTTTTGTGATTGCTTATTAGGATTCTTTGGCATATTTTTTTTAATCTTATTTTATGCTCGTTGCAGCTTATTTATCTTTATTTTGATCATGTACTAATGATTTATCATTTATTTTGTAGGTGCAGATTGCATATATCCAGTTCAACTACACATATCCACCAACTATGAGGTTGATTATAGATCTCATTGATGCTCAGAGGGAACACATTTGTGAGTGTGGTTTTGGTTGGTTGATGTAGCTATTAGTCATTCATGTTAATCATGGTTTTCTCATGACTGTAGTAGAGAGATTCCATAGTGAGCACAACACCTTTCACCTTTCTACTAGAGAGATCACCATTACTCTAGAGTACCTATACATTATTCTTTGTATTCCTTTCACGAGTGAGAGAGTTGATTATGATACAACACCACGATAGGTTATTCAGGCTCTGAGATAAATTTCCCAGGATGATACCATTCTTGATCATTCCATTACACAGAATGACATGATGAGGAGATAATCTTCTTAGTTCCCCCTTTCATGTGTTCTTGTTGGGTTTATTGGGTGCTTTGTTATGATAGATAGAGGAAAACATATATTTCTCTGTGGATGGGGCCCCATGTTAGAGAGACTTCTGGAAAGGCCAGAAAAGTATGGTTGGGGTTCATGCCTTCTTGTGCATATATATCATGAGATGCATGAGATAGTGTATCAGGATGAGAAAGACATGGAAGTTGGGGTACTTGTCCTTCATATATGGGCTTGGGAGCACATCCCTATTAGCAGGTCAATAATTGATGATTCTCAATAGGAGGGACAACCTTTTGTATATAGATATGTTGGATTTATGACATAGCCCCACTTAAGGAAGACTGAGTATTGAAGATGCCAGATAGATGATCTGATTGCAGTGGTCTAGAGACCATATATAAGGACATAGGCCTGGGGATATTGGAGGTCACAAATGAGAGATATGTTCATCACTTGACCTTTGATCGATAGGAATTCCACCATTCTTGAGAGATTTGTTTCTACTAGAGTTTTGAGATAGTACAAGCAACAATAGAGTGTCTCACATGAGTTTATAGCCTACACACGATATACTGATGGGTATTAACTTGGTTGGGCTTCTATATATTCTTGACCTATATCTCTAGAGGAGATTACACAACTACGATGGGAAAGTTTGGATTACTTAGAGGATATTGCAGACATTGGGGTGATTACAAAGTATAGGGATAATTTTGTGAGGCATCCATTCCCTATATTTACAATTCCTAATCAGAGAGCTCCTAGAATTGATGAGGAGGATGATTCCTCTCTCTATATTAGGGTAGGATAGGGAGAGGTCAAGGAGATAATACCCCTAAGAGAGGAGGAGGATATTTTGGTGTGAGTTCCAACATGGCACCAGTGACAGGGTAGAAGCAGAGGCATGGTGAGGGAGGGACACAAGGGTCATTCAAAGGTGATGCAGAGATGAGTGAGGAACCTTAGGCACCATATTTTGATGATTCATCTTGAAAGGTTCAAAAAAGGAGAGATGAGAAAGTTGGTGTTGGTGAGGAGGAGGGGCCAAGGGAGGAGATAGAGCATGATGTGATCCAGTTTCTCAAATAGAGGGTGAAATTACTATAGACACTACTAGAGGTCGTCCGGTCTAAAATAGTTGAGAGAGACTAAAATATTCATACTTTGATGGGGGAACATGATAGTCTTCAGTGTGAGGTTATACATTAGTCAAGCAGAGTGGCTTATTATGTTGTAATATGTAGTGTGACGGTACTATTGGATTGATAGGTGGTACCCTTCTCTTAGTATATAGCTAGATCAGAGGGATCCAGGCCACCTAGGAAGGATGACATATAACCTCCTCCTCTATCTCCAGTCGAAAAGGGAGAGGAGGAGAGTTAGGACATAGATTAGATATACCATTTTTTATTTCTCCAGATATTGTACCCTATTTGACATTGATCTTGATGATATATATGAGACACATGATTCAATTTGATTGTACCTAGTTTATTGACATAGTTGATAGTGATATGAGATGGTTGTGAGTTTCCTTATTCCATATGATTTCTTATGTTGATGTATGCACTTTTATTTCTCATATGTATGTCTGCATTGCTCATGATCATGAATATGAATATGCTTTATTTTTCATGTATGCAAATGGATGATCTTATGGATGAGTATAATGATCCTTATGCAAATGTAAATGTGAATCTCATGTTTTTTTTCTCTTTCAATATTCTAATATGGATGTAATAAATATGCGTTGGATTTATGGATCTATATGACATGCTCATGTATGCTGCTAGAATCCTATGCATAAAGTGTTATGTTAATACATAGGTACTTGATCATATTGATGATGAAGATGCATAAGTGATCACTTGTGCAAAGATGATAATAACTTAAAATTGAAGTTCCACTCCCTCATAATATATATACAATTAAAAGAGCAATGTTGTCATGCCAGAAACACTTGAAATGAAAAACCTAACACAAATGCAACCTAGGATTTAGTCATTAGTTTTAAGATGTTATTTTTCATCATTGAGCCTTTGGGACACAAAATATCGATACAATGATCACTAGTGAGGAAACCATGAGAATGTTAATATGAAATTTATCAGATTGAATGTCGGAGATAGACATAAGTACTAAGGAATAAAGTTCCAAGATGACCTGAATGTCATTATCTTTTGATATTGCAAGTAAACCTAAGCACCAGGGCATAAAGTTCCAAGATGACATGAATGTTTCTTACGTGCAAAGACACCAAACACAATATAGATCCTTCTTTTTCTATTCAATAGTTATTTTTATGTTGGAAATGAACCTTTATCATTCATAACCTAGAACAAATTTTAGCATGTGTACCTATAGTAACCCGTACATTCACATCTTAGGGTAAATATTCAGATTGCATAGTAATAAGAAGTTACTAAAAATAGACAAGTAGATGATTCTAACCTTACTATAACACATAAATAAAGAAATTTGAGGAATGTGAGGAATTTGTACCTTGATGTGAAGGCACTTATCACAGACACTCAGTTTATTACATGTTTCCTGATCATCAAAACCATACCCACAAGAAGAAAAAAAATAAAAGTGTTATGGCCCCTATCCTTTCTTCTCTAGTCAAGATACATATCTTTGAATCGCTCAGAGAGAATAATAAGAAAAATTAAATTGAAAATACAACATATAAATAAATTTTCAGCATAGCTCATAAAGTTTCAGTGATTGTTTTTTTTTCATAACTATGATTGTCTGCATGTTCTTGTGTGTTGTTGAGCTATCAGTGGCAAAAACCTGCAATGGTTAGGAGAGAGGAATATTACTAAGATTGGAAAACCATGTGTAATTGGCATAATGATGACTTGGTTAAAAATTCTAGAACATTGAGATTGAACAGTTCGATTGTCCTAATACTATGATGTTGATCGATTTCAAGCCATGAATGTTCTAGGAAGAACCAAGGTATCACAAAAGTGACTGAAAGATATGTACAAACTAAAATATAAGATTATGAAGGAAGAAAAATGCCCATAAATGCATTGATGGATGGAGGGATGAATTAAAAGAGGTTCCTATTTACCAGGTTCTCACCTACTTGGCAGATTCTCACCTACTTGGTAGAGATTCTTTTCTTTTGCTACTGATTCACCTTTTTACAAGGTTTTCACTAGGGAACTTTTTCTTATTTCTCATTTTTTGTATTTTTCCTTTTTATTTTTTTTGTGTGTTTTTTATCTTTTGATTTTTTTGGTATTATAAAGGCACCTATTTCTAGGTTTTAGCCAGGATAATTTTTTTCAGGACTTTTATCAAATTTTAGATTTTTTTCAGGACTTTTGGAGTTGTACATGTTGTTGGATCAGAGAATGCTAACTATAGAATTTCTTAAAATGGATGGTGTTGATATGTTCATGGAGTTTTTCTCCTTCTATCATTGAGAATTGATAAGCTCCATAGCCAAATACTACAGTAATGATGTAGGGACCCAACCAATTAGGTTCAAAGTTGCCTTTTTGTTTTGGATGTTGTTGATTTTTAGGATTATCTCTTAAAACAAGGTCACCAACCTAAAATTATCTATGTTGAACTTTATTTTTTTAGCATCTAGACATTATTTTTGGTAAGCCCTAACATGATCGAACGCCATTTATCAATGTTCATCCAACAACTCCAGCTCTTGGAATCTAGATATTTTGTAGTCTTCATTTGTTAGAAGACCCTGCAAAGAAACTCTTAGAGACAAAATTTCAACTACGATTGGTAATACTTCTTCTACCCCATATACCAAAGAAAAAGGTGTGGCTCCCGTAGGTGTTGTGATACTTGTTTTGTAAGCTCATAGATCCAGATTAAGGTGAAGATTCTAATCCTTTCCTATTTTTTTTTCATTTTGTGCAAGATAGTAAGTAGGGTTTTGTTGGATGCTTAATCCTTTCCTTTAAATTGAGGGTAGTAGATGAAAGACCAATGTTATTTAATTCTAAAATTGTGATAGAGCTCATCCATATCCTTGTTTTTTTAACTACCCTCCATTTTCATTCACAATTGAGGAGGGGATCTCGTACCTATAGATAATATAGTTGAGGATAAACACAACCACTTTTTTTATGATTTATTTGATGATTGTAACCACTTCAACCCACTTTGTAAAGTACTGAATGGTGGTTATGATAAACTTATGACCAATAGATGAAGAAGGATATATTTGATCGATGAGATAAAAAACCCACTGTTGAAAGGGCCAATGAATGATAAATGGTATGATCTTCCTTGCTGGAGCATGTATGAGATTACCATGTAGATGACATTTCTAACAGATCTTAGCAAATTTGATAGCTTCTTTCTCCATATTCGGCCAATAGTAACTGACCCTTAGTATTTTTTGGGCTAGAGTTAAACCATTAGAGTGAGATGTAAAAATTACTTCATGGACTTCAGCTAAGGCATGTTGAGACTCCTCATGTTCTAAACACCTAAGCAATGTATCATCTAAGCCTCGCCTATATAGGTTGTTAGCTATGATGGCATACCACAAGGAATTGTGAATCAAGTGTCATTTCTAATTTTGAGTAAGGTTATCAAGGATAATTTGGTCATGTAGGTATGAGTAAACATGGCTATATCGAGATGATTCATGTCCAATGATAGAACATATTATCTAGGAGTTAGGGGAGTTGTAGGAAAGATGGGGTAATGCTTCCACCAAGAACTCATAACAGAACTCATTTTCTTGTAGTTTTAACATTGATGCAAGTGTAGCCATAACATCAACTACCTTGTTGAGCCAGCCCATGAGATGCAACCTGAACTTTTGTGATTCATGTTGTATTTATTATAAAGTACCAATTAGTTACCTTTTTCATCTATCAATAAGTATTCATATCCCAAGTAGATATCATATCTCTTAAAAGACACACATCTTCAACTTAAAAATCTAACTCAGCTACAAATATGTAACTTCCATTTTTTTCCTTTTTTTCTAGGCCTAGTACTTCCTTATTATAATTTAAGGTAATTTTGAAACCCATGGTCCTACTTTTTTCATATGTATACATTATCTTGATTTTTTTCATTCTTTTCCACAAAATCTTTTGCATTTTGTGGAAAGTGTAATGCATAGGTTCTAACATGTTAGTATATAGACTACTATTGATTAGTATAAAAACTAAGGGAGTCTAAATAAAACAATCCACAAAAAAATTTGAAAATTAAAGTATTTTATAATATAATGCTACTTATTCTTGACATTTGTTATAATACAAGAAGCCCAATGCAAATCTGATGATAAATATTCTGAAACAATAAGACTCTTATATCATAGGTTTCCATCAATAAAGTATTGAAGTACATTGTTGGTACACATAAATCAACCAAGGTCTAAAAATATAATTGTTAGAACATGCAAATGGGTCAATTGTAAAAGAAGAAAATCAAATGTTGGAATGCTTGGATAAATTTGAAATCTACTTTGATAAATAAATTCTAGAGAAGATGCAAGTCTAGTAGAGATTACTAGCAAGGTGGGTAGTAGAATTTGCAATGATAGTGTGAAGCATTTAGCCTCAATTTAGCATAATAGAGCTTGGAGAAAATCAATCAAAGGACATTGGTGGATCATGGATTTTTGGTGTTTGAAAAAAATGATATAGTTTAGAAGCTTATCTAGTTAAGAAATGGAAAGATAAGCATATGTGAAGCAAAGTGATCATTGAAGGAGAAAAGTCAAGATTGAGTCACTTGAATCTTCTTATTCGTGTAGATAGTTATGTGTTGCACACTACCTGGATGTAAAAAAACACACAAACAAATCCAATATTAGAAGTAAGTATATTTATACATAATTTTGTGTCATTCTACTGTCTCTTGTATTTTATAGACTAAACTTTACAATGTGAAGAATTGATATGGCACAAATGACTAATTTTTTTAAGATTGTCTTGAATAAATAACAAACATCTTGGTTTTCCAGATGGATAAATTCTCCCAGATGGCTGGTTACTTGGGTAGGACCATGGTCTAATTTGGTACTAATATGCTATTGATATTATTAAATTATTTCCTAAAACTATGACTCTTACTTTATCTTTAGCCTCGTTGACATCAAAATAAGTTCTTTCCTTCTTTCTTCCAACAAATAAATACAGGATTTATACATTTATAACGATCATCTTTCCACAGAAGAATACATGGATTCCACATCTCTTTTTTTGCATCAATTTGCAATAGTTCAACATCATTTAAAAAATTTCTAGACATGATTAGTAGTTATGTTCATAAAGTATCAAGTTTCTATAACCGCAAATAATAATTCTCTCTAAACAATGAAGAAGGTTTCAGTGGCGTTTGTCTCAAGGTCTTCAGTTTCCCATAATCTACTTTTATGCAACCTTGTAAGGTTTTATCTATTTTACCCTCAAACATCTTAAGCCTACACATGATTATGGTAGAGTGAAAGGTGGAAAAATGTGTGGAACATGATCAAGGATAAAATATTAAAGCTATATAAGTAAAGAATAAAGTCAAAAGTTGATGCTACAAATAGAGAAAGTTAGGGCGAAGTAAGTGAGACATTCAAACTGTAGGCATACAAGTTGTAGAATATAGGTAACAGTATTGTAATTCCAATTGTATACCCGTGAGAAAAAGGAAAGGGATATCCAGCCCTTGGCCCTTGGAATGCACCAATGCACAGGTTTCCCTCATAAATCCAACATCCTGGAGGCTAGATAAACATTTCCATGGAAAGGCAATGCATAAAAATAAATAAATCTACTTGTCGACACCCAAATCTAAAACGTAATTAATTCATTTAATTAATTACCCATCTTCTATTTTCTTAGGTAAATTAATTAATTGAATTTATCTCACATTCATGTCTTATCTAATTAAATGGACGCTTATGTTTATTTAATTAAATAATTAGTACATATTCTTCTATAGTCACCTTATTAATTAAATAATCTATTTAATTAATTAATTTCACTCTCTTCCCAATCCCTCTAGATAAATTAATTAATCTAAATTATCTAAATGTCCAAACCCATTTAATTAAATAAACCCGTGTTTAATTAAATATTCTCTTTCCTTTATTTGAATTAATTTAAATAAAAAATTCAAATTCATATTCCCTCCTAGTCCCCACCCACTTGCATTCTCCTACTTTTCCCACTAGCACTCCTAATCGTGTCTTAATTAGATAAATACCCTATCTTTCTAATTAATCCCTATCCCCTCCTAATCCCCTCATCCACTTGCATTTTCCTAACATATCCACCTACCCTCTAATTAACCCAACTCATTACCCTAATCTTCTCCTAAACATTTGCCCATTCCTAAGCATGAGGTTTAGGGAAGAAAAGTCCAACTTTGCTTCCTCCATCCCAATCCTCAACATTTTTCCACAAAGACTTCTCTTAATGAGGTTGGACTTTGGGGTTTTGAGAGATAACTATCATTAATGGAGGATAGCCCTCACCTCCTCAGCTCTCCTATAAAATCCTCCCGTTTCCCTCCAATTCAGGATCCATATATTTTAGCCATCCATTATCCTTGTGAAATCATCATTTGATCCCACTCCATTATCATTTTAAATCCAAAAATCCTTGAAATCACTATCCACTCTCTCATTATGCAAACTCATGCATTTCTAAGGGAAACTTAGCCATACTTGTGAAATCCTTTGAATCCCTCTTATAGGTTCTTCCCCCAAGCTTGAGCGAATACGAAGCACTTTGATGTTGTTATGCTATCAAAATTGTAAGCACACATAAAATCACAACATCTTGGACAAATCATTGCAACAAAGAGGCTACAACAGGGTCTTAGCTGGTTTTCTTTCTTGCCTGTTTTATTATCTTTTTATTTCTTATCTTGATTGTTGCATTATTTTGTGTTCTGAGTGTAATTATTAGTTAACTGCATTCCTTTGCACACATTTCTCTGCATACATTCTGGCATGCCTGGTGGGACCCACTTCAAAGGTTCACAACTGACATTTTTGATATTCTAGGCACTTTCTAACACTTGCAGGTTTTGAAGGCTTTTATACACAAAAACAACAGATTCACCTCAAAATTTTTTTCCAATCAGTAGAATCACCAAAAATGAAAATTACATTTTCCATTTTTTTTTTGGAATGGCTCTGTGAAACAACATATATGTCATTCAACAGAATTGCTCTGTGAAACAACAGATTCACCGATCAACAGAATCACCGATTAGCAGATTCACCAATTAGCGGAATCATTGATCAACATAATCCTCGATCAACAGATTTGTCGATCAGTAGAATCACCGATTAGGAGATTCTCTATTTTATGGAATCTCTCTGTGAAACAACAGATATGCCATTCAGCGGAATCTCTCTTGGAAACAACAGATACGTCATTCTGAAAAATCTCTTTATGAAACAGAAGATTCACCTGTCACCCAGCAGATAAGATGTTGTAAATTCTTTTTTTTCCAGAGTTATTTCATCATTCGATTTTGCTAATATGCTAAAACTTGTTGTTTATCTTACTGAGAAATAAGGTTGCTTGCATACATCAAAGAACCCGTAAACATTGACATGTGTGTTTGAAGCACCATGAAAGAAAGGGGATTATTTTCAAAACAAACTAATTAATCAATGAAGTGTGTGTCTTTTTAGCGTAGGAACCCCTAATTTAGTGCTTAAAATAAACAAAGCTTTTCTTTATGTGTTTTGTGCGATAGTCACATTTCTATTTCTTTAGAGGGCTTGCCTCCTGAGAAGCCTATAAGGTTAGGTGAGAGGGAATGACCCAAGTACTAACGGCTAATGCCAAGCATTTCCAAACTGCTATATAAAAAATATGGTTGTGATAAAAGTCTTAATCAACAGATGTGAGTTTGTTATACCGACAAAAATTTCCTATGGTATCCTTGTGATGAGTTAAAATCCCTCACTATAAGACATAAAAAACCTTGTTTTGAAAGGACTGGGAGAACCCCCTTAATTGAGAATATCGTTTGAGTATAGCCACCTGAACGGATACCCTTACTAAACACCATTTTCTAGTTTTCCAAAATCCTATATTTGCTAGCGCAGAAGGTCAGAGACCAAGTAGGATGCCCCACACTTTTGCAGTTCATAGTAGAAATAACAGTTCCTTTGGAATTGATGACCCTTGGAATTTGAAGCTTGGTGCACCTAAGAAGTGAGTACACAAATGAGGAGCCCACTTCTAAGTTATCCTCTTTGAAAAAGTGCAGCTGGAATTTATTCCAAGCGGGGATTCAAAAAATAGTACCCCTTTTCACCTTAATTTGTACATGTGTGTTTGGTTATGAAATTTTTTCTTGTGTTTGTATCACATATCTTTTGACAAACAAAGATAGTTCAACTTACTATCAGTCAACATACCAAGTTCCCTAGATATGCTATGATGTTGTGTAGATGTACATCTTCCTTTGGTAGTATTAAAAATACTTAGCGTAGTCACTGTTCATGTTGTTTAATGGATTTGTTAGTCTGTTCAGGAGATTTGATATCTACTATCCTACAGATATGCTCTGTCAAACCCAATATCCACCTTTCCATAGATACACTCTGTAAATGCTTAGATCCATTGTTCCACAAATACACTCTGTGAAACCTTCAATTTTTTTGTATTCCAGATGTGCATGTTCTTAGGCCAGTTTGTTGTCCCCACAGATACATCTTTATACCTTTCTAGATCTACCTAATCTACATCTTTTCAAACAAACACATCCTGTTAGCATCATCCTTAGTTCACAAGCCATATACCATTTGTGAACAGAGTCTTGTGTCTATTTTACATCTACATTGGTTTCACGTTATCCGCATCCTCCATATCGCATTACTTAGAGATCCTTCAGCATTATCTAATTCAAAATCCAAGATCCTTGTCAATCAAGTCAAATCCTTTTATATGCATGCTCTCATATCCTTGATTTTCCACACCTACATCTTTATCCAGCGTCATCTCATAGCTTACTCTTAGACTAGTCTTGTTGAATTTTCTTGTTCATCATCGTTTTCATATGACCTTGATCAAGAGGTTCGATATACTTTGATCATATTTTAGCCTAGGACCATCATTATGTTCTACAACTACTATCCCATCCTATCTAGCTAGTACTAGGCGTTTTCAACTCATGCCTGAGGATCAAAATGTTTTTAGCTTAGCACACCATCATTGTCCTACATTTAGCTATCACCATCACCCATTCATAGTAATTTCTAGAGCATCTTTCACCCATAAGCATTCACCATCTTCCATACATAGTAGGCCATATCTTTCATGCCACCACAAACTCGGTCAAAAAAGAGAAAGGATATGGATCCTAATCTTCCTATCGGTTCCTCACCTGGCTCGTGGTATGATCCTAATAGTGCGATGGTTCCCTTTGATCCCTATAACCAGTTTCAACCTAAGAGGGCTTTGGTTAACCAACTTGGAAACCCTACTCCTGGTACTATGGAGGCATTCCTCAATCAACCAGGTCATATATCAATGCCATGATAGGCCAAGCCACACTATTGTTGCAAATCTCATACATGAAGGCACCCTCATTCCACCTGAGCTTAGGTGATTTGACCCCTCACATCCTCTACATGTCTCAGACAATAAATTCAAATTTGTCGTAGAAAAAATTGTCGACCCTTTTCAGAGGTCCACCTAGATTGTCATATCTATTCCTCTACTATTCTATCCCACTATCACCCAACGCATAGTGCATGTTGTGACACAAAACCCCTTTTCAATCGTGGGAGCTCCACCTGTCAACTTGGCCCAAGCATCTCCAACACAAACTTCCTAATATGCTACGCCTCAGGTCACACAACAAGCAGTCACACAACCTGACACATTACAACCTACAGTCACACATCCAACTGTGATCCAAAAAACAATCATGCAACCAGTAGCCACCCAACAAGTTACTGCGCAAACATCACTACCAATTATTCCACCAGCGCAATAATCATTCCCACATTTCACTATGGGGATGCCACCCACGGGACCATCAAATCAACTGCTAGGGCCTTCACCTTATGTGACTACTACAATACCATCATCCCTTCTAGATAGCACTTCTGTTTCCCAATTACCACTATCCACACAGCTACAACAACCCATACAACCAAAAAAACCACATTTGTTGCTCAAACAACCCTGATCCCATAACCCACCTTTTCAGTACAAGGCCCTCAGGCTACACAAGCATCTTCATTATTCGCTTGGCACCTATCAAAAGCACAACAACAAGCTATGGGTGTTCAAACCCAATCACACTTTGCCAAACGTTCTACTTCACAACCTATTGTGCAGTTTACAAACCAGCCCATTCAACCTCAACAACAAGCCACACTTGCTCCTACATTTTTCAACTACTTGGGAATACCTTCATCCACCACCTCTCAAGTTGTGCCACCTCCATGCAAGCCAAATCCTATGTCTGCTCTTATCAACTACCTTGTACCTCCCCCTAGCATCACGAGTAACTAAGGCACTTATCCTGTTTCTAGTGGCACCACCACTTACCCAAACTATGTAGGCTAAACATACACCCATCCCGCATATCCATAGTCATAGCAACAACAACAACCACCTTTCTACCAACAACAACCCAATCCTCAGTAAGCATACCTAGCTCAACAACATTCTCTGCCACCTCCCCATCAAAATCAAGCTCATCCTCTTTCACAAAAACTGTGGCAATCTACCTACCCAGCTACTGTAACCACCCTAATTTGGTTTGCTCTGACAAGAGAGCCTATTTTCCATAAGTGTGATCATACCCATAATTATGTCAAGACAATTCTTCAATTAATATGCATAATTCATTTAAAATCAAATTTAATTTCCTAAAAATCTAAGTGATCTTATCACTAATTTACATTAATTGCCTTAGCTAATTAAATTAAATCAAAATATTTAAATCAAATCAAAACAATTAAATAAATGGTAAGGTAATTAATTAAAAGGAATTAAATAAATTCCCAAATTACAACTCCTCACTTGCAAAATGGAAATTCAATCCATTAGCCAATGAGAGTTAAATCACTTGGATAACCTCACATGGATCACCAAGGATTCAATCTCCACCTCTCTTCACAAATCGATCTTGACCTCTCATTCCTCAAATTCTTCTACAAAAGGAATTAATTTTGAGCTCAATGGGCCCCTAATTCTTATAATTTCATATACATCTTTATGTTGCTATGATTTCTAACAATCTCAGTGCATTTCTAGTTCATATTTTCATAGTAATTACATAATTTCTCTTTGGGAGCTCTAAAATGATCTTTGTTCAAGAGCATTTACCTTGCATTCTCTCTTAAATCTTCCATTCTAAGAATGAATGTGTCACTAATTTATGCATAATCTGAGGGAAAATTATAGCATTTATCAAACTCTTCTTAGATAGGGAGCAATATGTCAATTTTAGTGATTTCTATATGCTTTTCCTTTGTTATTTCATGTTTTTGTCCCTAATGTAATGACATGTTGAAGTTTTGTGTTGTAGCTTGTAGGTCCAAAAAATACACACACATTTCTAGCGCTCGATGTGGGGAAAATCCTCAAATTTCTCCTCTTTTCTAAGTTCCTTTTTGCTAATTTGTGTTCTTTGTTTTCAGGTCCAGAGTCACATTTAGTTTCCAAAGCTCACCTTTAGTGCAAAGGTTTGCATTCAGGAAAGATCATCGCATCCCTAATTTCTATCATCACATCCAGTATATCCTAAATTGCATCCATGGAAAGCTTGCATCAGGTAATTCAACATTGCCTTTAGTGTAAAGTCTCACATTTAGGAAAGATAATCACATCCAAGAATTATTGGATTGTATCTCGTAAAGGTAGTCACATTTGGTTGGTTGAGTTGAAAATTTAAAAGTCTAACCACTAATCTTCTAACCATGCATGTTTCTGTGTTTTGAACAACCTAAAATTTTCTTGGAGGTTTCTGTTAGAGGATTTTTTGTTAAAATGTTGGAAAGAAACTACTAATTTGTGGGTTGTAGGTTGCCAAATCTCTCAACTTGACCTTTGTTTTAAAAGCTTTCAAACTTATGAACATTTTCCATCATTTGGTAAATTGACTAGAGGATTATGCTCTTTTCCTTCATGGAAAATCAGAAATCAAAATTCAATTTAAAACTTGATAAGAATTTGAGGAAATGAACAAGAAAATAAAATTTTCTAAAGTTAGAGAGTAATTGAACAAGCTATTCATTAAATTTGGGGAAAATGAAAAAAGAAAATATTTCTAATTTTGGAGAGTAATTGAACAAGCAAATCATCTTAAATTGGGGAAATTGAACAAGACAAACTTTTCTTTCATATGCTTTGTCCTTCATTACAATAGGAATTTAAAAGTCAAATTTAAACACATTACTTAGTTCAACTAGAGGATTTTCTCTTTTTCCCCAGTTGGAAGAATCAAAGACTCGTCATGGGGGATTGAGTTTTGAGTTATAAAGTTTGAGGGAAATGAACATGTTTGGTGTGCTTGTGGGAAAAAAAACATGGAAAAGGAGAGTATGCTCTTCTTCTCACGAAGAATCAGAAATCTAGACTCCTAAGTCACCAATCCTTTGCCATTGCTTTCAAAACACTAGAGGGCCTACTGGTTGAGAAAAAAATCTATCAGGATGACCCAAGTGAGGACAGGTTTTACACCAACCCTTCCAACTCATTATAATCAATATGCTTCCTTGTAAGCCAAAGCCTCGGAAGACGTAGTCGGTTTTGTTCCTGGAAATTTGACTTCATTCCTTGAACATGCTTGAGTGTGTGTAGAGCAGAGCCGCTTGAATCTTTCTTGTGAGATTACACAAATTTGTATACTCATAGGCTATACACCTCAATTCTTCCTTGTGAAATTCTATGGGGGACAATTGTGAATGAATGCCCATAATTAAACAAGATTTATAGTCAAAACTACCCGGTTTATCTCTGAAAGGGTGATAATCTTTATGAAAGGAAAATAGTAATTGCCCCAAGATATTTTTCATTTTGTGCCCTTACTTTCATTTGGAGTCGGATAATATGACATAATGAATTGAGCCATTGTGTGCTTGGTGATGGTCCTATTCTGATCAGTATGTGAATGTGAACCCGAGTCTATGAGAAAATATTTTCACTCTATGCCTAGAATCTAGGTAATAAGGATGTGTTTGATCACCTTAACAAACACACATTGCTTGATGTGTCCTAAAAGATCATTAAAAATATAATCTCCTCAAAACAAGCAATAAATTGTAATCCCTAACATACATGTTGTTTAAAACTCTCAGTAATGTCTCAGACAAACTCTTTTGTCAGAATTAACTTCACGTACTTCAAGACAAAACTAAAAAAACTTACAAAACCATCAAAGGCTTGCATATGGTCATTCCTATGTCGCATCTAGTTGTGTTAGCTCACATCTAGGGAACTTTCTCACTTTTGGTAATTCGTGGCTCACATTCAAGCAAGTTGCTCACATACTACATATCAAAGCTCACATTTAGTTTGCATTAGCTCATATCTGGTAAATCACAGCTCACATTTAGGGATTTGCATTTGGTACCATGGGTACATGCACACATGCCACTTAGAGAAAGTATTTTTGGATACCCTTTTGGCTCTTCAGTCTGGTCTTGTTGCTCTTGTTGGTCTGCCTGTCGCTGTTTCACAACTTTCTTTGAAGTCTACCTTGCATGTCCTTTTGGATTGTCACAATTGGTCCTAAAATGTGTGGTCTTTTCTGATGCTGGATTCATTGACTCAAAACAAACACAAACACTCTTTCACTACTTGGACAATTCGAAATCCTATTGGCACTATTGGAAAACCTTTGACAAAGTTGAGACCTAGATTTCATGGTTAACACAAGACGTAATCAATAGCTTGCTGACGAATCAGAGATACCTCCTAGATTACTCCAGTTTCAACAAAGAGAGACATCTTGAAATCCCCTATTTGATCAAGACTCACCTGCAATGGAAGCACCTCACCAAGGATGGAGTGCAGCTTTTGATGAATATAACAATGAACATCTTTGCAAGGTACTCAAGAGCAATACCCGAATATGAAAAGATGGAAATCTTTATCAACAACTTGGTACCCGAAATGAACTATTCTTTACAAATGCAAGATTCACCTAGCTTTGATAGAATGATCAAAAATGCTATTCATGATGAAGACATCTTTGTCAAGAAAGGAGAAATCACACTGCAAAGTGATAATAAATCTAACAACTAAAAAAACAAACCTAAATGGTGGAACAAGAATAATAATGTTATTAGTGACAGAGTAATAGAAGCATCAATGCAAACATTAAACCAATGGTGTTCAATCTAGCGAACAAATTACAAGTAAGAAAAGAAGCTAAGGTAACAACCACAATACCAAGAGAAAACAATAAGAATAACAAGAGTAAACCATAGACTTCTAGACCTCAAATAACATTCACTCCATTGGGAGAACCTCTTGAGACAATTTTGAAGACACTCTTGGATAACAAAGTCCTCACAATACCGGATTCAAAACCATGGGAACTAGAAGTTAAACCAACATGGTAGAATGACAATGCGTATTGTGTCTCTCCTAAAAACAAAGGAAATAAGACTAATGACTGTGTTAAGATTAAACACGCTATACAGGAGCTCATTGAGGGAGGCAAAATCAAAGTGGAAGGAAATACCACTAATAAAGATCACACATAATTTAACAAACCATTCCCTAACTATGAAAAAGGGTAAGCTTCTAAAGGAAAAGGAAGAAAAGTGAATTACACCTACTCTCATAAAGACAATGTGATCAACATGTTGGACATTAAAAGTGAATCAATCAATGTGATCACTTTAAAGGTGCCAAAGACACATCAACACATTCAAACGCGATCAATCAAAGCCAAGCACAAGTAACAATCAAAGGAGCTAACTCCTCATCTAAGAAAGAAACATCCTCTAAAGTACCCTTTGTCACAATTCCTAAACCAACAGTAACAAGACGAACAGTTACTATACCATCTGCAAACTATAACTTGGTAGATGAATTACAAAGGATCTCAACTCAAATTTATATATTTGAGTTACTAAAGATCTCTTCAGTGCATAGGGAATTTCTTGAACAAGCCCTACATTCCACAAATGTTCCAAAAGACATTGATGTAGACAAGTTCCAAGAAATGGTCAATCACATTTCAGCTCCACATTACCTCTCATTTTTAGATGAAGATGATAATTCCTTGACTCATCTGCATAATCAACCCCTTCACATTGAAGTCTTGATTCACAAATCCCATGTCAAACATGTATTGATAGATGAAGGCGCAAGGTTGAACTTATGTGCTCTCAATCTAATCAAAAATTTGGTCTTTCAGAACAAACCATTGATTCAAGAAGTAAGATAACTATCAAGGCTTACGATAAAGAAGAAAGATCATCCAAAGGGATCATTTTTATACCAACTAGGATATGATAAATTGAATGTAATGTGATTTTTCAAGTTCTTGATCTACCATTGGCCTATAATATATTTTTAGGAAGACCTTGGATACATGAAATACAAGAAGTGCCATCTACTTACCACCAATGCATCAAATTCCCACATAATAGGGTGGAGGTGACAATACCTACAGATTCAAGCTACAATTGCAATAATTTTAAAGTAGACAGTATGGTTCCTCACAATAAGGATGTCCCAAAAGAATCCATACATGAAACTTCTAAAGACTTGGTGATGAGAAGCTTTGGAAAGACACTAAAACTTGGAGAAACTAGTATGGGGGAATACAAACTAGACATGATGTCATCATTGGCTAACATTCCCGTGTCTCCAAGATCTTATGGGAAACCTTCCTCATCTTTCACACCCATTGCATCTAAAGAACAATACATTCACAAACCAACTCATATGGTTAGAGCCTCTACTTCTCAAGAGGATGAAAAAGAAGATAAAGTAGTCTTGGCTTGGCTCTATAAATTAGAACAAAGAGAAAATGAGGTAAAACATATGGAGATATCCCCATAAAAGTATGGTAAAGGATATGAGTTTGTCAAACAAATGGGATACTCATGGATGGTACCTTTAGGAGATAAAGGAAAAGGACTCATTGAACCTATACACAAGGAATTCATAAATACCAAAGACAAAAGAGGGCTAGGATTCAATAACAATTTAGAAAATACTACTTCAAGAGATGGTCCAATCTTTGATTAAGGAAGTGATTATGAAGAAGAAGAAACAACACTGGAACCATGGACATGTAAAATATTACTACACATTGGTACTGAGTATTCTGAATCTCAAGGAGAAAGATATGTACCTACTTTTGTAGCACAACAAGAGTATCATGTTCCTTTGTTGTCACAAGCTAATGTCCAAGAAGTAGAGGAGGAAACAAAAGACTCTCCACAAGTCCAACAAATAGAAGAAAATCCTGAAGAAATACCCCAACAACAAGATGTACATCCTAACTGGGGGAAATTGGTAACAATTTCACATTTTGTAGACTTACCACACTTTGATCTACAAGTGGCTAATAGGGTACACCAGGTAACTATTGCTGAGTTTATAAATAGATTTGATGATAAAATAATAGGATCAAATGATTATGAAAGGGATCACATGTCTGATGCTATCATAGACATTTAAGTAGATGTGATTCAAAAATTTGCATCTCTATTGGAGAGAGGAGAAAGTTCTAACACTTCCCCTAACACTGTTCTTGTCCTAGAATCAGATGAGATACCACTACCTAGGATCGTTGATGGAAATAATGGTGCTTTACTAGGTCTAGAGGACATTCAAAGGATACAAGATATGAGTTTCAATTTGATGAGAGAAGAAGAAGAAATCTCAACTGAGGAGTCACTAGAGTTAGGTCCGCATATTACTAACAATGACCCCAATAATGATGATTCAACTCTTAATGATCTAAACGTTGTAGAAGACAACTTAATGGAACATGTCTTGTCAATTAATAGTCTTGACGCTGATGTGATGCTGTCCTTACCAAATTCTGAATCATTATCCTTGGTAAACCCCGACCTGATTGATTGGACCAATTTAGATCCTACTCCTATCATAAACTTTCCCAATGACTATACTTTGGCCTATTATGTAAATGCTTGTGAACCTTATCCTTCTTCCACTAATGCAAGGAGCATGAACATGCCAGAGGAGGATATCAAGTTTCTTAGTCACAAATTGAAAAATAAAAAGAATAAAAGAACTGATGGTGAAAACCACGTTGTGGTAGTATCAAATTCTAAAATACTAAAAATAAAAAATGTATCTGATGGTGAAAACCTCTTAGAGGTGCCAAAAGATGAGATTATTGATATCCTCCCTGAGCATTTTCAAGAAATATCTTCATTTTTGATAGAACCAACGCAACCAGTTAACTTGGGAAAACAAAAACTCCTCAATTTTTTCACCTGGCACAATCCTTATTAGAGGAAGAAAAGATACAGTTCACTGAATTCCTCAAAGAGAAGAAGATCAAATTTGCATGGTCTTATACTGATATTCGTGGACTTGATCCTGAATCAATAATGCATCACTTATCTATAGCTCCTGGAATCAAACCCATAAAACAAAAATTAAGGAAGATACATCCAAATGTGGCATTATTAGTGAAAGTAGAGCTAGAAAACCTATTAAAAGTTGGATTCATAAGAGTCATCGCTTATATAGGATGGATTTCTAATGTGCTACTAGTTTCTAAAATAGATAAATCTATCAGGATTTGCACAGAATTTAGAGACCTAAACAAAGCTTGTCCTAAAGATGATTTTCTGCTGCCCAACATTGATATGATTATAGATCTCACAGCGGGATATTAGATGTATTATCTTATGGGTGGATTCTCAGGCTATAACCAAATTAATATTCCTCCTAAGGACCAAGAAAATAAAACATTTACATGCGCATGGGGAACATTTTGCTGGAATGTCATGCCATTTGGACAGAAGAATGCTGGCGCTACATAGCAAAGAGCTATGAGTACAACAATCTTCCATGACATGATACACAAAAAAATGGAGGACTATGTGGATGATACATTAGCAAATTCAAAAATAAGAAAAAATCACATTGAAGACTTGAGAAAGATACTAGATCACATGGAGTAATTTTAACTAAAGCTTAATCCCAAAAAATGTGCATTTGGAGTCCAATCATGGAAACTCTTAGGGTTTATTGTATCAGCTAAAGGAATTGAGGTAGGCCCCAAAAAGTAAAAGCTATACTAGAAATGTCACCTCCTTGCAATATCCGTCAAATGAGGATGCTTAAAGGAAGACTTCAGTCCATCAGGAGATTTATGTCCCAACTAGCAGATAGAGCGCAACCTTTCACAAAAATGCTCCACAAAGGTATTACTTTCAAATGGAATGATCATTGTGAAAACAATTTAAAATAATTAAAAGATTACTTGTCTACTCCTATTCTTATGGATCCTATTCATGGAAAACCATTACTACTCTATATCTCAGCTACGGCTACATTTCTTGGAGTATTGCTAGCCTAGGAGGATGAAAACAAAAAGGAAAGAGAGATCTATTATATCAGTAGGACCTTGGTGTCTTGTGAAATCAACTAAAGTATCATTGAAAAATATTTCTTAGTGGTTGTTTTTGCATCCCATAACTTGAGATACTACATGCTCTCACATATAGTGAAACTTATTGCAAAAATAGACTCTCTCAAATATCTCTTGAGTAAAACAACATTGACAGGAAGACTAGCAAAATGGGTCTTAATTCTAAGTGAATTTGATATTGAGTATGTGGACAAAAGGGCTATCAAAGGACAAGTCCTATTGGATCAACTAGTTGATTCACTATTACAAGATGATGCACCTTTGATAATTGAATTTCCTGATGAAACAATCATGCACAAAACTGAATATCTGTGGAAGATGTATTTTGATGGTTCTTTCACACAACAAGGATCTGGAGTAGGGGTTCTATTTTTCACTCCTCAATACTACAAGATACCCAAGGCATATAAATTGATGTTTCCATGCAAGAATAACATGTCAAAATATGAAGCATTGGTAAATGGACTTAATCTTGCTATGGAATGGAAAAATATAGAGTTACATGTGTATGGTGACTCTCAGATCATTATCAACTAGGTAAATGGAGATTATCAGACAAAAGATGAGAAAATGAAGCCTTAAAAACAATTGGTTGAAGATTTGAAAAAGTACTTTGCCTTCATCACATTCCAACAAATACCAAGAATGGAAAAAAAAGTTGCAGATGCTATGGCTACTCTAGCATCCATGTTACAACTGGAAGAAAACCAATTCTGCTATGAATTCTTGGTGGAAGAATTATCCTTTCCTACCTTTGATACACCTTAATCCCAAGTGATTTGTGCGTTAAATTCCCCAGACCAATCCTGATATGCCAAAATAATTGCTTATCTTACTGATCAAACCTTACCTAATGGCTTATCTAGAAATGAAAAATGAGCTTTAATTAGGACAACATCGCATTATGTCCTCATCACTACTAACATATATAGACAAGGTCTTGATGATACAATTATTAGGTGTTTAGAACAAGAAGATTTTGACTATACATTAAAAGAGGTTCATAAAGGTGTATGTGGATCGCAATCGGATGGATTTTCATTAGCTAAGAAACTATTAAGAGCCGAATACTATTGGCCTACAATGTAAAAAGATGTCTTGCAATTTTATAAAACATGTCACAAATGTCAAACACATGGAAACCTTATCCATGCTCTAGCTAGAGAACTCGTACCTATTAGGAATAAGGTGTCTCAACCTTGGATAATTCCTATTCTTATTATTTGTTTTGTAAAATGTATTTCTTGCAAATAATGTAATTAAGTAAGAGTGTACATGTCTAGTTGGAATGTTGATGTGTCACTCCACTTGATGTGTCGGCATCTTGAATTGTGTGTAAGGAGATCATTACTGAAATGGTTATGACCGATTCCTATGACACGTAAGAGCTATTTATAGAAGATTCAATGATGGGTGAAGACATGTAATGACATGTGGCAACTGATAAATTTGAGTACTGTAAAACCCTAATACGGCTATCTTTGGAAGTTGCCCTAAAAAGGAAAGTGCATGATATAAGCATTTTTTTAGGGTTGCAGATAGACATAGAAAATGAGTGTATTGTTGGTATGATCTGGTGCTACTGGATTTGTCTTTGAGTGTCGATTGTCTCCTGAAAGAAGTTGCATTGCAAGTGTGTTGTAACCGTTGTGTTGAAGATAATACATTGTGTAGGTTTTGGAGTGCTAGGATTTTTTACCGAAAGGTTTTCCCCAGGGTAAATCATTGTGTCATTCTCTATTTTCTGTATGCATGGTATATGGCTGCAATATCATTGTTAAAGTAGTTAACGAATCTGAAATTGTAAGGATTTAAAATAATTTGCACAATACTTTCCTTTAGAGATTAGTGTAGGAAGCTGTTTCTGCACCTAAGTTTCCTTACAATACCTTTATAACACATTGGCCATTTCAACAATGGGCCTTTGTTCTCGGTGGACATATTTATCCTAATTCTTGAAGTGGACACAAGTACATCATTATGGCCACTGAGTATTTCACTAAGTGGGTTGAGACCATGCCACTAATCAAATCCAATGATGGTACAAAGAACCTCCGATTTTGATGTATTTGGTGTGTTTTAGGGTGGTGTTAGGTGTTGTGTGTGGATTGAAATAAGATCCAATATGTTGGATCCAAAGCTAACTATCTCCATGTTTGTAAGAGCCAAAAGTGCTCACTAGGTGATTTATGGTCATTTTGATCTAGAAAGACAAAAGATGATATTTTTGTGTAATTTGGGTTTAGTGTGTCTCTTAGGACCCTAAATATCCTAACTAGGGTCATAGAAGTCAACAACATCCATTGAGTTGACAAAAAGAGTCAAATAGCACAAAATGCAAAAAAGTTGCTAGCAAGTTTGAAAGTTGCTAGAGCAACTTTTTGCAAGAAGTTGCTAATGGAGGTTGGAGCAGTTGTAACTACCCATGCTTGATTATATGAGCATGGATCTTTGATTTTCAGAAGGTTAATGGAGCTTTACATTTCATAACATTTTTGTGTACCTTCTATACGGATGTCAGACTGTAGTTCCTTGTAAACTATATTGTTTCTTGCTTTCTGTATGGCTGTGTATGGATTGAATTGGGTGATCAGGCCCCATGGTAGTGTAATTTTTTGTATTAGCTTTCTTAAGAATTAATTATTTTGATTTCAAGTTATTGTAGTGAAAAGTTGTAATAAAGTTTAAGCCACTGGTCTTTAGTCTCCATTTATAGAGTGATCGTGGTAGATATGGCTCTAACCTAAGCATCCACTGGTGGAAATGGCTGAAACCATAGGGGATGAGGGGTTAGAGTCTCTAAATAGTGTTTTTTTTTCCCTTTTTGGTTTTTCAATGGAATTCCTAGACATGGAATGAATTCCTAAGGCTGACTGCTAGGAGTAGGTGACCTAGGATAGGATATAGATTGAATGGTTCAGAGCACCCATGATCATGGATGGTGAACTTAGTGGCATGTGAAGAAGCCCTAAAGTTTTTCCATTAAGGATCAAATGGTGAGAGATGGGGATAGGAATTTTGAAGACAAATTTGGTAATTGTTTATGCTGACTAGTCTAGAGGCCTAAAAGATAGGCTGAAAAGTAGGGCCATGTGATAACTAGGGTTGTGGGTGCATCCAGAAGCTAGGATTTTGGATTCTGATAGGGTTGGTGGATAGATTGAATATTTTCAAGGTCTTCTATTGAGTTTATGGAGATATTTGGGAGTTTAAGACCCAAAAAAGTGAAATTTGACCTACTAGGAAATATGGCAATTAGGCCTCCTAATGTAATTGACAACAAATAAATTGTTGGAGTGCCCAGAAGACTTGGAATTGATTCCAATGGAATTTTAATGGACCTAGAATATAGACAAGCATCTATGAGGTGTGTGGGGAAGATCCTAAGCAAGGGTTTTGGATTCTAGGGGAAAGATCTAGTGAAGAAGCCTAGGAAATTGAAGAACTACTTGGACTACTTGATCCTAGAAGTGTTTGTGACTTCCACCAATCAAATATACCTAGGAGGAAAGTTGATAGAGATGATCTAGAAGATCCATAGTGGAGAGGTACACATAGAAAGAGTAACCATTGGATGGTAAGAAGATATTAGAAGCATTTTGGGAAAGAAATCACCAAGACCCTAAACCCTCTACATCAAAGTGGTATCAGAGCCAAAAATTATTGAATTTTGTGTATGTCTGAAGGGGAGGAGAGTCAAGAGGTTGATAGCATGCCTCCTAAGGCTATGGGTAGGGATGCCATTGTGGAATCAGTTCAGGGCCTCTTGGATAAGGCTAGTGTTTCAGAAAAAAGGCGTAAGAAGAAAGTAATTGAATGGGGAGATGAGAGTGATGATGAAGAGACTGAGAATCAGTCAAGAGAATCTAAAGGAAAAGAAGTGGAGATGGATAAAGACCAAAAGTTATTCTTGGATTCCTTTAAGTCCATCAACAAAGACAACATGGAACACATACACTACTATTGTGGCAACTTGAATGGTGAAGAGTTGTTGGATTGGCTAGAGGCTATAGACAATCAGTTTGATTATAAATAAGTGGCAGAGGAGAAGAGGGTCAGCTATGCCAAGGATAGACTCAAAGGATATGCATTGGTGTGGTGGAAAATGATGCAGGATGATAGGGTAACCAGTGGAAAGAAGAAGATAGTTTCTTGAGAGGATGAAGAGAAAATTGAGGGTGCAATTCTTTCCCACTGATTATGAGATTCAAATGTATCAAAATTTGCATAACTTAAGGTAAAAGGAGATTGCTATAAGTGCCTATACCGAGGAGTTTCACAAATTGAGACTAAGGGAAAGGAGACAAGAAGAAGAAATGGAGAAGGTGGCACGATACCTGAATGGATTGAGGTAGGGAATCTAAGATAAAATTAGCATGATGGCTCCTGACAGTATGCATAAGTGTTTTCAGTTGGCTTTGAGAGCAGAGGATAAGGCTAGGAGGAGGAATGATTTACAATAAAGAGTAAGGGGTAATAATAGTAATAGAGGATTCAGAGGAAGGAGTAACTTTAGCAGAGGACAAATCCCAAGTAGGCCAAAAGATAATCAATCTATGGATAACAGTGGGGGTAATCAGTATAGAGGATCATTTCAGAGAGGAGGATACAGGGGAAGAGGGCCTCCTAGAGGTAGATTCTAATCACAAGGAAGGTCCAATTTAGTCTTTACTAGTAGATGTTATAACTACAATCAAGTGGGTCATACAATGGGTAGATGTATTGAAAAGGAATCCTCATCTTCTATGGGGGATAGGAGAAATCTATTGTTGCAAGAGGATGATACACAAAGTGTTACTTCTCCCATTTCCAAGGTAGGGCTAGTAATGGATGGAGAGAATCTAATGTTTAGAAGGACTTTGTTGAAAGTACCTAATACAATAGAGCCACCTCAAAGAAAGAATATGTTTAAGACTACTTGTAGGTCTCATGGAAAGATTTGTAAAGTGATATTGGACTCTGGATCCACTGAGAATATAGTATCAATAGAGATGGTGGACAAATTGAAACTTAGAAGGATACCTCATACCACTCCCTACAAGGTATCATGGCTAAACAAGGGACAAAAAATAATGGTAGATGAACAAACCATGGTGGAGTTTGAAATAGGTGAGTATAAGGAAAAGGTCCTATGTGACATATTTCCCATAGATGCATTGCATATACTTTTAGGATGTACATGACAATATGATGTGAAGGCTAACATGATGGAGAAAATAATAATTATGTAATCACCAAGCTAGGGAAGAAGTTTAAAATGGATACATTATAGGAACCTAATGAAGAGAAGCATGTGGGAACTAGTGTGATGCTCTTGAGTGGAAAGGAGTTTCTAAAAGATATGAAGAAGGAGAGAGGGGTCTATTGTGTAGTGATAGTGAAGCCAAAGGAGGAGACCAAGGAGAAATCCAAAATGCCTCCAGAGGTACAAGAATTATTGGAAAGGTATCATGACATAGTGGATATGGTTTGCCAAGTGCATTACCACCCATGAGGGATGTGAATCATCAGATAAACCTCATACCTAGAGAAAAATCGCCAAACAAGGCAGCATATAAGATGACACCAAGTCAAAATGTAGAGATAGAAAAACATATTCAAGATTTGTTGGATAAAGGACTGATAAGGAAGAGTTTGAGTCCTTGTGGTGTGCCAACTATCCTTTCACCTAAGAAGGATGGAAAATGGAGGATGTATATGGAATCCAGGGCGATAAACAAGATGACAATCAGATATAGATTCCCAATGCGCCGTATTGAGGATTTGATGGATAACTTGGGTGGTTCTTGTTATTTTTCCAAGGTGGATTTGAAGTCAGGGTATCACCAAGTTAGAGTTAGGCCTAGTGATGAATGGAAGATAGCCTTCAAAATCAATGAAGGGCTATATGAGTGGCTAGTAATTCCCTTTGGCCTAACTAATGCACCTAGCACATTCATGAGGCTCATGAATGAAGTGCTAGAAGATTTTATTGGTAATTTTGTAATAGTATATCTTGATGACATTTTGATATTTAGTAGGTCCAAGGAGTAGCATATGAAGCATTTGGAGATGGTCTTGAGGAGGCTACATCAAGAGAAGTTGATGATCAATCAAGAAAAGTGTGAGTTCCTGAAAACTAAATTAGTTTATCTTGGTTTTGTGGTTGCTAATGGATGTATGAAGATGGACCCTGATAAGGTTAAGTAAATTTTGGAATGGCCTACACCTAGGTCCATAGGGGATGTTACGGTTTTTCATTGATTGGCCTCCTACTATATGAAGTTTGTGACAAATATTAGTCATGTATGTGCCCCTATCCTCAACACTATCAAAGGAGGAATCAAATGTCAGTTTAAGTGGACTATAGCAGCAGACCAAGGATTTGAAATGTTGAAAAAGAGGATAGAATAATTATCTACAGTTAGGTTGCCCAACTTCAACCAGTTGTTTGTGGTGGAGTGTGATGCTAGTAAAATAGCCATAGGAGCAGTGTTAAGTCAAGAGGGACACCCTATGGCATTCTTCTCAGAGAAGTTAAATGAGGCCAAAAAAAATTACTCCACCTATGGTTTGTAGTTGTATGCTATGGTACAAGCCCTTAAAAAATGGAGACAATATCTCCTACCAAGGGAATTTGTGGTCTACACTGACAACCATGCTCTAAGTTTCTTGAATGGGAAAGAAAAACTAAATGAAAGGCACCTTTTAAGTGGGTATAATCTCTGCAAGCATACACATTTGTCATCAAACACAAGAAAGGGGTTAGCAACAAGGTTGTAGATGCTCTTAGCCGAAGAGTATTAACTACATAGGAGATACAATTTTAGAGTGTGGGGATGAATGATTTTGAAGATGTCTACAAAGAGGATAATGATTTCAAAGATGCCTATGAGGCATGTGTAAAGTTCCAACAGGGGTTCAAGGTGGAATTCATTGAATTTATGTTGCAGGAGGGACTATTGTTTAAAGGACACATAATGTGTATACCTGAATGTTCAATGAGGGAGAACATTGTGAAGGAGAAACACCAAGGAAGCTTGGGAGGCCACTTTGGAGTGGATAAAACACTTGACAAAGTGAATAGGCATTACTATTGGCCTAAGTTATAGTAAGATGTAATGAATTTTGTGGAGCAATGTCAGATATGTCAGAGGGATAAAGGAAAAAGTAGTAAAATTGGATTGTATCAACCCCTATCCATACCCCAAAGGCCTTGGGAGTGCCTAAGTATGGACTTTTTTTGGGGGTTACCAAAGACAACCAGGGGTTATTCCATTGTGTTTTTTGTAGTGGACCATTTGAGTAAGATGGCACACTTCATACCATGCAAGAAAACCAATGATGCTTCACATATTGCAGGCCTATTCTTAAGAGACATTGTAAGAATCCATGGTTTGCCACTGAATATAGTAAGTGACAAAGATAGTAAGTTTGTGGGTCATTTTTGGAGGACCCTATGGAAGATGCTAGGTACAAACTTGTCTTTCTCTTTAGCCTACCATCCATAGTTAGATGGTAAAACAAAGGCAGTCAATAGGTCACTTGGGAACTTGCTAAGATGCTTGACTAAGAAACATGGACAGTCACGATATCACATCATATGGCATGCTGAGTTTTCCTATAATGACTCCATTAATAGGAGTACTAGTAAAAACCCTTTTGAGATAGTCTATGGGATGAATCCAAGAGGGATCCTTGAGTTGAGGAATCTTAGTTTACAAGATAAAAGGAGTGCCCAAGGGGAGTCATTTGTAGAACAAATGAAAGAGCTTCATGATCAAGTCAACAAGACTCTACAAAAAAAGGGGAGAAGTATAAGTCCAAGGCATATCAAATAAGAAGGGATTTGCAGTTCAATGTTGGGGATTTAGTACTTTCTTACCTTAGAAAGGAAAGACTACCCAAGGAACAACCTACCAAGTTACTCATGAAGAAGATAGGACCCTTGAAGATATTGCACAAGTATGGAAAGAATGCATATGAAGTGGAATTGCCTCTTGATTTTGAAATTTCACCAATCTTTAATGTATGTGACCTATATCCCTATAAGGGACCATCTCTAGACACATGTCAAACCACTCTTATAGATTTAGGAGATGATGATTGGGTGAAAGATTTGCCTACCCCAATCCCACTGCAGTTAGATAGTATAATTGATTCTAAGGTGATAAAAAAGACAAGGAAGGGTACTTAAAAAGAGTATCTCATCAAGTGGCAGGGACTACATGAAGCTGAAGTCACTTGGATGATAGAGACAAACATTCTGAAGCATGGGGTCACCATTGAAGACCTCCTAACTCAAGGGACTTGAGTTATTTGTCCCAGGGGAGTATGGTGCATAGCACCTTCCATTTTGATGTGTTTGGTGTGTTTTAGGGTGGTTTTAGGTGTTTTTAAGTGTGGATTGAAACAAGATCCAATGGGTTGGATCCAAATTTGACCACCTCCATGTTTGTAAGAGCCAAAAGTGCTCACTAGGTGATTTATGGTCATTTTGACCTAGAAAGACAAAAGATGCTATTTTTGTGTAATTTGGGTTTAGTGTGTCTCTTAGGACCCTAAATATCCTAACTAGGGTCATAGAAGTCAAAAACATGCATCGAGTTGACAAAAAGAGTCAAATAGCACAAAATGCAAAAAAGTTGCTAGCAACTTTTGCAACTTTTTGCAAGAAGTTGCTAATGGAGGTTGGAGCGGTTGTAACTACCCATTCTTGGTTATATGAGGATGGATCTTTGATTATAATAAGGTTAATGGAGTTTTACATTGCATAAAATTTTTTTGTACCTTTTGTACGGATGTCAGACTGTAGTTCCTTGTAAACTGTATTGTTTCTTGCTTTCTGTATAGCTATGTACAGATTGAATTAGGTGATTAGGCCCCATGATAGTGTAAATTTTTGTGTTATATTTATTATGCATTTATTAGTTTTATTTAAAGTTATTATAGTGCAAATTTGTAATAAAGTTTAAGCCAATGGTCTGTAGTCTCCATTACAGAGTGGCAGTGGTAGATATGGCTCTAACCTAAGCATCCACTGGTGGAAATGGATGAAACCATAGGGGATGAAGGGTTAGAGTCTGTAAATAGATTTTTTGTTTTCCTTTTTTGTTTTTCAATGGAATTCCTAGACATGGAATGAATTCCTAAGGTTGACTGCTAGGAGCAGGTGAGCTAGGATAGGATACAGATTGAATGGTTCATAGCACCCATGATCTTGGATGGTGAACTTAGTGGCATGTGTAGAAGCCCTAATGTGTTCCCATGAAGGATAAAATGGTGAGAGATGGTGATAGGAAGTTTGAAGAAAATTTTGATAATTGTTTGTGCTGACTGGTCTAGAGGCCTAAAAGATAGGTTGAAAACTAGGGCCTAGTGATAACTAGGGTTGTGGGTGCATCCAGAAGCTAGGATTTTGGATTCTGATAGGGATGGTGGATACCTTGAATATTTTCAAGGTCTTCTATAGAGTTGTTTGAAATATTTGGGATTTCAAGACCCAAAATAGTGAAATTTGACCTACTAGGAAATAGGGCAATTAGGCCTCCTAGTGTAATTGACAACAAATGAATTATTGGAGTGTCCAGAAGAGTTGGAATTGATCTAATGGAATTTTAATAGACCTAGAACATAGAAAATTATCTATGAGGTGTGTGGGGAAGATCCTAAGCAAGGGTTTGGGATTCTAGGGGAAAGATATAGTGAAGAAGCCAAGGAAATTGAAGAACTAGTGGGACTAGTTGATCCTAAAAGTGTTTGTGACTTCCACCAATCAACTATACCTAGGAGGAAAGTTGATAAAGAGGATCTAGGAGATCCATAGTGGAGAGGTACACATAGAAAGAGTAACCATTGTATGGTTAGAAGAGATTAGAGGCATTTTGGGAAAGAAATCACTAGAACCCTAAACCCTCTGCATCAATTAACAAACATGTTTCTATGTTCATCTTGAACTACAACATTTGTAGGTATGTGATACCCTCTTCTATTGTAATAGATAATGGGGGTCAGTTCAAAAACCAAGATATCAAGGACCTTTGTACACAGTTTCACATCACTTACCATTGTTCTTCAATCTATTATCCTCAAGGTAATGGACAAGATGAGGCTTCAAACAAAAACATTCTAAAAATATTACATAGAACTGTGAGTAAGTTTGGAAGAGACTGACATTTGCAACTAAATCTGACACTATGGGCCTACAGAACAAGTATCTAAACACTAAAAGGAGCCACACAATTTTCTCTAGTTTATGGCATAGAAGCAGTGCTACCCATTGAAGTATAAATTCCATCTTTGCGAGTATCTCTCCAAGGTCTTGTTATAGATGAACAATACCGCATTGATATGGTTCATGCACTAGAACTACTTGATGAGTGCAGGAAAAAAGTATTCGATCATCTCAAAGTGTACCAGAAAATAATTTCAAAAGGGAACAACAAGAAGGTAAAACCGCAACAATTTCAAGTGGGGGATCTCATTCTAACAGAGAATCCTAAAAACCAGCCAAACAAAGAGCAAAAAGGTAAGTTTGAACCCAACTGACTCGGGCCTTATGATATTACTGCAACTTTTGGGACTGGAGCTTATCAGTTAGCTACATCTGAGGGAGATGTGCTTCTTGATCCCATCAATACTCTACACTTGAAATGGTTCTATGCTTGACATCTGGCTGACAGAGTCCATGCAGCGGAAATAGTTCAGAAAATACCAAAAAAAATCAAAAAATTGATCCTGAAAAATTCCAAAAAAAGTGGAAAAAGTCTTATAATAAGGTATCCTTGGTGAAAACCTGGCAAACAGGCACCTTGATACCAACAAAAAAAAAGAACAACAAAATTTAAAAATAGAAAAGTGCCTTGGCGAAAACCTGGCAAATAGATGTCTTGGTAGCAAAAATAAAAGCTTTGCCGAGTGGTGAAAACCTGGAAAATAGGCATCACTTGTACTTTGTGCTCCATCTATCAATGCACTACTGACACTAATCCTTCACAATCACATCTGTGCTATTGGTTAACTCTGATTCCTTAAAATTTCCTATTCTTGCCTAGGATTTGTCTTTATTTGCATCTTAGGAATAGTCATTTTGCAATGGGTGCATTTTTGCTAGCATGCTTGGTCTACGTCTACTAGGTTGTCTTAGGTTCCTGTCTAGGATAGTTTACCTCTCAAAATAGTATTTCTCAATACTTGCATCAAAATGTTGCTATCACAAATAAGGGTGTTTCTTAAACACCACCTACCTTTAACAATCATCATACTAGTGTTTCTCAACACTTTAATCATACTAGTGTTTCTTAACACTTAAATCAAACATTGCTCCTAAACACTACATTGGATTGCAATTGCTGACAAAGTTAATCCCATATATTCAGGCATGCAAACATATTGCTTGATTCCAAGTTACGATTGATGATTCTCTATTGTTCTTGAAAAATGAATCAATGGTATTTCTCAATACTACTTAAAAACATATATACTGATCTTGGTTTGATTATGACTCTTTTATGTTCCGATGATGTTTCAAACTAGGGGCATATGTAAGCAATTAATTTTTCTTTGATTGATTATCAATTGGTGATTGTTATGTCTTCTGATTTACTCCATGATGTCTATTCAAAGATAAAGATTCACAAGGACAAGGGTCATAATCTTTTCTTGGTTTTCTACATATGGTGATTATTTCAATGATCTTATAAATTTCACCTAACTTTGATATTTATGGTAAGAGCTGCCAACATGAGTGGATGGCCGCATATATCTTGATCCTTGTTATGTGTAAACTATGGTGAGGTTGAACCAATTTCCTTATCTATTTCTAAATCATATTCTGAGTAAGGTGTATGGAACATTATGTACCCAATGATATGAATATTGAAGGTCATTTTGGGTCACATATCTTACATTACACTTGAAGAGAAGATGATTCTTAAAAGAAAAAAAGGATATAACTGACAAGTCATCTTGGCCTCTATGCCTTGATGCTTAGGTTTATTTTTGACATTGCATACAATACACATAGTATTTATACTTTCATGATACCTTGTGGGTATTAGTGATAGTTGTACTATCATATGATGTCTGTTACAAAAAACCCCAATGATGATAAAAATGCTACAATGTATAAAAATCAGTAACAGTCATAAGAGTCTTCATGTAGATGTATTTAAAGATTGCATGATTCATTTTTAAGAACAATATAAGGACTTGAGCTCAAAATGATTTCTTGGTTCATCCAAAATCCAAGTTAAGTACATAATCTATATTACTGATATTAATGTCATTGCATATCCATGAGATACATTCTGCATTCATAAATGAAAAATAGAAAATACAAAAACAAAGCACTCACGCATTGTATTTATTTTTACATCCTAAGTGCATCTATACATATATTTTCATAATGAAAGTCTCAAAAACATACATCTACATATTCATCTAGAATCATTCAAAACACATTTATATATCAGTAATAAAATCAAAGAGCATAAATGATTCATGTGATGACACATTTAACCAAGGAAAGGGATATTGTAACATATGTGCAAGATAGCCATCAGTATACCCACCATCTACAAAATCAATAATAAAATCCCACCCAAATGCAACCATCTGAATGATCTCCAGCTATGCGGTCTCATATACTAATCAAGCCCCCCAAAGTGGCTCCTCATCGCAAATACGTGTATATGCTATCAAATCCTATGATCTTCCCTATATACGACAATCTTGCTGCAGCACACGGGTAACAAGAAACCTCTCAATAATTTAATGGGTCTGACATGCTATGGAAAAAGTAAGGCATATGTCGCCTATCTGAGGTCCACTCCTCACAATCCAAGTATGGCCTCCATATGACAACTGTGATGTCATCTAGAATGCACGGCTAGTACTCCACCTTACCTAGATGGGGCTGTTGGATGAAACTTGCATACATATATACATAAGGATTCTTTGGTGCTCTTTATCTGTCTACAATGGGCCGTGTTACTGGGATGTACTCCCAGGCCCAAATTTGCAATATCAAGATCCCTACTGTCATGCTGCACGAATACTCCTATACAATCACATGTAAATCTTGATACATGTGGGCTAATATGCAATTGCCCCAGCCAAATCTCTGTGATGACACGACCATATTTTCTAAGGTCTCAACCAAGCCGCACATGAATCCATGCTATCCTTGATCAGGCATGAGGATACCTCCAATCAACCCAGAAAGATACATAGGTAATCGATCGTAGTGATCGCACATGTAGTCCCATGTCAGATATCTACGAACTATGGTCTGATCTAAAAAATACCTCTAGCCAGACACAATAGATATCACCGATCGTGACTCAAATTGAACCTCCTGATCTATCACTTTAATCTACATAATGTGGCACACATCCTTAGGTATGACAGTCATCTCACCAATCATGAGATGGAAGGTGTTGTGCTCTGAATTCAATCTCTTGGCAAGAGAAGTCAACAACCCCCAATTTACCCTAATGTCAGGTAAATCTATGAGTAATGTCAATCCAAGACATGCTATGATTTGTAACTCCGTAGGTGTCAAGGACCTAGATAAGGCAAGGACTCATCTTGGATGAGGTCCTTGAAAGGATACTACCTCAAAGTCAATTTGTCAAAAGAACACAAGTACATGTTAAAATTTGTATTCTAGCTTAGAAAATTACACAAAACAGTTATCAGTTAAGTCTTTTTGGCCTTTATATAGAGAAAAATAGTCAAAATTGGAAAAAACCTAACTCCTACACTAAAAATGACTGTGTTTTTACGTGGTGCAATCCTGAACACTAGATGTGATGTACGATTTCCCATATATGATGGGGAATCTAGGAAGCGATCCTATTTTGACAGGAAGCGACGCGAGATGCAAGGTGCGATCCTTTTTTTACGTGACGCGATGAAATTCAAAAGTTGACAAAATTCTACACTATGTGATACAAAATATGACAACAGGGTGTGATCCTGAAGTTAAAGGGTGCGATCTGGGATTTGGTGTAAAATAGGATGTGACATGGGATGAACCAGACGTGACCTAGGAAGTGCGGTGTGATTCAGGATTCAATGCTTCATATCTACTCTAGAATTTGACAAAAACAAAAATAGAAAGCGTGATTAGGTAGGTATCAATGTACTCACCTGCAGTGCATAATTAGTCGGGCATTGATGTCAACATGCAAGCTCAAATCGATGTTTCTCCATAGGGACCACCATCATCTTTGTAGAGCTCTAAATTTACTAAGGATAAAAGTGAAAATGAATGAGTAAAAAGTGAATTTTGAGATATATGTTGACCTTTTTGAGCTATTTAAGAGCTCCAAAACTCCTCCTAGACTAGAAAAATTCAATTTTGTTCTTCTCAGATCAATCAGGAATGAAATCAAATGTGCACACAATGTTTTCAATAGCATGCTACACATTTTATGACAGTTTCCCAAAAATGCAAAATTGCTATACATATTCAGAAAATGATTTGCAGACTTTACGCAATTGGTTTTCTAGGTTCTCTATCACCAAATTGCACATTATTCATTGAAATCTTGGTCATACATCATTTTATTAGACTCAAAACTTACATTTTCACGTAGTTAACTTGGTAAAATTGTATTTTCTCTTAACACACCTTCGCTTCATCACTTCTTCTAATTGATTCTTTCTAGATCTAATCGATCTGTTCAAAGTGATATATCATTCTACCATAGGGATTTTATTCTTTTTTCCTTTGATTTTGTTCCCAAGGGGGAATTGATCACACTTAAAATCATCCAAATTATTTCTCAAAAGTATTAAAATGACTTCATCATCAAAATTCTAGGGGCATGGCAGTTTCCTTCGATTAAGTCAGGGCTATTTGGTTAGAAGGATTCGGTGCTCACAAGACAGATATCTATGTCTACATATTCTCACATATTTATTAAGCTCATGACATCTTAGTACTGACCTTCATTCAATCAAGTTTGGAGTCAGTATTATCAATTCTCATTCTATCAAGTTCATAATTGATACCCCAGAGCTCCTAGCAACTTTGTACTGACCTTCGTTCGACCAAGTTTGGAGTAAGTATTATCAATTATCGTCCGATCAAGTTCAGAATTGGTATCTTTAGATCATTGTTTTATTGACCTTTGTTTGATCAAGTTCAAAATCAATCATATCTGTCTTAGTTTATTCAAGGGTGAGACTCATCTCATTAGACATTTCATTCAAACAAGTGCAAAATTCTCAAACTTTCTAAAGTAAACATCAAACATTCTTTGAATCAATGCGCTGCTCACACATCAATTCAAAGAGGGGAAAATGTAACCAGGTTAATTCGTTCTACTTTGACTGTAAGACCAGAAAAGGGGTTAGAAGCATATCTAGGTAACCACAAACCCTAAATAATATGCTACCCTAACTAATATAACATTAAAACCATTTGAAACAAGAGTTGAAATATATGCAAGATAACACAAGTAACTCCCTTCAAATTTAGTTCTAATCACACCTAGGAAGCGCGGTGCGATTCGGGATTCAATGCTTCATATCTACTCTAGAATTTGACAAAAATAAAAAATTGAAAGCATTATTAGGTAGGTATCAATGTACTCACCCACAGTGCATAATCGGTCCGGCATTGATGTTGACATGCAAGCTCGAATCGATGTTTCTCCATAGGGAACACCATCTTCTTTGCAGAGCTCTAAATTTATTGAGGATAAAAGTGAAAATGAATGAGTAAAAAGTGAATTTTGAGATATATGTTGACCTTTTTGAGCTATTTAGGAGCTCCAAAACTCCTCCCAGACTAGAAAAATTCAATTTTTTTCTTCTCAGATCAATCGGGAATGAAATAAAATGTGCACACAATGTTTTCAATAGCATGCTACACATTTTACGATAGTTTCCCAAAAATGCAAAATTGCTATACATGTTTAGAAAATGATTTGCAGGCTTTACGCAATCGGATTTCTAGGTTCTCTATCACCAAATTGAACATTATTCATTGAAATCTTGGTCATACATCATTTTATTAGACTCAAAACTTACATTTTCACGTAGTTAACTTGTTAAAATTGCATTTTCTCTTAACACACCTTCGCTTAATCACTTCTTCTAATTGATTCTTTCTAGATCTAATTGATCTATTCAAAGTGATATATCATTCTACCATAGGGATTTTATTCTTTTTTCCTTTGATTTCATTCCTGAGGGGGCATTGATCACACTTAAAATCATCCAAATTCTTTCTCAAAAGTATTAAAATGACTTCATCATCAAAATTCTAGGGGCATGGCAGTTTCCTTCGATCAAGTTAGGGCTGTTTGGTTAGAAGGATTCAGTGCTCACAAGACAGATATCTATGTCTAAATATTCTCACATATTTATTAAGCTCCTGACATCTTCGTACTGACCTTCGTTTGATCAAGTTTGGAGTTAGTATTATCAATTATCATTCTATCAAGTTCATAATTGATACCCCAGAGCTCCTAGAAGCTTCGTACTGACCTTCATTCGATCAAGTTTGGAGTAAGTATTATCAATTATCATTCGATCAAGTTCAGAATTGGTATCTTTAGATCATTGTTTTATTGACCTTTGTTTGATCAAGTTCAAAATCAATCATATCAGTCTTAGTTCATTCATGGGCGAGACTCATCTCATTAGACATTTCATTCAAACAAGTGCAAAATTCTCAAACTTTCTGAAGTAAAAATCAAACATTCTTTGAATCAATGCGCTACTCGCATATCAATTCAAAGAGGGGAAAATGTAACCAGCTTAATTCGTTCTACTTTGACTGTAAGACCAGAAAAGGGGTTAGAAGCATATCTAGGTAACCACAAACCCTAAACAATATGCTACCCTAACTAATCTAACATTAAAACCATTTGAAACAAGAGTTAAAATATATGCAAGATAGCACAAGTAACTCCCTTCAAATTTAGTTCTAATGGTCTCCTTTCTTCTCCATAAAGGTTGATATGTTGCTCTTTGACAAACATCAATTGCACAAAGAACTTGAAAGCTTGAATTGATAATGAGAATTACTAGGAGATGAGTGATCTTGAGGTTTTCTCAAAATCTCGTGGTTAACCTTGAATCAGGGGAATGCATCTCATTTTATAGAAAATGAGAGACATTTAGGTGAGATTGCAAAAAATCCTTGCATAGATGCATATTTTGGTTGGTGGGATGCTTGGAAGCATGAAATGGGGGAGAGATATTGAGGAGATATTGAAAATATTTGTGAAGAAGTTAATAGGGATGAGAATCCTCAATTAAGGGATATGATATCTAGGTGAGATTATGAATCTTCAATCAAATCCATAATTCAATATTCTCAAATATTCCTCAAAATCCAATTAGGTTTATGAAATTGTAAAATCCCATAAATTGAAATTAGCTAATTCATTAATAGAAATTAATTAATTATTGGAGACTTAGGAAAATGGGGAATAAATAAAGTTTGTTTATTTATTCAATTAGGACTTAGGATAAATTATGGGTTATTCATCCAAAGGGGAAATTAGTGGGAAATAGGCCAATTGAAGGTGATGATGTCGAATTGAAATGATTTTGATAATGTTGATAATGATTAGGGTTAATTCTGAGGGTTTCGAAATAGTTTAGGAAATCACGAGACATCAATGAGCTTTGACAATGTGCCTGGATAATGATGATTGGAAATGATTGAAAAGTGCCAATAAACTTTGATGGAGTCGTAAGATTGAAATTGAAATGGGGAAACATCGATGATCTTTGACAATGTTCCTGAAATGATAATCAGAAATAGTATTGACAATAATGAATAACACTATTGAATTGAAATTGATAGATTTATAGTGATAACACCGATGATCTTTGATAGTGTTATCAAGTAGTTGATTGAAAGGATACGAAGCATTGATTATCTTAGACAATGCTCCTAAAATGATGATAAGATTGATTGAATTGAAATTAGGGTTTGATCGATTGTTTTGAAATTAGGTTAATGATCGATTTGATAAAGAGAGTAGAAATATTAGTAAATGACGACATAGAAGAATGACACAATATTAGTGAATGATAAAGATCAAACACACAATATAGAAGACATGTTAAAAAGGGGGCATATGCAATGAAACATTTGTAGGTGTCTAAATTTTTCTCCTCTTTGAGACAATGTGATTATGAGCGTTGGCTCAAAGAAAAATAGAAGATCATTGCCCAGTGGATTGATGGAATGGAGGTAGGATGCCCCCTTGGAAAATTGGGCAGAAATTGATATGAGGACAAATTTTTTGAAAAGAAAGATGATTGATTGAAGAAATGTAAGCAAAAAGAAAAAATTAGATGAAGAAATGTTAGTAGAAAGATGTTTTCTTTCAAAGTGCAATTGTGTTATAAGAGCTTATTTTGATATTGCAAAAGTGGATGCAGCACATCATGGCACAAAAGCTGGAGTGAGAAAGTCATCCTTTTTGCATAAACAAACACGATGTGGCAGAGGATGATCTTCTCCATCCTGAAAGCATGTAGCAGACATGCCCCATAATTTCATGAGATCATCAAACAGGAAAAAGACAAATCAAAAAGATTAAAATCAAATGAAAGATAAAACACTCACTAAAACAATGTGAGCCAACAACCATTCTGATCTTTTGTTTCTTACATTAAATGTTCATTGATTGATAGCTTAGATTTGCAAATTGATCGATTTGATAATTGATTAATACCTTGGACAGATTGATAGATAGAAAAAAGTCGAAAGATTGAATGTTGAGTCACAATGAATCAGATCGCATATGATTTTGTTAAGCACAGATTGATGATTTTGCCACTGATGTCGGCAAACATGATGTTCAATTTGCAAAAGGAAGACAAGTATGTACAAATTTATTACAGATTTTTGAAAAGGTTTTTGCAATTTTTAGGATTTTTGAAATATTTGAATTTTTTTGTGATCTTTTTTTTTCAAGATCATATTTGATTTTTTTTAGCAATTTTTTCAGGACATTATTCTATTTTTTTAGCAATTTTTTCAGGAAATTATTTGATCTTTTTGGAATTTATTCAGGACATTATGTAAATTTTTTAGGACATTTTACAATTTTTAGGATTTTTTTGAGCTGCTCATTTCGATTTTTAAGATTTTTTGAAATTGCCCCAGTGTCTAGCAAGGGAAGGACATTTTGAAAGGAGAAAATGGATTGGTAGAGGGATGAAGGCCAAGGGCCATTGCAGTGGATCACTTAGGTGCCAAGGACTATCCAAGAAATGGGATAACAATTTTTTTTTATTTTTATATTTTTTCTGAACAAGACAATGATAAGGTAATGAGATAGTGCAGTGGATAGAATGCGAGAAATGAACATGTCGAGAGGTTATCTTTGAAAACATGTTTTTGCATTGAACGTCCTTATTTTCATCAAGACCAAGATAGAGAATTCGATAGGACATTGTTAGGACGTGGATAGGATAATGACATGATATGAATAGGAAAATGATAAGATATGGATAGGAGAAGCAAGATCAATAAGGGATAAGGGATATATGGGTGTTGATAGGATAAAGGATAGGAGGGAAAAAGGAATAATGGAGGACATGCTAGGGATAATGGAGGGAATGCTGGGGATAATTGAGGATAATGCTAGTGAAATCTTCTGCCAAGTATAGACTACAAGAAGTTCATAGAATTACACATGACGCCTGTTTGCTAGGTTTTCACTATTGGATGAAATTATTTCTCTTGATTCTCTTTTTTTTTTTTGTGTTGCCAAGATACCTGTTTGCCAGGTGTTCATCATGGCAACTTTTTTCTTTTTCATATTTTTTTGATTTTTTTCTTTTTTTCTTTTTTTTTTTGGCATTTTTTGACGTTTTGGAAAAAAAATTGGATGCATGAAGTGACATGAACAGAGGACTCAAGTGCCTTACTCTTTGAAATGTGCTTTTGAAAGATATTGTGCAAAGATGTTGGTAGGGTAATGACAAAGGGATATGAAGTGGGTGATTAGGATTGGATAAGTTGGATGAAAGGTTGGAAAATAGGTGTTGGATAACGAAGGGAATGTATGCCATCTTTCTTTGAAGTGGAAGGGAATGGATGCAAGAACAACATTGGCACACACCTTGAGGGGTGATGGAGTGATAGAGGAAAATGAGATTTTGGATTTTGAAGGATTAATGAAGGAATGGATATGGATTTTGGGACACAAGGACCCAAAATGGATTTGGAATGGAAGATATTTAGATGGAGGGATAGCAATTTTGGATGCCAATCTGGAATTTTCTTTGGGACTTTGTGCTTCAAGGAGCTTCTTGGGAATCCACATGCTTTTTTATTTTTCATTATTTTGAGGGTCCTTTGAATGTATTGCTTGCACAATGGATTTTGGAACCCATATGGCTTTTGAATTTATTTTTTGCTCAATGGGCCTTTGTAGCCTTTTTGATAATTCTTTTTTATTTTGGATCAAATTTTTCTTCTTTTGTACATGTCGATTATACTGGACATGTTGATCTATGATAGCATGTGGATTTCTTGACTTGTAGACTTTATGTTTGGCATCCAAATTGCTTTGAAAGGGAATGGAATTCATGGATGGATAGGAATCATATGGAGGTATTTTGGATGGATGGAAGGTTCTCCAAGGTGTGTGCCTTTGCTAACTTGCAATTGGGAAAGGGTAAGGCGATTTCAAGCTAGTGGAGGGAGGAACATATGGACCTAAGATGGATGGAAGGGTTGAAGGGGAAGTTATACGTCTGGATTTGGATTTTGAAGGGATACCAATGCCTTGAGATGTAGATTTCTCATTAAGACCATGGCCATTTGACTTTTCTTGGACATGTCAGGGTTTCAATATACCTTTTGCATGGAAGTCTAACCCTTTGACTTGATAATGCTTTCTTTGACCAGTAGGATACTTGCTACAAGATGCGAGTCCATTATTATGAGGTGTGAATGATGTGGAAGGACTTATAGGACTATGAGGTGGAATAGACTCAATAGAACTAGGGGAACCCATTTGAAGTGTAAGGGGTGTTAGCTCTTTTTCTTGCAACACTTACCTAATGATGATAGTATACCCAGTATACTCAGTTGCAACCTCTTTTAGGAAAGAGAAAGACTAATTTCTAAGGATTGGATAATATCCTTCTTCATTTTTGAGCTCCACAGACTCAGGCAGGTTTTACCTTTTAAAGATTACTGATATCT
>MU227381.1:1647257-1662932 GCA_018584345.1 Thuja plicata | reverse complement strand
TTTGGTTGTGTTGATGTCATTTGCCTTGGCTCAAAATCTTGTTGTTGCAAAGGTATATCTTGTCTTTGATCAAAAGGTAATTGTGATTTTCCTTGTGATGGAAACATGGGTTGATAAGTTTCTTGTTTCCCTTTGGATGCTTGGAACCTAGTGAAGATTGACATGATGACTATATGCAAATGCGAGATTTTTTTTGGAATTTTTGAATTTTGGAAATGCAAGTTTTGAAATGCAACTTTGGAAATGAAAGGAATTTATGCAAATGAAATCTAAGGTTATATGCAACTGTGTTTTTGGTTTTTTGGAATTTAACAATTAATCTTTTGAAATGAGACAAATCTAGGAGCATAACCTTATGAGGTTGAATAAGGATCTTGACTTGAAAAATAGGATTTTTGGAATAAGGGACAAGTTTGATAAAAAGGCTTAGGTGAAATCCATCATGATAAAGGTGGAATAAGAGTAAATTGATAAAGGGGGGCGGGGGGGGGGGGGGGGGTTGAAATTTGANGGGGGGGGGTTTGAAATTTGACCAAAAAAGGGGGATCAAGTCAAGATCCTATTTTCAACATCATAAAGAGAGGTTCCATGATTTGTATAATTTCTAGGATTGTTTCCAAAGTTTTAAAGGAGGACCTAAAAATGAGCTATGTATGCAAGAAGGCTATGATTAGGACTTATACAAAAGGGACTATAATGAGGACTGAAATGAGGTCTATAATGCACGGAATCTTGAAATGCACAATGAAAGGAGATTAGGTCATGAATATACAATATGAAGGCTATCAAGCATGCCAATAGGTTCCAAGTGAAAAGTTCAAGGTTCCGTATGTTTACTCAAAGACAAGGTTTGTTGTGACCATTTGATTGTTCTTGAAGATTAATTTGGAAAAAGTGTTCTTTAAGGAGAGTGTTTTTAAGATGTTATCATTTTTATTAAGGTTTG
The DNA here is from genome assembly GCA_018584345.1 of Thuja plicata. Taxonomy (NCBI): domain Eukaryota; kingdom Viridiplantae; phylum Streptophyta; class Pinopsida; order Cupressales; family Cupressaceae; genus Thuja; species Thuja plicata. The sequence continues at coordinate 1,661,986 of MU227381.1, read as the reverse complement.
AACACCCACACAAGACACATCATTCAGAATGGCTGTTGTAAAATGAAAAACACACCACTTCCTATGGATAGCAAGGACAATATTTGTTGAATCCCCACTTGAACCAAAGTTTAGCCACACTTACTAATAGAGGAAAACCTAGAATCTTGGAGGCATGGGATCCTCCTTACATGTGCACTCACTTCTTAGGCACTCCAAGATTCAACTCCCAAGGGACATCACTTCCCAAGGGATTGTTGTCTCGACTAATAGTCATGAAAGTGTGGGGCGTCTTAGTTGGTCTCTGACCTTCCGCACCAATAGATAGAAGGTTTTTGGCTATTATGACATGGTGTTTAATAAGGGAATCCATTCAGGTGGTTATACGTGCAACATATTAGCTCCGTTATGGAGGCATCCCAGCCTATGAAAGTTACGTTCCATAGGTTTTAACGCACCACAAGGGTACTGAGGGAGATCTTATTCCTAGTATAACACATTCAACACCTATCCATTGAGATATTAATGACAATAGCATATTTGTATCCCAGTTGGATGGGCTTGGCTTTAGCCTATTATCGGTTGGGCATCCACTCTCACTGGCTCTACTAAAGCGCTTGGGAGGTAGCCACACTAAAGGAATTGCATGGATTTCTCTAACACCCAAGATCCATAAAGGCAAGGGGAGAGGATACGTCCATATATTTCCTTGGATTTACAAACTAAAAGATGCTTCAAGCATATGAATGAAAATGATTCATTTTAAAGCATCAAGCTGAAGTGTTTGCTAACTACCAAAAATACACATGAAAGTTTTAGAAAACACAAGGTCTTCTACAAACGTCCTGCATTGAAACCGTTAGTAGTTTTTAATGATTCATTCTTCATCCCACGATTTCCACAATGCTATACAAATCATTAGTAAAAAATAAAAATGCATACAAAAGAAAAGCATGCAAATCAATTGAAATTGGAACAAGTGCACCTTGATTTTTTTATGCTATTTACCTAGTCATAAAGATCCAATTTTTTAGATATATCTCTATACCAGAAAATTAGAAACCAAAAGAAATAATCCCCCTTAAAAATTAGTAAGCTTTCCAAAAATGTAAGAATTTTCAAAAAATTCTGAAATTTGTGCCCTAGGGACCCTATTTTTCAAAACATATTAGTTCTAAAGATGTATTTATTTCGGCCATTATTGGTTATGAAAATAAAAAAATAGAGAATAGACCCCATTTATATTTTGAAGAGATTTCTAGAAATGTAACTTGTTTTTAAAAATTTGCTAATTTTCGCCCATAATTAAGTTTTTTATGAAAAATCATAAAAAAGGAATAAAAAGCACAAAATGAATCATACAAATCTGAGTTTTAGACTGTAGACATCTGATACCATCTCCAACTTGCAAAAAAAAATTCATAATCAGATTCCACACCGTTTAGGAGATATGATCAAATAATTAAAAACTTGCATGCAACAACAAAACAACAAAGAAAACCTGTAGGCAAACAAATTTATCAGATTTTTTGCATGTTCACGTTAGGTTCACCAAATGTAAGACTAGAAAAGGGTTTAGAAGCATATCTAGGTAACCACAAACCCTAAACAATATGCTACCCTAACTAATCTAACATTAAAACCATTCAAAACAAGAGTTGAAATATATGCAAGATAACACAAGCAACTCCCTTCAAATGTAGTTCTAATGGTCTCCTTTCTTCTCCATAGAGGTTGATATCTTGCTCTTTGAGAAACACCAATTGCACAAAGAACTTGAAAGCTTGAATTGATAATGAGAATTACTAGGAGATGAGTGATCTTGAGGTTTTCTCAAAATCTTGTGGTTAACCTTGAATCAGAGGAATGCATCTCATTTTATAGAAAATGAGAGACATTTAAGTGAGATTGCACAAAATCCTTGCATAAATGCAGATTTTGGTTGGTGGGATGCTTGGAAGCATGAAATGGGGGATAGATATTTAGGAGATATTAAAAATATTTGTGAAGCACCTTAATAGGGATGAGAATCCTCAATTAAGGGATATGATATTTAGGTGAGATTATGAATCTTCAATCAAATCCATAATTAAATATTCTCAAATATTCCTCAAAATCCAATTAGATTTATGAAATTGTAAAATCCCATAAATTTAAATTAGCTAATTAATTAATAGAAGTTAATTAATTATTGGAGACTTAGGAAAATGGGGAATAAATAAAGTTTATTTATTTATTCAATTAGGACTTAGGATAAATTATGGGTTATTCATCCAAAGGGGGAAATTAGTGGGAAATAGGCCAATTGTAGGTGATGATGTCAAATTGAAATGATTTTGATAATGTTGATAATGATTAGGGTTAATTCTGAGGGTTCTGAAACAGTTTAGGAAATCACAAGGCATCGATGAGCTTTGACAATGCGCTTGGATAATGATGATTGGAAATGATTGAAAAGTGCCAATAAAGTTTGATGGAGTTGTAAGATTGAAATTGAAATGGGGAAACATCGATGATCTTGGAAAATGTTCCCAAAATGATAATAAAAAATAGTATTGACAATAATGAATAACACTATTGAATTGAAATTGATAGATTGATAGTGATAACACTGATGATCTTTGATAGTGTTATCAAGTGGTTGATTGAAAGGATACAAAGCATCGATGATCTTAGACAATGCTCCTGAAATGATGATAAGATTGATTGAATTGAAATTAGGGTTTGACTGATTGGTTTGAAATTAGGTTAATGATTGATTTGATAAAGAGAGTAGAAATATTAGTAAATGATGACATAGAAGAATGACACAATATTAGTGAATGATAAAGATCAAACACACAATATAGAAGATATGTTAAAAAGGGGGCATAGGTAATGAACCATTTTTAGGTGTCTACATTGACCAGAGACCCTATTTTACCTAAGTGTGATCATACCCCTAATTTTTCAAGACAATTCTTCAATTAATTGGCATAATTCATTTAAAATCAAATTTAATTTCCTAAAAATCAAAGTGATCTTATCACTAATTTACATTAATTGCCTTAGCCAATTAAATTAAATCAAAATAATTAAATCAAAATAATTAAATACATGGCTAAGGTAATTAATTAAAATGAATTAAATAAATTCCCTAATTATAACTCCTCACTTGCAAAATGGAAAGTCAATTAATTAGCCAATGAGAGTTAAATCACTTGGATCACCTCATATGGATCACCAAGGATTCAATATCCACTTCTCTTCACAAATCAATCTTGACATCTCATTCCTCAAATTCTTCTATAAAAGGAATGAATTTTGAGCTCAATGGGCCCCTAATTCTTATAATATCATTAACATCCGTATGCTGCTTTGATTTCTAACAATGTAAGTGCATTTCTAGTTCATATTTTCATAGTAATTACATAATTTCTCTTTGGGAGCTCTAAAATGAACTTTGTTTGAGCATTTAGCTTGCATTTTCTCTTAAATATTCCATACTAAGCATGAATGTGTCACTGATTTATGCATAGTATAAGGGAAAATTATAGCATTTATCAAAATCTTCTTAGATAGGGAGCAATATGTCAATTTTAGTGATTTTTATATGTTTTTCCTTTGTTATTTCATGTTTTTCTCACTAATGTAATGCCATATTGAAGTGTGGTGTTACAATTTGTAGGTCCACAAACTACACACACAGATACACAATCTCCTTATCAAACCCCATAACATCCTTCTCAAGCTCCTACCTATCCCCCATCACTATACGACTCATATCAAGTTTCAACATCCAATGTGACAGGTATCCCCACTCTATAACATGTTAATACTGAGTGGGAAGAAATGAAGAATGTGTTCAAATAAATACGAGCACAGAAAGATGCTAAGACCTTCAAGTTAGAATATGTTTTTCTGTATCCTTTTGACATATCCATTACAACAATCCCCTTCCCAAAGTACTTTGAGACTCCGAAATTTGATAAATATAAAGAGAGTGGTGATCCGGTAGCCACGTCAAAGCATTTTACATATATTTTCAAGAGGTCACCTACAATGAGAAATTTGTTATGAGCCTCTTTCCCAAGAGTCTTGGAGGGTCTTCCTTAGAATTCTTTTACAAGATCCCATACGAAACAGTCAACACATTTGCAGAATTGTATAAGAAATTCGTGTCACAGTATGCCCACAACGTGCAACATGAACTATCCCTCCTTAATCTTTACAATGCAAAACAAAAGGGCGGAGAAAGTTTAGCCGATTACCTCCAAAGGTGGAAAAACTTATCAACATGATTACCATACAAACCTCCTGAATAACATCTAGCCAAAATATTCATTGATAATTTTCATCCCAAAATGGCCCACTACATGCATATGAACTATATGCATACCTACAAGGACATCTGAGAGGAAGGTTCAGACATTGAAAAGGGCCTTTTAGATGAGGGCATTATTAGACATTATAAAGAAAATCATTATGAAAATCCTAGTAATGATTTCCCACACTATTGGAATAAGAACAAGAACAAGAACGTAGTAAGTGATGGGACCACTAAAATGAAGCATGTGAAAGTTGTTATTGCTGCCCCAAAACCCTCAATACCTATATTCCAACTGATTCCTAGTCAGATGAATTCTATCTTTCTTCCCCAAGAATAAACTGTGAATCAATAACAACCAAAGGCGCATGTTCACCCCTTTAGGTGAGCCAATAGACGTCATCTTCCATAGAATGTCCAAGGCCAATCTAATTATTTATCCTCAAAATCAACCATTTGATGAGTCTTCTCCTAAACCTACATGGTATAAGGAGAATGAGTATTGTGATTACCATCACGTCAAAGGGAACACCACTATCAAACACATGAAGCTCAAGCATTACATTCAGGATATAATGTAGAGTGTTGATAGGATCTGGAAAAAAATCTCCCTCAGGTGTAGCTAATTGATAAGCTCCAGTCCTGAAAGTGGCAGTGATAACATAAGGTCCCAACCAATTAGGTTGAAACTTTCCTTTCTCCTCTTTGTTAGGTTGGTTCTTAGGATTCTCTTTGAGGATGAGATCTCCCACTTCAAACTTGCATGGTTTGACCTTCTTATTGTAGCCTGTGGACATATGTGCTTAATATACTTTGAGGTGATCAAACACTTGTTGTCTACGCTCATCTAGCAAGCCCAGATAATTCACCCTATTTATGCGGTACTGGTCATCAGTAACAAGACCTTGTAAAGATATCCGTAAAGATGGGATTTCAACTTCAATAGGTAGTACTGCTTCAGTGCCATAGACTAGAGAAAATGGCGTGGCTCCAGTTGATGTTCTTATGCTTGTTCTGTAGGCCCATAGTTCCATATTTAGTTGTAGATGCCAGTCTCTACCAGACTTACTTACAGTTCAGTGTAGGATTTTGAGAATATTTTTTTTGGATGCCTCAGTCTATCCATTACCTTGAGGGTAATAAATTGAGGAGCAATGTTGAGTGATATGGAATTGTTCACAAAGGTCATCAATGTCTTGATTTTTAAATTGGCCCCATTGTCTGTTACAATTGAAGAGGGTATTCCATATCTACAAATAATGTAGTTCAGAATGAACATAGCCACCTGTTTTCCATTGGCTTTAATTAGCAGCATGGCCTTGACCCACTTTGTGAAATACTCAGTGGTCGTAATGATGAATTTGTGTCCATTTGAAGAGTTGGGATATATTTGTCCAACCAAGTCAAAGGCCCATTGCTGAAATGGCCAATGTGTTATGAAAGGTATAAGTTCTTTGGCAGGAGCATGGATAAGATTTCCATGTGTTTGGAATTTTAGACATGCTTTTGAAAATTGAATAGCATCTCTCTCCATGGTAGGCCAATAATAGCCTACTTTGAGCAGTTTCTTTGCTAATGAAAAGTCATTTGAGTGTGATCCACATACACCTTCGTGTACCTCTTTTAATGCTAGATTGGACTCTTTGAGTTCTAAACACTGAAGAAGTGTACCATTGAGACCACGTCAATATAGGTTGTTAGTTATGAGGACATAATGTGATGCTATCCTAATCAGGGGTCTTTTCTCATTTCTGGATAGATTGTTAGTGATGGTTTGGTCAGAAAGGTAAGCAATAATATTAGCATACTAAGATTGGTCTGGGGTATTTAAGGTACATATTACCTGGTATTTAGGGGTATCAAAGGCAGGATAGGATAGTTCTTCCACCAAGAAGTCATAGCAAAACTGATGTTTTTCTAGTTGTAACATGGATGCTAAGGTAGCCATAGCATTTGCAGCTTTGTTATCTGATCTTGGTATTTGCTAGAATGTGATGAAGACAAAGTATTTCTTCAGGTCATCAACTAGTTGTTTGTAGGGCATCAACTTCTCATCTTTCGTTTGATACTCCCCATTGACCTGATTGATAATTAGTTGGGATTCACCATATATGTCTAGCTCTATGATCTTCCATTCCATAGCTAGCTTGAGGTCGTTGACCAATGCTTCATATTCTAAAATATTGTTGGTGCATGGAAACATCAATTTGTAGGATTTGGGAATCTTGTATCCTTGAGGAGTTATAAAGAGGACCCTGCTCCAGATCCTTGTTGAGTGAGTGGACCGTCAAAGTACATCTTCCATGGATATTTAGTGAGATGCATGATTATTTCATCAGGGAATTCAATTAGAAAAGGTTCATTATCCTGAAGTGGTGAATCAGCCAATTGATCTATAAGGACCTATCCTTTGATAGCTCTTCGTTCTACATATTCAATGTCAAACTCACTTAGAATTAGGATCTGTTTTTCCAAACGTCCTGTTAATACTGTTCTATTCAAAAGGTACTTCAAAGGATCAATCTTAGCAATGAGCTTTACTGTATGAGAGAGCATGTAGTTCCTCAATTTTTGTGATGTGAAGACGACTGCTAAGCATGCTTTTTCAATAATGCCATAATTGAGTTCATAAGTGACCAGTTTTCTACTAATGTAGTAGATAGCTCTTTCTTTTTTGGTTTCATCTTCTTGTGCCAGCAATACTCCTAGGGATGTAGCTATGGCCAAAATGTATAGGAGTAGGGGCTTTCCATGAATAGGCACCATAAGAATAGGCGGAGCAGCTAGGTATCCCTTCAATTCTCTGAAGTTGGCTTCACAGTGTTCATCCCATTTGAAGGTAGCCTCTTTATGTAGAAACTTAGTAAAGGGTTGTGCCCTATCTACAAGTTGGGACATGAATCTCCTAATGGACTGAAGTCTCCCTTGTAGTGTCCTCATTTGACGGATGTTTCATGGAGGATTCATCTCTAGAATAGCCTTCACCTTTGTAGGATCTACCTCGATTCCTTTCGCTGATACTATGAATCCTAGGAGCTTCCTTGATTGGACCCCAAAGGCACATTTCTTTGGGTTGAGCCACAGTTGAAACTATTCCATTCTATCCAAGATCTTTCTTAAGTTAGCAATGTGAGTACCTCTTTCTTTGGATTTAGCCAATGTGTCATCTACATAGTCCTCCATGTTTTTGTACATCATGTCATGGAATATTGTTGTCATGGCTCTTTGATATGTTGCACTGACATTATTTAACCCAAAAGGCATGACATTCAAGAAAAAGGTGCCCCATGCACATGTGAATGCGGTTTTCTCTTGGTCCTTAGGGGAAATTTTGTTTTGATTATAACCTGAGAATCCATCCATTAATGAATACATATGGAAGCCTGCCGTAAGGTCTATGATCATGTCAATGTTTGGTAGAGGGAAGTCATCCTTTGGACATGCTTTGTTTAGGTCTCTACCACAGAGTGATTTTCACCATCAGTCCGCTTTTTCTTTTTATTTTTTAATTTTTGACTAAGAAACCTGATATCCTCCTGTGACATGTTCTCACTCCTTGCACTGGTGGAAGAAGGGTAAGTTTCACAAGCATTAAGATAACAAGCTAGGGTGTGGTCATTTAGAAAGTCGATGATAGGAGTAGGATCCATTTTAGTCCAATCAATTAGGTCTGGAAGTACCAATGTTAGGTAGTCAGATTCTGGGAAGGACAACATCGTGTTAGCATCAAGACCATTAACTGACATGACATGATCTGTTAAGTTAATTTCTTCAACATTTAGATCAATAAGAGTGAGATCATCATTAAAAGGGTCATTGTTAGTCATATGCATATCAAAATCTAGCGACTCATCAGTAGAAATCTCATCATCATCTCTTCATAAAAGGAGGCTTCTTGCTTGTAGCCTATGAAATTCTTCTAGAATTATGTATTAACCAATGCCTCCATCAATGATCGGGGGAAGGAACTCTTCTTTTTCTTCAGGAGGATCAGTATCATTAAGAGGAGTTTCAGATCATTTTCTAGGAGCTGAGGGAGCTGCAAACATGTGAATTGTATCTATTCCAATATCTTTAGAGGCGATAGATAGTTGATCCCATTCATAGTCATGAGAGTCTATGACATCATCATTAGATCTGTTTAAGTATTCAACAATGGTTATTTGATGTACTCGGTTAGCTGCTTGTAGATCAAAGTGGGGTAGATCAAGGACATGTGAAATTGTGACCAATTTCCCCCAGTTAGGATGTAAATTCTGTGGCTGGGGTGTCTCTTGAGTAATTGTTTCTATGGTGTCTCCTACCTCTTGAATGGGAGGTTGTGCTAGCAAAGGGGTGTGAAGATCTTGTGGTACCTCAAAGCTAGGTACATAGCATTCTCCTTGGTAGTTGGGGTCCTGTGCACCAACATGCAACAATCTTTCATAGGACCACTGCTCTAGTTCATCTGTTTCATCACTCCCTTTATCTGAGTGTGGACTCCCTTTTGAAGTGGGTTTATCAGTTTTAGCATTAAAACCCAGTCCTATTTTATCTCTAGTATTCTAGAAATTCATGTGTATAGGTTCAATAAGCCCTTGTTTTGTGTCATTTAGAGGTGCCTTTCCTTTGTAACCCATTTGTGTGAGGAAATCATATCCCTTTCCATACTATTCTAGGGATATCTTCACATGTTTAACCTCAACCTCCACCAGTTCTCCTTTGTAAAGCCAGTCCAAGACTGCCTGTTCTTCTGTGTTATTTGAAGAAGATGTGGATGTCTTTACCATGCCAGTTGCTTTATGTACTTCTGGCTCCTTGGATGCTATAGGTGTGAATGTCAATGAAGGTTTTCCATAGGATCTCGATGACATCAAAAGTTCTGTTAGTGAGGGAGTTAGGTCCAGCTTGTACTCTCCCATACCCATTTCTTCAAGTTTCAAGGTTTTGCTAAAACTCTTCATAACCATGTCCTTAGTAGTTTCAGGAGCAACTGCATCCATAGCTTCCTTGTTGTGTGGGATCATGCTACCTGCTTTGATATTGTTGCAAGTGTAGTTAGCATCTGTGGGAATTATCACTTCCACCCCATTATGTGGGAATTTTATGCATTGGTGATAAGTGGATTATACAACTTGCATGTCATGAATACATGGTCTCCCTAGTAGGATATTGTAGGCCAATGGTAGATCTAGAACCTGAAATATGACATTCCTCTCAATTGGTCCAACTATGATAGGTAGAACAATAAGACCTTTGGAGGATCTTTCTTCCTCATCATAAGCTTTGATGGTTATCTTTTTTCTAGAGTCAATTTTTTGTTCTGAGAGACCAATTTTCTTGATTAGATCTAGTGTACAAATATTCAATCCTGTGCCTCCATCTATCAACACACGTCTAACATGGGATTTGTGAGTAAAGAATTCAATATGGAGGGGTTGATTATGTGGATGTGTCAATGATTTATCATCCTCCTTAGAAAAGGAGAGGTAATGTGGTGCGGAGATGTGATTGACCATCACTTGGAACTTGTCTATATCAATATCTTTTGCAACATTAGCAACATGTAGAGATTGTTCTAGGATTTCCCTATGTATCGTGGATATCTTGAGAAATTCAAAAATAGAAATTTTGGTAGAGGTTTGTTGCAATTGGTCTACCAAGCCATATTTTTCTCCAGGAATAGTGACCATGTGTCTTTCTGCTAGTTTAGGAATAGTTACAATAGGAACCTTGGATGTTGATGTCAGTTTTGGAGGTCCTTTGATTGTAACCTGTGCTTGGCTTTGTGTTACAACATTTGAGTGGAATGAGACACCTTTGATTGTGACCACATTGATGGATTCGGTTTTGATGTCAAGCATATTAATCACATTATCATTTCTAGAATAGGTGTAGTTTACCTCATTACTCTTCCCTTTAGATGTCTCTCCTTGATTGTAATTAGGAAAGGGTTTTTTGAATGTTGTATGATCTTCATTGGTAGTATGTTCGTCTACTTTGATCTTACCTCCTTCAATGAGGTCTTGGATGACATGCTTGAGTTTGAGGCAATTATTAGTCTTGTGTCCCTTGTTTTTATGGAAGACACAATAGGAGTTATCATCCCACCACCTGGGTTTGACCATTGGTTCCCATGGTTTAGAATCAGGAATTGTAAGAACTTTGTTATCCAACAGTGTTTTTAGAACAGTCTCAAGAGGCTCTCCCAAAGGAGTGAATGTTCTATGAGGTTTGGAAGTCCATGATCGTCCCTTGTCATTATCATTGTTTGTTTTGGGTACGGGAGGTGTTACCTTAGCATCCTTGCTTGCTTGCATGCCATTAGTTATATTGACTACCTCAGGTTTAGAATTAATGTTAGAGGCATCAACCATTTTGTCATTAACAACATTCTTTTTTTGTTTCCACCATTTAGGCTTGGATTTGTTGGTCTTGTTTTCATTTTGAAGGCTGATCTCTTCCCTTTTGACCATGAATTCCTCAGTATGGAGGGAATTTTTAATCATCCTGTCGAAGCTTGGAGAGTCTTTCATTTGCAATGCATAGTTTAATTCAGGAACCAAATTATTAAAAAATATCTCCATCTTCTCTGTTTTGGGAATGGCCCTTGAATATCATGCAAAAATCTTCCTCCATCTTTGTAGGAAGTGTGTAAATGATTCTCCAGTTCTCTAATTGGTGTTACATAGGTCCATCATAGTTACATCATGTTGGATTTTGTAGGAGTAATGTTGGATAAATCATTGGATTAACTCTCGAATGTTTTTACCTTAGGGTTCAATTTTGAGAACCACTCCATGGAATTACCTCCTAGACTTCCTGGAAATAGTCGCATGAGGTATGTAGGTTTGTGCATGTATTATATGCTAAGAGAATAGAATTACCTCACATGATTGTGTGGGTCAGTTTCTCCCATGTACTTGTTGTACTTTGGTTTTGCCATGCTAGGAGGAAACGGGATCATAGTGATACTCTTGTTAAAAGGAAATGGACAAATGGCATCCAAAGAGTATTGTTTTTTGGGCTTGTCTTTCTCCTGTTTGAGGTTTGTGAGATCCATTTGCATCAAATTGAGTTGTTTGGTGAGAATAGATATAGGATTTGGTACCTCCTTTTCTTTGAGTTTTTCCACATCATAATCCTTAGGCAATTTGACGCCCGTGGAAGCTAAATGAAGGAAGTATTTTTCTTTATCCTCATCAATCATTCTTTCTATTATCTGGTGAAACCTCTTGCTTTGTTTGATTTTTTCATATTCTTCTTTAGAGATTTCATCATCACTACTAGATTCAAATAAAGGACGTTCGAACTTGGGTTCTTATTCTTCATCAGTATCTTCAGGTTTTTGGTGTTTTCCATTGTTATAGTCCTCAAAGGCCTCACTCCATCTGTGTGCATCACTATCCATTTGAGGGGAATCTAGATTGAGAAGGGAACTATGAGATGTTCCTCCTAAAAAGCATGTTGATTTAGGAGGTATTTCTGATCCTTTAGACATGTATTTGTTGTGTCTTGTGTTAACCATGTGGTTATGTCTCAACTTTTGTCAACGTTTTCCAATAGTGTCAGGTAAAGTCTAAAATCATTCAAGTGAGTGTGTCTAGGTAGACGTAACTGTTTATTGTTGGTGGATGTAAATGATTCCAGCATTAGAGGGTTAGAATGCCCTGATAGTGAGCTGGGAACCAAGTTGTTGTAAAAAGTGGGTAGACCACACGTATTGAGATAGATTACAAGAGTCTGATGGGACATGCAAGGTAGATGTCTTAAAATTTTTTTGATATAGCCACAGTGAGACCAAAAGAAGCAATACAGATAGATTAAAGAGTCAAAAGGGAATCTAAAATAAACTATCTTCCTTTGAGAGGCAATGATGTAAGTTCCCTCTATTCAAATGTGGTCAGTTTTGTCTTGGAAGTGTGTGAAGTTTGAAGATCATATTTTTGAGTTTTTTTCAATGATTGAAAAATACATGTAGACCAAGGTTTGAATTTTGTTGCTTGTTTGAAGATTTTATCTTTTTAATGATTTTCAGTCACATCAAGCATTATTGCATTGTTAAGATGGTGAAACAGACACTCATCTTTTTCCTATTCTCTAGGTGAAGGATGAAAATCTTTTCTCATTGACTCAGGTACACACTCAAATGCTAATCAGAATACAACCATCACCAAACACGCAATGGCTCTAGTCATGATGTTGTATTAGTCGAATCCAAACACAAGTGAGGGCACAATATGACGAGTGTCTTGGGGCAATTAATTTTTGCCTTGCACAAAGATTATCACCCTTTCGAGGATGAATTGGGAATTATTTCAATTGAAGTTCTTGTAGATTATTGGGCAATCCATTCAAAACTGTCCCCCATAGAATTGCACAAGGAAAAATTGAGGCATATAGCCCTATGAGTACCTGAATATATGTAGTCTCACAAGAAATATTCAAGTGGCTCCACTCTACATATACCCAGATATGTTCAAGGAATGATGTCAAAATTCCAAGAACAAAACCAGTTCCGTCTTCTAAGGCTTTAGCCTACGAGGAAGCAATTATTTATAGTGAATTGGAAGGGTTGGCATAAAACCTGTCCTCACTTGGGTCATTCCTGGGATATTTTTTCCTCAACCGATAGGCCTTCTACTGTTTAAATATATGTAACCAGGATTGGTGAGCTTTGGATGTCTGGATTTTTTATTCTTCCAAAGAAGAAGAGCATACTCTCCTAATCTAAACCGTTTTCTCCCAAAATACGTAAAGAAAAGTTCATTCATCCAAGCCATGTTGAGCTCGATTTAGTTTGTTCCTATTTAAGAAAAATAGGATGCTTGAAAAGGAAAGTTTCCTTGTTTAATTAGGCACAAAATTTAGTGAGTTGCTTGTCCAATTATTGATCCAAATTGAATTAGACAATTGATCTTGTTCTTTGATCCCATAGTTTTAGTGCTTTGATTGTCCAATTTCTGATTCCAAAAGAAATTATACAATGTAGTTGTTCATTGAACAAAAAAATTTAGTGACTTGTGTTGTGCATTTACTGATCCGAAATGAAATTAAACTATGAGATTTCTTGTTCATTTACCGCCAAATTCCTTCGTAAGTGTTAAACCAACATTTGATTTTCTAATTTTCCTCAAGAGGAAAAGAACATAATAATCTAGTTGACTTGACACGTATTGAGAAAATGGTGTTGAAGTGTGAAATTTTTTGAAAAAGGGGGTTATTACCAAAATCAGTCTAAAATCCCTACAACCACACACGTTAGCATTGTCTTCATAAATCGTTCTCAGAAACCTGCAAGCACTTAGTTAGTTTGTCAAAAAGTAGGATCACAATCACAAAAACAACCCTATTACCATGTTAGAAATCAAATTGTCATGCCCAAAATTTTCTCGCCCAAAACACAACAACTTTTTTTTTTTTTTAAAAGAGAAATTAAATACCGAATTTACTACAAGAGGGTCTAAGGGGAATCATGACTAGAGTCAACATCCCTTAACCCTAAACACTTTTAATGTAAAGGTTTACAAGATGAAGGTTATCTGTGTCTACGATCAATCTGGTATGCAAATAGAGTTTGATGATGTGGAGGAAGGAGAAAGATTCACTGTTCTCTGTCTTCAGGGTTATTCGAAAAGATTGGATTTACTTATAAGCTAAGGATTATTATTAAACCCTCTAGATTATGGTACCCCTTAATATTATTTTTATAGAAGTCAGTATACTGGCCACATATATTGACCACATAAAAATAACATTAAGAGTCCCTAAGTTTTTCCCAAGAAAATTAATTAGATTTCCCTTTAAATATTAACTATAAATTTCAAATTAAATCTACAACCTTGTTATCTCAAATTTTATTATAAATTAAGTTGATCTCCTAAATAATGATATTTAATTAAATTAACTAGTGCGGTCATCCAACCCCTTTCTGGTAATTAATTTAAAAGGCTCAAAAAGGAGATCATTAGTAGGTCTTTTATTTATAAGAATATTTAATTAGTTCATAAAATCTTCCCAACCAATATTAATCATATTTTCTTCTTACCTTTTTTTTTTTTATAATTTGAAAATCTAAGCCTTAAATCACTTTTAATCTGAATTAAAATAAGAATAGCTAGGGGGTTTGAATCAAATTAAAGTGGGTTACTTAAAGTGGGATTAAAATTTCAACTTAGTTTTCCCTCCTATATTCCCCTTCAATTTGAAAAATCCTAACCCTAATTCAAAATTAGGGTTAGGGCTAAAAAAAAAAGAAAACACTTCTAAGTCTACTCTTTCATTCTTCTCTCTCTCCACATTGCTGGCTCTCTTTATTTATTTATTTATTTTTTCTTCTCAGTTATTGTGTTTTGTAGATCTGTAAATGGTAGCAAAGGAGGATGAATCTCATTATATACATATATTCATATATATGTATATACATATTACAGTATATACATATATAAATATATATATATATATA
>MU227381.1:1600304-1617925 GCA_018584345.1 Thuja plicata | reverse complement strand
TTCATGATGAAAACATATCAGAGTATGAAGAGGCTCCATACTTAGGATAGGGTGCTTATGGAGATTATTATTCTCCTAATAAGAGAGAAGAGGAATATGATACTACCCTTCCAAATTTAGAAATTCTTGATGAAGAAGCTACTGAATTGGAGAGGAAAATACAAGAGTAATTTATCATTGCACAACAAAGAAATAAAGAAAAAGAAGATCTGATAAGACAAAAAAAAATGAAGGTTTATGAATTTAAAAGGGAATTATTGAGATAAATGGCAATAAATAATGTTGAAGAATCTAAGAAGGTTGAAGAGAAAACTGTCATCAGCCAAGTCTTTGGTACTCAAGACCCTAAGAATAAGGGAAAGAAGAAAGCATCTAGTGCCCACATGGAAGAACCTAAACCAAAGGGGCTTTGTTTAGGTGGGATGTCACATGCAGATCTTGAGTTAGAAGAAGCCAGGAAGGCAAAGGAATAACTTCCTCAGAAATTGGAAAAGGATGAGTTAGAAGCAACATTAGTTGAGATTAAAAAGAAGCTGGCCTTTTTAAATATTTTTACAAGTAATACTACAAACACAAGTGCTACACAAGTAGCTGGTCCTAGTCAAAGTAATCAGACTCTTGGCTAATTCCAAGGTCTACAAACATCAGGTGGTCACCATGTTGCTGTTTTATCAAACAAGAAAATAAATTAGGAAGATTCAGTAGGAGTAAGTGGATCTCATGCTACTGAAAATTTTCAAATAAGACCTATCCATTTGGATAGGTATCATCTACTATTCTTTGATGGCATCCCTGGTTATCCAAATGTCATCCCAAATGAGGTAAGGGATAAAATCCATAGGTTTAGTGGAAATAAGGATATAACTTGTGAAGGAAATCTTAAAACATTTACTGATAAAATAACTAACTTTGAAATTGATCATGAGGATGTACTCATGAAATTATTTGTTCAATTTTTGGATGAAGATGCTAGAGACTGGTATAGGAGTTTACCTAAAAAATAGTATAGCATCTTGGGAAGAGATTGTTGAAGGTTTTAAAGAATAGATTGTGAACATGTTAATTTAGGTTTTATGTTAAATTAATTTAACAATATTAAGAAATTACCGAATGAAAGTATGGAAAATTTAAATACTAGGTTTCAAAAGGCCGTGAATAAGTTATTTCAAGTTTTGAGACTAGACAAGGAAGTATGTTTAACCATGTATTTTAATGCTATGGAAGGAAATATGTCATATCTTTTAAAGGATAAAAATCCACATAGTCTGAGGGAAGCTTATAAACTGGCTATAAACATTGAAAGCAATAGGAAAGCCTCAGGAAAAATGGGAAAGAGAGAAGATGGAAGGTTGTGGAAGGATACAAAAGGATAGACAAGTAAATTGGAAAAGGATGAGGATAGGGTGGATAAATTAGTAAGTGTAGTAAAAGATCTTACTTCCAAGGTTGATAAAAATGATCGTGCTCCTCGTGAAAATAGGTATCAATATCAAAGGTATGATAAAATCTCAAACTTAAAGGATATGCCATACAAGACAAATTGGAAGGATGACAGACCTATTGTTGAAAATTAGGAGAGCCAGAAGACTAAGATAATCCATGATCCTTTGAAAAGAAATGGTGCATACAATGTAGAAAATACCCCTTGGTGTCCTTCCTATAAATTATCCCATTCTTCCTTTCAATGTGTTGTTGCTCAAGATTTAGTTGAATAGATGAAGGATAGAAATGAACAGATAAACCTAGAACAAGAAGACCCTGTGGTAAATATGTTCACTATGAATAAGAATAATGATATGTGTCCTTTGAATATGAAGAGCCAGTTGCATATATAGATACTAGGAAAGAGCATTGCCAAAGATACCAGTGAAAAGTTTTCTTTGACTCAAATGATGAACTTGATACTGCATTGCAAAATACTATCTATACTTTAGGTGATGACAGAGAGTGTCCCCATTTAAGGTTTCCTAGTGATGAGGAAAAATATCTTTAACCATAGTAGTAATAAATCAAGTTAGGAGTGCTTACAATTTAAGGAATAGAAGGGTAGAACCTGGTCAAGGTAAGCCTGCTTCAGTATTCATTAAAGAAGTTGCCTCACGGGTTGTTGCAGGATCTCAAAGAAAAGATAAAAATAAGAAGGAAGGTACAAAACAAGGAAATTTTTCTTCTACCCAAGGAGAAAAGGAGGAAGCAAATGTTGATAAGAAAGTTGTTATTGACAAAGGGAACAAAGTTAAGAGCACAAATGACATTTTATCTAGATTGCCTGCATTTAATATGAAACATGCTCTTATGCAAATGAAAGTGTCATTTCCTTTGAGTGAAATGTTAAAAATAAAGGAACATAGGGATGTTGCAATGTCTTTTTTAAAAGGGATGATTGACGACCCTGTTGATAATACAAGGGAGAGAAAAATGAAGGGTTTTAGTCATGAGACAAAAACACCTATCTTATATGTTCGTAATATGATTACCCAAGAGCCCTCTCAAGTAGACCATTTTTATGTAACCTTGTTGATTAACAAAAAACTTGTAAAAATTTGTATGATTGATTCTGGTGCTGCTACAAATGTAATTCCATATGGTGTAATGAAATAATTGGGTATGAATGTTGATACTTACTATGGAAGGTGTTATGCCATGGATAATAGAGAAGTCCCTGTGGTGGGAACTCTAAAAGGAGTAGTTGTTGTAGATACCCAACCCCATTATGTTATGCTATTATCTAGATAGTGGGCCACAACAGTTGGACATCATGTCCAATTAGAATTATCTTATGCAACAATCCCAGTGAATCAGAATGAAGTAAAATTGTATAAAGAACCTTGAGCACCAGTGACTATTGAAAAGGTGCAAGATAATATGCTTAATTTTTGTGTGGATGTAGACATGGAAAACTTTAGAATAGAGATCTTCCCACAATGCAAAAATACTGATCCATTAATTGAAGAGCTAAACACACAACAAGGTGGCCTGTGGAAAATGTACTTTGATGGAGCTTGTTCCAGAGAGGGATCAGGAGCTAGTGTTCTATTTATTTCTCCATCAGGTACTACATTCAAATACTCTTTCTTGTTAACTTTTTAGTGTACAAATAATACTACTGAGTATGAAGCCTTGTTTTGGGGATTAACTATTGCTACTAGGCATGGTATCAAATGTTTAAAAGTTTATGAGGATTCTAAGATAGTAGTAGCACAATTTAGATCCAATTATGTTGTAAAGAATGACCGATTAAAAATGTACAAGCATTCTATTTGGGATCATATTGAATTTTTTGATGCCTTTAACATTGAATGGATAGAAACGTCAAAAAACATCATGGCTGATTTTCTAGCTAATGTTGCTTTAAATAATGGTGATTTGACTTTCAGTGGGGTACCAATTGGGGAAGTTAAGACTAGACTAGTTATCCCTGATAATGTTTATTGTATGCATGAATTTGGTTCTTCACCTGCAAGCTGCAAACACACACACTTCAATGATCCATTAAGTGGTTAGTGGGTTAAAAAACATGAAATTAGAATATTAAAAACAACATCCTAAGATAACCGACAATGGTTCATTGCCTTCTAGTAGGAAGGAGTATGGACTTTTCTCTCAAGTCATCGCAAAGTACAGTGACTACACACTATTGTAAATGAAGGATTTTAAATCTATATGATAAATGATCTAAATGATTATGCAAAATGTAGTTAATCCAAAGCTATTTAGATGATTTTTAGAGCACCAAATTGAAATGTGAAAGTTTTATTTTAATAGCACCAAATCAAAATATGCTCTAAATTATGAGTTTGCATGCTTAAACAAAAGTAAACTAAGCTAAGATAATGAAAGCTAAAATGCAAATGTTCGAATGTAAAATGCAGTATAATAACAATAATACAAAAGTTAGGATCCTTTGTGAGTCTTTATGTGGTTAGTGGGTTCGAAAATACAAAATCAAAATAAACAACTACACTAACCGACAACGACCCATTTCCTTCTAGTAGCCAGGAAGTCATCGCAAACTCAGTGACTACACCAATATCCTAAACGAAGGATTTTTAATCTAGATGATTGATCTAAAATGATGAATGCAAGATGCAGATTATTTTCAATCCAAAGCTAATTAAGATTCAATTTTAAGAGAACCAAATTGAAGTGTGATTGATTCGTTTTAATAGCACCAAAATGAAATATTCTCTAAATTAGGTTTGCATGCTTAAAAAAACTAACAATTAAAGCAAATTAAAATTGAAAGCTAAAATGCAATAAAGCTAGAATGTAAAATGGAGCATAATAACAATTATAAAAGTTAGGGTCCTTTGTGAAGGAAAAGAGCTTCTCTTTAATAGAAATTTCTCTCAAATCGACGGTCGAGATCGAAAGAAAAGAGTGGCTCAGATTTGATTGAAGAAGCACAATCCATGTGCAAGCAATGTGATTGGTTGAAAGAGTCAGTTGACTGAACTGACTGATCAGTTGTTTTGGAAACTTCCAAAATCAGTTTTCAGTCAATTGAAATATTTTCAAAATGATAAATAGTGGAGAATCAGTTAACTAAGTGGAACTGGATTTTTTCCAATTTGATAATTAGTTAACTGGATTTGATGATGTCATATGCATTTTTAATAATTTAAATGATTTTGAATGCATATTTTTTTTATTAATTAATTTAATTCCTTTTTTATTTAATTGACAATTTTGTAACTTTATTTAATTAATATATTAGAAATATAAATTAAATAATTAACATGAGGTTTATTTGCCAATGTATTATGATTTCAAGAATTAATTAATTAATTAAGTACGATGATTTATTAGGACCTAGGGTTGAGGTCAGATCAGTTCAAATTTGATAGATTGAGGAATTGCCTGTTTGGTTTAGGACTAAGGGTTTATCAAGATTAGGGTTTCTTGATTAATTGTTGATATTGGGGGTCTAGAGTTTAGATGACCATTTTTATGTGATTACATTTTCCCCTCTATGAATTAATGTGTGACCAATGCATTCATTCAAAGAATTATTAACAAGAAGACCCAGAACAGTTTGATTTGAAGCGATGAAACCATTCTTTTGAAGAAGAAGATCAACTTTGAGCTTGATTGGACGAAGATTGATCGAAAGATATAAAATAGAATGTTCAATTTGATTTGAAGTGATGAAACTGGACATCTATTAGGAACTCTTAAACCTTTTGATTGGTTTGAATGAATAACCAGTTTGACTTGAAGTGATGAAACTGATTACCATTAAGAGATTTGATTAGCAAGAAAATTGACTTGATTTGAAGGGATGAAGCCAATTTGATCAATGTATTTGGTTTCAATAATAAATAGCCTATATAAGACCAATCTTGTCTGGTTTTGAGTGTGTTCACCACTATATAAGACCATTGATTAGGTTGCCTTTGATTTCAGATGATCTCAACTTGATTTGATGCAATGATGCTGAGATGCCCTGAGCGATGGAGTTTTGATTGAGGATGTGATCACTGCAATGTTTATGTCATGATCATGCCCCCTTGGGAGAAAAATCAAAATATGTCTAGGTGCCCCAGTGATGAGAAGCAATTTGATTGATAACAGGATGCTAGAAGAAGCTAATCTGATTAGAAAGAGGTCCCAAGCGGTTAGGAAAAAGGATGTACTTGAAGGGAGGTCCTATTTGACCAAGATTGACCAAAAGTAAGATACATGGATTGACTGGAAGAAAAGTACAAGATATTTCTATTGGTTGGAGTCTAAAAGACTGATTGTGTGAGTGGTCAGTTGCAGTTGACTAAAAAAGTCAAACGTCAGATTTTGATTTCAATCCTGAAAATGGAATCAAGACAGTTGAATTAGTTAGGGGACTCATTTTCATACACAACTGACCACTTGAAAATGAGAAGATTGATTGATTGGAGTCTCATATCCTTCACATTAGAGAGAGATAAAGTTATTATGCTGATTTCAATGATATGCAGATGTAGATGCAGAAGTAGGACTAACATGAATGCAACCTAAGGTGTATTCACTGAACCTTTAGCGTTGAAAATTTTCATCATCAAGTGTTTTTGGAACATCAGAGTCGATACAATCCTTACTGGTGCCACTGCAACCATAAGAATATGAATGTGACTTTCATTGGATAATATATGAGAAACTAACATAAGCATTGGGGTACAAAAGCCGAGATGACTTGAACGTTGTTTCTAGTTGATGTTGCAAGAGTACACCAGTATATCAAGGAATTCAAAGCCAAGATAACCATAAGTGTGATCTTGCGTAAACAAGCAAATTAATAATACTCAAGGAGATAGTTCCAACCTCACCTTGGCATACAAATAAATAGGATTGAGAGATGTGAGGCTTTTCCATCTTAATGCATGAGCTCTTATCACATACACCCAGTTTATTTGAAGTTGCTAGATCATTGGGACCACACCAACAAACAAAAAACAAAGAAAATATTAATGAAAATCAATGAGAAAAGAAATAATTCAAATAGAATTTCAAGATACATCAGCCGGTTTCAAACTTTTTGAATGTGTATATGTAAGGGGTGTTGAGAAACACTGTCGTGCTAGTGAGTGCAATGTGTTTGATAGCTATCGATCTATTGTTTATGTTTGTGGTATCACATGTGTGTTAAGAAACACAGATGCATCCAAAGATAGTGTTAAGAAATACTTTTGATTAGGGTGTTGAGAAACACCCGTTTGTGTCAGTAGTGAGTTGCCTTTCAGAAATGACAAGATTACTAACTCTGGTGTAAGCCAAAGACGTGATTAAATTTGGGGACCGATGCCCCTAGTAGTGAATGACCACAACTGACTTGACTCATACTACTGGGACAAATCCAATTTGATTTCCCCCAGGTTATGACTCTGGATCGGTTTCAAGATAGGAGGGTTCTTAGAAGAACTAGAGTATCACGAAAGTGACTGAAAGATATGTACAAACTAAAGAAAAGGATTTCCAAGACTGAGCATTGATAGATGGAGCGTTGAGTAGAAGAGGTGCCTATTTACCAGATTTTCACCTACTTGGAAGAGATGTTATTTAGCATAAATTGGCTTGATTTGAAGTGATGAAGCCAATTTGATCAATGTGCCTGGTTTCAAAAATGAATGACTCATCTAAGACCGATCTGTCTAGTTTCAAGTGTATCCATCACTGTATAAGACAATTGATTGGGTTGCTTTTGATTTATGATAACCTCAACTTGATGTCAAGTGATGAAGCTGAGATGCCCCAAGTGATGGGGTCTTTCTTGATGATGTGATCATTGAAAAATTGGTAAGCATGTTTGTGTCACCATCCTTTTTTTCAATTTTTTTTTTTTTTTAAATTTTTTTTGATTTTTATTATTGATGCATCAAGGCACCTATTGCTAGGTTTTCACCAAGATGATCATTCTATCATGAATTTTTCCAATTTTTAGATTTTTTAGAGATTAATCAATCTCAAGCAAGATCACATTGGTTTTCCCCCAATGTCTAGCAAGGTGGAGGTCATTACAGATGGATTAGAAAGTTGATGGATAAGGCAAATAGAAAATGATGGATGAAGAGGGTGAATGCAACCCTCAAAGACAACCTCCCCAAGATTACCCAAGCTAGAGAAATAAGAGTATATAAATATAGGATCATGGAGTGGCGACCAATAGCATATAGGATAATGACCTGATGTCACGAAAAGCATGTGGTCAAAAAGAATGGACATGCCAAGAGACTTTTAAGAACTTATTTTTCAATTTTGATCAAGACCAAGGGGTCAATTAGGTAGGATGTAGCTATGATAGTACAATTAAGATATGAGATGATGAAGGGTATGAGTGGATGGTTTGGATTATGGTAGGAATGCTCAAAGATAGGAAGGATAGGCTTGGGATAAGAAAGATCATGATAGGGTACCATGGATGAGAGAAAGTGAATAGGCTGATGGAAAGGATATTGGATGTCAAGATGCATGGTGTTCATGGATAGGCTCAACCTTGTCAAGATCACCAGAAGGAACATGGATGCTCGTGGGCTAGCTAGATGTAAGATATGATGGATAAGGTGACATGGAAGGAACTTGCCCCCAAGTGAAGAGTGTGAGTAGGAGGAATTACGCTTGACACCTATTTGCCAGGTTTTCATCATGGTACTTATCCAAGGCACCACAAGAAGTGGTTTTCACTATAGGACAAATTAATTAATCTTTACTTTTTCTACCAAGGTGCATGTTTACCAGGTTTTCACCAAGGCACTTTTATCTTTATTTATTTTTTTTTCAACTTTTTATTTTATGGAGGAACTTAAGTTTCTTTCTCTTTAGATAGTTTGATCAAAGATGTTGATAGGGTGATGGTAGGGAATGATATGGAGGATAAGGAAGATGGCAGCCAAGGATTTATGTGATGGATTGGATAGATGGGTAGGTGGTAGGTGTGATATATTGGATATGGTATTGAAGGGTTTGTGTAGAGGTAGATGGAAATGGTGATAAGATCAACATCGATACACACCTTGAAGGGTAGTGGATGGATGAAGGAGAAATAGATGGAATAGCTTGAGTCTTTGATGGATGGGTGGGTATGGATCTTGGTACATGAGGACCCAAGATGGATATAGTATTAAAGGTAATGGATTTTGGGACATGAGGACCCAAAATAGAGTTAGAAGATGGGAGTTGTTTAGATGGAGATGAAGTGGAAGACTTTGGAAGCTTGGATGCCAACTCTAACTTTTCCTTTTTGTTCAAGCCTTTTAAGAGAGACTTGGGAATCCACATAACTTTTTATTTTCTTTTTGTATCCAAGTCCTTTAGAAGAGACTTGGGAATCCACATAGCTTTTGATTTTACTTTGTTTTTGGATGATTTAGAACACAAATATTCCATGATGGATTTAGGAACCCATATTTTTTTATATTATTCTTTGCTTAGATTTAGAATGCAATTATTCCATGATGGATATAGGAACCTATATTTTATTTGATATTATTCTTTTCTCGGTGGACCCTTGAGGTCTCTTGAATATTTATTTTTTGTTTGTAGTCACATGTCAATTAGATGGGACATAGTGATCTTCATATGAAAGTCGATTCTTGTATTTCTAATTTTTTTGTTGCACATCCAAATTGCTTCCAAAAGACTTTGGGATCGTGGATGAATAGGACCGATATGGATGGTTCATATGGATGGGTTGATAGGGAGGGTTCAAGGATGCATTTATTTTTTCATCTTGATATGAGATAGGGTAAGTGGACTACAAGCTAGTAGTGATAGGCATGGTGGATGGAGGGATATAAGGACCCAATATAGATGGAAGGTTTCATGGTTTCAACTTTGGGATATAGGGACCAAGAATGGACTTGGAGGATAGAGAAGGATGATGCTTACATTTGAATGGAGGGAGATAAGGTGTGGAAGGGATATCAACATCTTTAGAGTGAGCTACGTTGCCAAGGCTCTCATCATTTGAATTCATATTTATATCCATAGGCTCATGAGTGGCTTTGATAGGATCAACTAAAGCTTGAGGGGATGTATTGTTATGCAAGGAATTTAAATGAATGATGGGTTTTTGAGGTTGATATGGATAAGTGTGACAAGGAAATGATGGGATACTCTGATCTTAACAAGGATCTTTAGATGGTGTATAAAGGGTACCTTTTTCTTAATTTTCAATAGGTTCATTAGAGATGGTGGAAAAGATATCTTGATCTTTCTTGGGAAATGGATGTATATATTCATGGAAGAAATGGAAGGGGATGGTAAAATCATCATGGGACTCTTGAGATATAAAAAATTGGTCAAATATTGGATAAGGATGGATGGTGTCTTGATCTTGATCTTTACTGATATTGTTTTCTTCATACTTTGGTCCTCTTGACATGGAGCCACTTCTAAGGATGAGGTAGGAGTGTTGATCTGCATGAAGGATTCTTGACATGCTGATGGAAAATAATTTGGAATAGGCATGATAAGCAGTGAAGCACGTAGAAGATTTGGTTCTATGATCTTTGCATCCTGAGAAAGACTTGTAATCGTATGCTGATTAGCTTGGATCTCTTGTAGAGGTAGTCCTTGAGGGTAGACATAGTCATCATTAGGCTCATTCTTTGATAGAGATTATGTGGCTGTTTTTTAAGCTTTAGGAGATGGAGGAGTGGTGGAAGAAGTAGACATGATATGGGAACCATTGCTAGACATGGATTCCTGATATTGATCATGCTTGAGATTAGTATCTTCACTAGATGATTCATTAGGATTTTCCACTTCGATTATGCCATCATCTATGAGATATTGGATTTTATGTTTCAACTCTATGCAAGATGAGGTTTTATGCTCATTGCTTTGATGATATGCACAATAGGTACTCAATAATTTCAATCCATATGATGTGACTTGAGGTAATGTAATGAGGTCATGCTCAAGAAGTTCTTCCAATGATGATTCATAAGATTTTCCCAAAGGAGTGAAGTCCCTCTTGCATTTAACCCATGTTTTTTCTTTCATGAGGTTACTAATCCCTTTGGAGGGAGATTTTATGGTGTTTTTAGAAGCTTTTAGGGATTTTGAGCAACTCACTTGATCATGATCAAATAGAAAAGGATCGATTGAGCTTGATGAGGATTTGTTGGATAGTGTATCATTTTTCCCCTTTAACCCTTGGAGTTAAAATTTCAAAGTTTTGAGCTATTTTGATAAAGATGCCATAAGCATCTCTTCATTCTCGTTATTAGGACCATAAGGTTTAGCCCATTTTATTTTAGACATTGTAAGATTGTCTTGATGTGCTTGCTTAGAAGATTGAAGAGGATGTATGATGAATTAGTTTATTGACTGACAGGTGTTGAAGTGATATCTAAAGTGTTGATTAAGTCCAAGACCAAAGGACAAAGGAGATAAAGTCCAATTGAGAGAGAGAAGCAACGACTCTGATCTAGAGTCAAGGTTAAGGAACCTGCTCTTGCAACTCACGATAAAGACAATGCAGACAAAGATAATAAGATCAAAATAGATAATGTGTCACTTGGACTAGCACAACAAAGTCAGATTTCATAACAACAAGTGATTTAGACTGTCAACATATTGCAGTCAAAGATAGAATAGCAATGATGTTGGTGAAAGTATAGATTTGGTGAAAAATCAGATAAAAACTTCACATTAGAAGAGAAATTTGGACAGAAAGTTGATAGATTTTAGAGTTTGATAATAGATGTAGAAACTTGAACAAGAGTTTGATAGTTTAACACCTAAGAGTGCATATTTTGAGGTGTTGATCATTTTGATGTTTGTTTTGATTGTTTGTTTTTTGTTGTGATGTTTCACTGATGTAAGACACATCAAGAAGAATGGTTGTTGTAAAAATAATAGACACGCCACAACCTAGGTAAGCCAGGGTAATATATTCTGAATTTCCACTTGAACTGAATTTCAGCCATGCCTACTCATAGCGGACAACTTAAAAGCTTGGAGGCACGGGCTCCTCCTTACAGTGCACTCACTTCTCAACCACACAAAGCTTTCAATCCCAAGATTAATAAATTCTAAAGGGATTATTGTCTCTACTAAGAGCCATGAAAATGTGGGACATCGTATTTGGTCTCTAACCTCCCACATGAGTAGATAAAGGGTTTTTGGATACTACAACAAAGTTTTTAATTAGGGCATCCATTCAGGTGGTTATACTTGCGACATATTAGCTCCATTATGGAGGCATCCCAACCTAGATAAGTTACATTCTATATGTTTTTATGCACCACAAGGGTACTGAGGGAGATCTTCTTCCCGGTATAACATAATGAGCACTTTTTCACTGTGACACTAACCACAATGACATTTATCATACCTGTTTGGAAGGGCTTAGATTTAGCCTATTACCAGTTGGGCAATCTACTCTCGCCGGCTCTGTTAAAGCTCTCAAATGGTAGCTATGCTAAAGGATTTATATGGATTTCTCTTTCACCCATGATCCATGAAGGCGAGGGGAGAGGATATGTCCATGCAATTCCTTGGGATTACAAAACTAAAAGACACTTCAGACACATAAGAAAATGACAATAATGTTTCCAGATTTTTGATCATCCAAAAGGGTGAGAGAATAGTTTCCTGACATTATTGCCATCCCTAAAACACCAGATAGAAGTTCATTTTAGAAAGTCTTGCATGTGTGTTCCTATTTTAGTAAAACAAAAACAATAGGCAAGCATAATGTTTAGCACTTTATCGATCAAGGCAACCAGCAAGATGATTTGTTTGTATTTTTTGTTTTAAGTCTTCTTTTTCAACATCCTGCAAAACATTGTTAGGCTATAACCAACAAGATCATCCAGAGAACAACAAAGCCCAAAACTTGTTAGTGTTAGAAAATCCAAAAAATTAGAAAAATGTTTGCATATTCAAAAACCAGACAAGAAATCATGCACTTTAAAAAAATTTCACTCAAAAAGGTTATCGTATGAGCCCGTACGAGGCTCTGGAAGCTGCAAAATAGAGGATTAAGCAAGTACATTTATCAAAATTTGTGATTTCTAATAAATCCAGCAAGAAAAACCACAAACTAACCCCACTACAGTAAACTTTGGGAAAATCTACCTAAATTTTTTTTTTAAAAAAACTTTGAAAAAAGGAGTCAAAATGAGCAAGATATGTGGGTTTGAATATAGGCTGCAGATTCAAAAATGCATATGGTGAAGGCAAAAATAATTCAAATCCCTTGCTGACGTCAGAAACTTGCAAGGTTAAAATTGACGGTCTCAGGGCCATCGCAAAATTCCAATAACCATGTAATGTGACCTCTAGAAGGCCGTCAAATTTATCTTACTATGTCTTGGTGTTTTGGTGTTCTAGTGTTCTTGACATTGAGCTTGGCTATGGCTATCCTCTGTTGGGATTCAAAATCGATCAGAGAAAATGATAGATCAAGTAAAAAAGGATTTGTAGAAAGATTAGATGAGAATCATAGATTTTTCCTTGCTTTCAAGGATGTTGTGAGTATATGCTTGGTGGATGATTTGAGAGAAAGAGCCATTGTGAGTTTGCTACTGAAGCACCGATTTTGTGAGAAACATGCTCAGATGCCACTGTATATTGTGGCCAATTTGTTGGGTAATTTGGTTTCTCTATCACTATAGATCAAGAAGATGAGAGGAGAAATGTGTTGTCAAGTGTTGGAAGCAATTGGGAAGCTTGCAAGCACTCAAAATACTTGACTCTCTTTGTAAAATGAAGCTGGCGCGGAGCTGGGAGAAGAAAGGAGATGTGGCTATGGGAAGAGGGTTGCAAACTATGCATGTGGACCGGTGAGCTATGAGGGTTATGTGCAACAATGGATGAGAGGTGGTTCTGTGTAGAGGAAGTGGGAAGGGAGAAGGCAGGGTGTGGTGGCGGGAAGGGAGTGGTGTAGCACAGGTGGGGTGGAAGGAAGTGGGTGGAAGGAAGTGCGGGTGTAGTTAAGGAGAATGGGTGAGGGGAGGTGGCGGATGGGTGGTGGAGGTAAAGAATCGGTAGGTAGGAGAATCGTCATAGGGTAAGGATGTGGTTTAGTCCCACATTTACAAGGTGGGAGTAAAAAACCTTGTTTATACTCAAGGTTCAACACTACTAATTCAAAGAAAATTAATTAGTCGGTTGTGATTGGCTATGGAAACTGGGAATTTAATTGCAGAGAAAACTTAGATTTAATTGGAGAGTAGATTTAGATTTGGATTAAGAACAAATTGATAGTAAAGGATAAGGGTGGACCTGAATTTAAAAAAAAAAATTCATCGTTCTTCCTTGGTCTACGCATAGATAAAAAATCTATCTCGATTTACGTGCAGAATGTCGTATGGCCTCTTTACAGATTTAGTTTTTGGAAGACATGGGTATATTTATAGTCATTTCAAACCGAAACGATGACCTAGACATGATGGTGGAGTAAAATTTGGCTCAAAGTGAATGTGGGAAGGGTTTTTGGCTCAAAAAGAGATACGAGGTCCATAGTGGGTGTAAGAAATGTATGTGTGAAAATGAGGTACCTGCAAGCTGCACAAAAAACACACACACTTTAATGAGTCTTTACGTGGTTAGTGGGTTAGAAAATATGAAATCAAAATAAACAACTACACTAACTAACAACGACCCATTGCCTTCTAGTAGGCAAGAGTATGAGTTTTCTCTTAGGTCATCACAAACTCAGTGACTACAACAATATCCTAAATGAAGGATTTTTAATCTAGATGATTGATCTAAAATGATGAATGCAAGATGCAGTTTGTTGTTAATCCAAAGCTAATTAAGATTCAATTTTAAGAGCACCAAATTGAAGTGTTCTTCATTCATTTTAATAACACCAAATTGAAATATGCTCTAAATTGGATTTGCATGCTTTAACAACTAACAATTAAAGCTAATTGAAATTGAAAGCTAAAATGCAATAAAGCTAGAATGTAAAATACAACACAATAACAATAATAAAAGTTAGGGTCCTTTGTGAAGGAAAAGAGCTTCTCCTTTATAGAAATCTCTCTCGAATCGACGGTTGAGATCAAAAGAAAAGAGTGGCTCAGATTTGATTGAAGAAACACAATCCATGTGCAAGAAATGTGATTGGTCGAAAGAGTCAGTTGACTGAACTGACTGATCAGTTTTTTTGGAAACTTCCAAAATCAGTTTTCAGTTAACTGAAATGTTTCCAAAATGATAAATAGTAGAGAATCAGTTAATTGAGTGGAATTGGATTGTTTCCAATTTGATAATCAATTAATTGGATTTGATGATGTCATATGCATTTTTTATTTAATTGACAAGTTTGTAACTTTATTTAATTAATATATCAGAAATATTAATTAAATAATTAACATAAGGTTTATTTTCCAATGTATTATGATTTCAGGAACTAATTAATTAATCAAGTACAATGATTGATTAGGACCTAGGGTTCAGGTTAGATCAGTTCAAATTTGATAGATTGAGGAATTGCCTATTTGGTTTAGGACTTAGGGTTTATCAAGATTAGGGTTTCTTGATTAATTGTTGAGATTGGGGGTCTAGGGTTTAGATGACCATTTTTATGTGATTACATTTACAAGTTGCAATTTTTTGAGGATGATCAGGATATTCTCAAGTTTATGCAGTGCCTTGACCATTATGAAGGCCAGCATGTAGATTGTAATTCTTTAGTTGAGGTGATTGATGACAAGGATATTATTTTGGGAAATGAGGTTGTATAGTTGAGTTCTAATTAGATTCCTAAGGGTATGATAGAACTAGAAGCATTGTTCAGTGATCAAGATGATCATTTATCAAAAAGGAGCAATGCTAAAATAGAGGATTTGGAGGAAGTAAATTTAGGATAAAAAAAATAACCTCAAATAGTATATGTTGGAAGGAGGTTAGAATCCCATGTTAGGGAAAATCTGATAAAATTGTTAAGGAAACACAAGAATGTGTTTGCCTGGTCATATGAGGGCCTAAAAGCCTATAGGGAGGAATTTTTCTAACATGAGATCCCACTAAAACTAGATGCCAAGTTGTTCAGACAAAAGTAGAGACAATTCAACCCGTTATTGGCCCCCAAAAGGCAACAAGAATTGATTAGGTTGAGGGATACAAGTATTATTCAACCCCATAAGACATTCAACTTGGGTCTCTAATTTGGTCCCAGTGAGGAAAAATAATGGTGATATAAGGCTTTGTGTTGATTTTAGGAACTTGAATATTGCATATTTGAAGGATAATTATTAATCTTTTCCTAACATGGAGGTGATGTTACACAAAGTTGTGAATTATTGTCAATGATGGGTAGTTTTTCAGGCTACAGCCAGGTATTAGTAAAGGAATTAGAGCAATTTAATACTGCATTCACTACTCCATGGGGAACATATGTGTATATTAGAATGCCCTTGGGTCTTATAAATGTAGGGGAAACATTATAGAGAGCTATGGATGTTGCATTTAAAGAATTTATTTATTTTTTCATGGTGACTTATCAAGATGACCTGATAGCATATTCCAAGAAAGAAGAGGACTATTGTAGGCATTTAGAAAAGATTTTTAATAAGGCTTTAGAATATGGTGTTTCTTTGAATCCTAAGAAATGTCAATTTGTTGTAACAAAAGGAAAGTTAATAGGACACATTGTGTCAAAGGAGGGAGGAAGAATTGACCCAGAGTGGATAGAAGCAATTCATAAGGTCATTGCTCCAAAGAATGTGAAAGGAGTACAATCTTTTTTAGGAAAGATTAATTGTGTGAGGAGGTTTATTGCTAACTTTGCATAAATTTTTAAGCCTATATTTAAATTTTTGAAAAGGAATACAAAGTTTAAGTGGGATGAAGAAGCACAATTTGATTTTGAAAAGATCAAGGAGGCAGTTCAAGAAGCACCTATTTTAAGGTCTCCTAATTACAATAAGCCATTTTCATTAGTTTCCTTTGCACCTTTTCATACAATTGTTGATGTATTACTATAAAAGGATGAGGAGGGTTATGAACATCCCATTGCATTTTTCAATAAATCACTCCAAGTTGTAGAGTTCAATATGAGATGATGGAAAAACAAGCATATGCCCTGGTTAAAGATGTGAATTCATTAAAACCTTATTTGGTTTGTGTAAAATTAATTACATATGTACCTCATGAAGCAATCAAAGGACATTCTTACTCAATCAGAGGTTATTGGTAAGCGATGCAAATGGATAAATATGATTCAAGAATTTAATTTGGAAATCTATATAACCAAATTACTAATAAGACTTGGCCTATAAAAGTTGATAATAGAAGAGAATATGGATTTGGTTCAGGTAACACTAGTAAAATTGGCCCCTATTTTTGACAAAAATTGGTCAAATTATCTACGTAGATTGGTCAAAAGACCCACAAATTGCTTTGTCGGTATTTTTATCGTCGAACGATTGACACATTCTTGTTAACGTCAAAATTTCTACACAAACTTGGTCAAAATTAGCATATTCAAATGCCCACATTATTTGTCAAATTTGCGCCCAACGTTCGTTGAAATGTTTGAAAAGTTTTGACCAAATTTAGTCAAAATGTTTGAAAATGTTTGACACAAAATGGTTGAAACATTTTGACTAAACTCTTTCTGTTTCGACTAGGATGCCAAACCCATGACGCAAAATTTTGACACAGAATGGTCAAAATATTTCAGCCAAAATCTTTCTATTTCGACCAGGATGCCAAACCCAGGATGCAAGCTTTCGACCAATTAATGTTGAAATTTGGACAAAAATTGAATTTAAAAAAAAAAAAAAATTTGAAACTAAATAGCCTCAATTTTGGTACTCATCTTCAATAGAAGATGGACCAATAACAAATTGATTCTTTCTCTCTAACAAACAAGTCTTGAACCAAGTGAGAAGCTATAAGTTCACGACTTCAACCTATAGCTTCTCACTTGGTTCAAGACTTGTTTGTTAGAGAGAAAGAAGCAATTTGTTATTGGTCCATCTTCTATTGAAGCTGAGTACCAAAACTAAGGCTATTTGGTTTCAAAATTTTCTCATTGAGTTTGGTATTCAATCTAAGAAACCATCAATCATATTTTGATACAATCAATGTGCTACTCAAATCTCATGTATCCCAATCCATCATCAAAGGACCAAGCATATTGACATCCAGATACACTACATTGGGGATCTCATTCATGGACAAGT
>MU227381.1:1539473-1557792 GCA_018584345.1 Thuja plicata | reverse complement strand
CTAGAGAAATAGATAAAAAGAAATGGGTTGTCCTTTGGGGGTTTTTACCCTGACCTCCCATATTTTGATAGGATCAAGGCCATGATAGATAATTATTATGTGCTTGTAGAGAAATTGGATACAGTCCTGGACAAAAAAGGTGCTCAGTCACCTGAACACTCAGAATAAGAATATGAGAGTGGTGATGACAGTGATTATGCATGTCCTCCCATTTCTCCTCCACCACAACAAGCCTCAGAGCAAGAAATGGCTAAGATTCCATAGTTGCAGGGAGCAGAAGGACACATTATAGATCTAATAGTTGCTACCCGGCCTGATGATGTAGAGGAGCCTGCTGCAAAGAGGCAGAAGTTGGAAGTAGGGTAGCCTTCAGTGGAGGGACAAAGTAAGAAAAAAGACAAGGCTAAGGCCTTAGTACCTGGCACTAGGTTATATGACCATAACCTAAGAAAAAAAATCAGGGAAGGCAAGAAGCAATGGCCTGACCTAGAAGATGAGGTTGAAATACCACTCAGGGCCTGTGTTGATGAAAGATTGCTTCATCAGCAAAAATTCCTAGATGATGACAACTTTTTAAAAATAGAGGAGTTTAAAGACTTCCTGAGATGGCACAAAGTAGAGAAAATAAGATCCCAATTAATAGTTGATGGGAAAGAAATAATTACAAATGAAGCCCTAGTGGCCTTACAGAATTATGATCCTGAGAATGAGGATATCTCACTTGAGGATGCCAGGAAGATGGTGCTAGGAAGTGGGATATTATTGGCTGAGGGATGGGATTTAGCATCTGCTTTCATTATAGACCAAATCAGAAAGCAGCCAGACCTTAAAATGACTAGTGAGGTCCAGGTAGGAGAAATGATAAAAGGATTTGGGTATAGCCCAAAATCTCAGGCTTTTGCAATGTGGAGCCTAAGCCCAAAAGACCAGAAGCCCCAGTTAGTAAATATTCAAGAAAATATGGTGGGTAATTAGATGGTGTGGTTTGTACAAAATACAAGGGACTTAGAAATCTCCCAAATCATGACACACTGGGCTCAATTGAATGAGGACAAAACCAAACAATTGTCTGAGAGGTATAGTACTTTGTTGGAAAAAACAAGTGCACTGTCTAAAGACAGAGATATGTGCCACATACAACTATACTAGAGGGATCAGATGATTAAGACATTAACAGAAGAATTGGAGGCAAAGCCTGAGGTAGTCTATGTACCTGCACAACCACCACCAATGCAAATTGAAGATAAGCCTAAGTCAGAAGAGGCTGTGCAACAAAAGGTGGTTGAAGAAAAGGGAAATGCAATAGCTTTGAAGGCATTGAAAGGTATACTACAACATAAAATTGAGATTTTAAAAGACAAAACTGATGTTGTAGTCAATACATATAATAAGTTGCTAGTATTGCATACTGAGGTAATGGGGTACCTTTCCATTCTAAACCCTTACTTCACTAAGTGGTCTACTAGGGCTACTTTATTTGAGAAATTTTCATCTCTACAAGCCATAAGACTAGATTTTCCTCCAATAGTCACTGAAGTTGAAGATGAGATCAAAAGAGTAAATATTTCTCTCTCATTCTTCAAAGGAAAATTAAATCAGATAGAGGTTAAATTGAGCTTTTTTTCAAGTGATTTCAATAGGTTTATTCCTTCCTTAAAGGGATATGATGACCAAGTAAAGGCTATAGATGCCTGGAAGAGTGAGTTTGACACCAAGATGCCTAGTGAAGATGCATTTCTATTGGGAATGGATGTTGATGTAGAAGGATTCAATAAATTATTGGATGAAGCCTTCAAAGCAGAGACTGATATCAACAAGTTCCTACTTGATGTCAAAAACATCACTGATGCTAGATGGGATAGGCAAAAGGTGCAGGTACATAGTACTCAGGACTTCAAGTGGCCATCAGATGATGAATTAAAGGCTTGGGAAGTTATGACTACACCAAAGAAAAAGAAGCCTGTAGTTGAAGAAGAAATTTTAGACGATGAGTAAAGTGAACACTTGGCACTGCACTGTTCAAGACAAGAAGGACAGTTATTACAAAAGGAGAATGTAGATGAATAGGTGAGCACAACTATCCAGACTCAACATAAATACTACCAGTTACCATCTACAAATCTGATTGTAGTCGCCAGATCGGGAGAAGAACAAGAAATATCTATTCATATCTTTTTGACTTAGTCCTTTCACCGCTTCTTCTCTCTCTTTCTTTTTGTCTCTCTTGTAACTTTAGGGTTAGGTTTTCTGTGACCATCCAAAGCTTGTTGCATCCTTAAGGGATCCCAAGATGGTAAAAAACCTATACATAGCAAAAGAGTTGTAATTGTTAAGGGTCTTTGATGTTGGAACATTTTGGAGAAGGGATAATATATTGCAGAATTCAGATCTTCTGGGTTTCTGTCTATCTTTTGAAGTTGTATAATCTTTCATGTATGGAAAGCTGGATCATATAAATAATATACAGTGCAATTCTACTCTCTTCCATTGCTGTCTCTTTTTCTGTGTGTATGCTCTTTTATGTTAAGTTTACAAGGTATTCTGAAGTGTTCTGGTTATTAGGTAACTATCTGATTACTTGCAAGTTTCTTTTAAGGAAAGAACTAAGTTTTGTGAGTAGTTTCAGGGAGCATACGGCTTTGTTTAAGGATTTGATACAATAGTTTTGAGGTAACAGGATAATTTGTAAGGCAACTTATCTTAATTGCATGTGAGCTGTAAGGCAGTTTACTGTATTTTGTTTCTATGAGATCTTAGCTTATTTGACTCTGTAGCCCAAAGGATAGGCACTGGTCTAGAAAATAGTCTGATAATCTATCTTTGTCTAATTTATTCCAAAATATCAAAACCAATTCAATCAAAATACTTTGTTACTAAGAACAAACAAACTAAACTTGTTAAGGACCTATGTCAGCAGGACAGTGTCCATTTTAGTGATTCCTTGGAGAGTGAATCATTAGGTTATCCCTCCTAATATAAAAGGAAGAAGGATGAAAATCCTTATATCACTGATTCTTGTTATGCTTACAACTATTGTTTGTATGGTTATATCTTGCATCTGGTTATGCTTAGTTATTTGCAAGGTGATTCATAAGTTGGTTTAACAAAAGATACATAGCAAATCAGTGTCCACATCAACAAATACTGTGTAAACAACAATCATAAAAGGTAAAACCTGCCTGAGTATATGTGGAACTCAAAAATGAAGAAGGACCTTATCCAGTCCTTAGTAATTAGGCTTTTCTTGTCTCTGAATCAGTATTAGAAAGCATGGTGTTCAGGTAGTCATTTCAAGCACTATGGTTCATACAAGAAAAATCCCTAACATGATGGTTGTCTTGTTACCGCAAGCCTGAGATGCAGTTAATTTATCATCAAAGGGAATGCAACCAGTTGCCATGTGTCTTGACCAGTAGTCGTAAGATGCAATTAGTAAAAGGGGCAGCTAAGTAATTTGTGGCTGAGTTAAGTTTGATCTAACTATGGTCCTATTATATTAGAGAAAAGGTGATCGTGATCTATCTTTCAGGGAAATGTGACCTGTTGACACGTGGTTATGGTTTGGGACCCAGTCGAAGATAAAGAGAGGTAAAGGCACCGCAAACTAAAATTGATCCAATGAACAACATTAAGCCGCAATGAAAAAGTGATCATGATCTATTCTTAAAATAAATGCGATGTGCCACCACGTGTCCAAATTGATGATGACTTTCATTAGCATCTGCTAGCCATAGGATGTAATAAGAAATGTTGAGATCAATGGTCATGATTTGAACTGGTGAACTAAAGTTTTTCTGAGCCATTAGACCATAAGGTTTCAAATGAAGTGGAAGTAATGGCAAAGCGTGTGGTCATCATAGCTATAAATAAATGCTAAAGCCTAGTGGGATTTATGTATAATATTGTTGTCAAATCTTAGAAGGTCATAATTAACAAAGTGATTCAAGGTGGAGCTTGAATTGAGGAAATTCTATTGTCTGTGTCCAAAATTATAGAACAAGTAAGTTTCTTCTAAAATGCATTCCTGAGCACCTGTGAGTTAGATCAACATTAGGTTTGGTTTATAAATGGATTGTTTGCATACAATTTTGTATCTATCTATCTATTTATCTAGAAACCCTAGTTTCAAAATGCCACCCAGAAGAGAAACTTCAGGAGAGACCGATTACCTAAAAAGACATGTATATGAAGTTCTGTTACAATAGTTAAATGAATCAACTAATGATTCTTTTAAGGTTAAGGATTTGGTCCCAAGGTCACTTCATTTAAAAGTAGTAGAGGGTCTATGTGATAGAGGTAGATGGGCCCAAGATGCTAAAACTAGTGTGTTTGGTTTGGATCTTTTCAAATTAGCTTTTAGTTACAGAAATGCCTCCGCTCCAGATAGAAATATATGGAAATTTGAAGTGGGAAAATTAATGGTCCTTGGTGTTTTCATGGATATAGATATATTAGTTCAAATTTCATAGAAATATGACAGTACCTGTAGGGTTGTATGTTATATTAATGATAGAGCATTGGTGAGCATTAAAGCTTAAGAGATAAGGGAAGTGTTCAATTTGAATGATCCTTCGATCCAGATGGATGATATTGATATTGATCTTTTCAAATAAGTGTATGGAGCTCAGAGAGATTACCTCAGAAATGGTCCATTGAAAGAATATTTTAGCAAAATGGGAGGTCTAATTGTAGTAGACCCCAACACACCTGAACCTTTCAAATTGGACTATTTAACTCCAAGAGAAAAAATAATGTATAGTGCCCTGTATTAAATTTTTGGAGAGGATGAAGAAACAGTGATGCCCATTCATTGCATGTTTATGATGGTGCAAATCCTCCACTCCCATTTGGCCATTATTTTTTATTTTTCCACCCATCTTGCTGAATTTATTCATCACGGTTTTATAGGGATTAAAAATGCCAAGGTAACTAGACCCTTTGGATGGTATTCTATGCTTATGCACATGATCTTATTCAAGAATGTTGACTATTTTGGAGAGGAGATAGAAATAATAAGAGTCAAGGATGGTGAAGACATGCTAGTTCAATTATGGAATGTAGAATGTCATGGGATAGAAAGGAGGCTAGCTACATCACCTTTGATAGGTACTTTGCCTCCCGACTCAGACCCTTGTTGTTCACAGATAACCCTAGGATCGTTAAAGGTGTATTGAGTCTATTGAGACCAAAGCATTTTTCTCCATCCTTAAAAATAGCACACAATTGGGTGATATTATCTTATACCATGTCTATTGAGACCAAAGGATTTTTCTCCATCCTTAAAAATAGCACACAATTGGGTGATATTATCTATACCCTGTATCAAGTGTATTCAGAGTGTATGGTTTTAGTGGATTGCCAAATAGACTGCCTTATCAGGTTCCTCTCAAAATAGGCCTTGCAAAAGTACTTAGACAGATTGGTGGTTTGCAAGAAGATGAATTAATAGGAAAAGGGAGAGGAACCATTTTCCCTACTATCACAATTGTGCATCAATTTTTTATTACAAAAGGGGGATGAAAACAATTACACAAATACTTAGAACCTTATCATATGACAACATCAGTAAGGAGGTGTGTTGATAATGAATCTTTTATCAGTGATATGTTCAAGAAGAGAATAAAATGTCTGAGTTTGGATAATCAACTCAAATTTCTAGAAGACATTATCAGAAATGAATTCAATTTGCAGGAGCAGGAGATTAAGAAAGAGAAATGACTAGTTTATTAAAAGACTCTGGAATTTTTCCAGTATTTTGACAAAGGTTATGACCCCTTGAAGGAATTCAATCCTTGGGCCTGAAATATTGACACATTAATGATAATGTTTGAGGACATTATGTAGGCTCTGATTCAAAAGAAGGAAAAGGTTATGGAAGAATAGCCAGAAAATGCCAAGGTAATTTTTAGTAGAATCATCCCTGCTAGAGGTGTTCCACCAGGTAGAAGGGGTATAGTTTGGTAATTCTAAGAACAGAGACAACCCCTATTTCAAAAGGAAGAAGACCACTGGATTAGATGATCAATCAGTGCCATATCCCAAAATGAAAAGGAAGGAAGAAAGAGAACAACAAGAAGAGAACATTTTCTCCCCTTCCTAATCTCCCCTGCACATGAATGAGCAAGAAATTGCCGAGCAATTGGTACAAATGGGAAATACCAGGCATATCTTTGTTACACCTTAGGAAATGCAAGAAGGAATGCTAGAGGCTCCCAAACATGCAGAGATGGATCTAACAGTGGCATAATTTTCTAGAAAGGAGTTAGATCCCATCACTAAGCAGGCTAGTGATGAATATTTGTCAGATGATAAGTTTGTTAAGGAAAGAGAATTTATTCAATGTATCTGGAGAATTTATATTAATGAATTCAAGGAAACATGTCTTTAGAGGGAAAAGGATCAGCTTGACAAGGATAGAGATGAAATTGAAAAGGAGGTAAAGTAGGAAATGGTATCTAAATTTTACAAGATTACTCCTGAAGAAGGCCGTGAATTAGTGAGGAAAGATGGAGTCCTAATTCTCCAAGAATGGGATATTTATGATGCAATAATATTTGATACTATTAGAAAGGAAACAAAACCACTTCATACTAGAGGAGTCTCCACAGGTGTAAAATTCAGTGAAGACCATGCATCATTAGTAATGTGGTCGCTCAAGAAAAGGGAAAATAAGAAGACTGATGGGCATGATCTAGCTAAACATTCTAGTAGCTTAGTAGTAAAAAGGGTTGCAGACACTTCAGGGGTAGAGGTAGCTAGTCTCACATTAGAATCTACAAACTTTAGCATGAAAGTTCCTGAAAAGAAAGAAGAAGAGATTAAAGATCTAAGAAAAAATTGGAAGTAGGCATGAGGGCATATAATAATGAAAGGGTAAAATGTATTGAAAAGGATAAGAAAATTGCTATCCTTGAGGGAAAAAAAGTAGCTCAATTTCCCCCTTAGAGAATGATAACCCAAGATCCACATCATCTTGGTACATCTAGTCCAATTGTGACTTATCCTCCTTCCCCTATGCCATCAAGTCCTACCACACAAGAAAACTTGGAATTAGAGAGAGAAAGACAAATTGCTAAGAGGACTAAATTAGAGAAATCAAGAAAGAAATGGGATGAAGATTGTTCAACATTTAAAGAAGAAAAGGCATGGATACAACAAAGGTATGCCAATAAGATACATGCTACTCTCATGTAATGTACTCAAGATATAATTCTTTCTGCCATTTACTTGCAAGGAATGGAAATCAGTAGCATAATAGATGAGTTCAATACATATAAGTATAAATGGGACCCAATCATGGATAGATGGAAGGGAAAGAGGGAAGAATTGAATTTTTTCTATTCTACATCCAAAGAGGAGAATAATGTTGACATTGTACTAACCAACACTTATAAATATTTTCAATTACTAATGGACTTAGACATAAAGAGGAGCATCATCTTAAGAAAAGTAGAGATTTTGAGAAGGGAATATTCAAAGGATCGTTATGAGATGTTTCCTAATATTTTCAAGAAGAGTGGTGAGATAAACAAATAAGAATTGTGGAGGAAATAGATTAGTGAGGCATTGTAAACAAGAACCAACAATGTTATCACTTTGGAAAGCACACTTTTGTTTGCCCAAACTATTGAAATCATTAGCAAGGCCAGGTCATTTTTTGAGTTTTGGAAAGAGGAAGTTGAGAAGGCAAGTGTTAGTTGGAATGAGATCAACAACAAAAAGAATGAATTCATCAGTTTCTCTTGGCCAAGTGATGAGTTGTACACCTCCTCGAAGGACAGATACAATGCAGTTGATCAAGGATAAGGTGGTAATGTGTAAAAGACAACAAATGGAAATGCTTCCTAACATTTTGAATAAGATAGGAAAAGGTAAAATATTCTACATCAATAAGACCAAGGACAACAAATTCCAGATGGCTATTTTTGAACAAGTTTAAAGCAAGTGCAATACCAAGGCCGTGAGAAGAAAAAATACTTTGAATATCTTGTAAAAAAAGTGGTTATCACTTCACTTGCTATTTTGTCTTTTTCTTGAGTCATCTAGTTTTTCCTCATTCCATTTGATCCATAGCTTGTTGCAATCCTATTCTATAAAAGGATTCCCAAGATCATTGGAAGGGTCTGGAAAATCGTGTATTGTAATAATTGTATAAATTTTTTAGTCAGGGAAAGATAACAGACATTGTACTAGATTATTTTCAAGAATAGAAGTAAAGTTTAAGGTCTGTAGTTTTTATTCAGTTAGTTATTATTCATTACATTTTGTAAGAATATGTTTGGTTCGTCAAACTTAATATAGAGATCTTGGTTCCAATATCTCCCATGGTGTTATCTGATGAGTATGGGTTTGAGATAATTGTGTTCATGGTTGGGAATCTTTGATAGTAATTAACCTCTGCATATTGTATCTTGTTTGAAGAATTTATCCCAATGGGTAAGGCACTGATCTGAAGCTAATAGTGCTTGTATTGTGACATATCTAGTTATAAGTTGGCTATGTTTCTACAAATATACACGTAAATCCAATAAGTCTTGTATCTTCATAAGTTTGTATGTTTTATTCATCTCATGCTCCATCTCATAGTTTATGTTCAATGAAAAATTAGCCATTTATCTAGTATCTCCTGGATATGTTGAGCTTGTGTGATATTTCAAACATGATTGACATCTTAAAGAATATCTGAAGGTGTTATAGGGTATCCCCCCTTGGTTTAGCAAAACAAAAATTATAGAAGTTTTGTAGGAATGCTTTCATTTGGTCCGTTTCATTATATTGTTAAATAGTTGGAGTTGGCTGCTCTCTAAAATAATTTCATAAAGTGAAAGGTTGGTTGTCTATCATTGAAACATAAAAAAGAACCAACAAAATGGTGACTCTACTGGGGATTTCTAAGGAATTAAAGTATAGTAAGTGAAGTGAGGTTTTCCAACTTGAGCTAGACTCCTGGCCTTCTTACTTATTTTTACCAGATAGTTTACCATTGAATTATAGAGTTATGTGGGCTATTCCCAAGGTGTTGTTTCACTAATGAAAATTATTTGGGATTTTCTTAGCCCCCTTTTGTTATTCTCCTAATTTGTGAAGTCCTTTTATAGCACAAATTTTATTACTCAAAGTTAGTGTTCATTTTCCTAGCTAAGTGTTGGGTGGAGACTGAAATAAATCTGTGCATCACTTCTGAGTTATAAATCATTTTACACACATTATCTAAATTGAGCTATAAATGTACTAGATCTAGGATGAAGAATAATCCTAAGGGTAATTTGGAAGCTGAGATCCCATCAAATTCCAGAGCTAGAACTTGGAGGTAGAAGAGGAACACCAGGGTGCAAAATTCCATACCACCTGATTTGAATGAAGATGTACCAGAGCTTCATGTGGGTACATATTTAGGATTGGGTGTGTATGGTGACTATTAATCGCAGAGTGATAGAGATGAAAATGGACAAAGATATGCTAGGAAGGTGGTCCATAATGAGCCCCATGGACATGAACGAGGGTCAAGAAGCAAAAGCAGAGGTGATGAGAATAGGAATGCCACTAGTGCTTCGATCTCTCCCTCATCACATAGGCCACATGATCATACTCATAGAAGAGAACTATCCACTAGAAAGAAATATCTAAGAGAAGATTTCCATAAGACAAAGAAGATAAATAGAGAAAGAGGAGAGGATCAAACATGCTCAGATCAAATCCCAACAATTGAAAAGGAAACTACAAGATTTAGAAGTAATAAATATTACTGTTATACCTGAAAAACTTGAATATGAACCTGCTGTCTAGCAATTGTATGATACACAGAAGCCCAAGGAAAAAGGTAAATAGAAAGTGACAGCAGTTGAAATAAATGAGCTAGTAAATAAAGGGAGTGCAATGGATCCAATGACCAAATTGGATACTGATTTGGAGAGAGACAAGATAGAAAGGGAGATCATAGCCAAAGAATTGGAGAAGGTTGAATTGGAGGCCTCTACTTTTAAGATGAAAAAGATAATTGTATTTCTTAGGGAAACCTCTGGTCCTCCTCCAGTTATTACTAATGCTAAATTGTCTCTAAATTCAGGAAAAAATCTACCACCACCAACTGGTCTGGGTAATGCTGCTACATCAAATGTTGCATCATCAACTTCTCAAGGTACTGGTTCAACTCCAAAAAACACCAGCCTATACAGAAAGGTATAGGCAATTTATTTTCTTGGGTATTCTAGGTTATACAAATGAAATTCTGAAAAATATTAGGGATAAGCTTCCAAAAATTTTCGGTAATAATGTTATAACATGTAAAGAGCATTTAAATAATTTCATCGATATGATGGATGATTATGAGATTGGACATGATGATATAATGATGAAATTATTTGTTCAATCACTAATAGAGGATGCCAGAGACTGGTTTAGAGGATTTCCCCATGATTGTATTGGATCTATGGATGAAATGAAAGAATGTTTAAGAGATCAATATGGGGGTAAAACCAATGAAGATTTCATGCTAAATGAGTTCAACAATATAAAGAAGAATTCAAATGAAGAAGTGGTGGAATTTAACATCATATTACAAAGGGAAATGCAAAAATTTCTCCAAGTAATGAGACTGGATGATAAGGTATGTATTTCCACTTATCTTAATGCTTTTGATGCAAAAATGGGTTATCTATTAAGAGATAAGAATCTTTGAAATATTAGAGAAGCATATAAGATTGCGGTAAACATTGAAACCAATAGAAGAGTCTTGAGGAAAGTAGGTAGGAGAGAGGATTGGAAGCCAACAAGGTTCAATAAGAAGGAGTCAGACAAACCTATAACTGATAAACCTAAAGAAAATTATAGTTTGAAACAAATATTAAATGCTCTAAAAGATCTAAAGCCTAGAGAAAATAAGAGCAATAAGGCTCCTAATAATGATAAACCATCCCATGGTAACTATAACAGACAACCTAGGATGCATAACTATCCTTATACCATACAATGGAAATATGGGAATCCTATTCTCCCATAGCCAAAGGATAAGTCTAATGGTAAGACCCCTGACCCCTTGCATAAGACTTTTGTAAATATGTGCAATGATGATCCTTGGTGTATGGCCTGCCAATCTCCTCATCATCCTGAGTATTGTGTAATAGCTGCTAGATTTGCAAATGAAGAGATGGAAGATGATGAGGAGTAGTTATGTGATGAAAGTGGTTGTGCTATGGCTTCTTAACATTTATGTGATGAAATTGTTTCTGATACAGAAAGTGAGGAAATTGATAACATGAGATGTAATGCTGAGAAGGGTGATGAGATCTCTGTCCATAGA
The DNA here is from genome assembly GCA_018584345.1 of Thuja plicata. NCBI lineage: Eukaryota > Viridiplantae > Streptophyta > Pinopsida > Cupressales > Cupressaceae > Thuja > Thuja plicata. Next base: position 1,546,493 of record MU227381.1, on the reverse strand, counting down.
AGACCTTCTGATAAAGAAATTGCCCAAATTACAGTAGATATGGTTACCCAAGCAAGGGGTAATTATAATTTAAGAAATAGAACAGTTGGAAATACTGATTGAAGACCTGCATGTATGTTTGTTAAAGATACCAAGACATATACCAAACAAACACCAGAAAAGGAAAAACAAAAGGAGGGTGCTAAGAAGGTATTTGTTAAAAGGGAAAAAAGCCTACTGGCCCAAATTTTTTGTACAAAGAAAAAGAAGAAACACCAGGAAATGTTGTATCCCCTCCCCAAAATGAAAGTAAACAACAAAAGAGGTTTCAGCCCAAGTTAGCTTCTGAAGTAGAGGAGGATGATTGTATAACTGAAAAACAAGATGGATCTGATGTAAAGTATACCCCTGTTGATATGGGGCAGCTCCTGTCTCAGATTACTATTAAGGTTCCTTTGTTTGAAATGATGAGAATAGGTGAGCATAAGGAGAAGGCTTTAACATGGGTAAGAGGTGTTACTTCTACAAAGATTATTGTATCAGAAGAAGGTAAGAAGGTGACAGAATCACCTGATAAATCTGCAAGTAAAATAAAAGATGTTGATGAACTTGTTTCAAAGATTCCCCAAATGTTCCTAGATGAAAATGTTGTTAATAATTCTTCATAAATTGTACATCCATTTTTCCTAACTTTTTTGATAAATGGAAAAATGTTTAAAAAATGTATGATTGACTTTGGGGCATCAAACATTTTCATGCCTGCTCAAATTATGAAATCTATGGGATTGAAAGTAGATATAAGCCTCAGAAGATGTCAGGCCATGGATTCAAGGGAAGTAATTTTCATTAGCACTATCAAAGCCCTACCTTATAATTTGGTTGATTTCCCTGACAAAGTTTTAACAATGAGTGTATTAGTAGTGGGCATTCCCCCTCAATACAGGATCCTATTATCAAGAAAGTGGAGTGCTTCAATGGGGGGAAGTATTCAATGTGATTTATCATTTGCTACTTTTAACATTGCTGGTGAAAATATTAAAGTGTCTAGAGAGACTATAACTCACATGATTAAGGAAGAAGAAAATGAAAACATGAATTGTTTCTTTGACACTGAGATGGGGTCTTTTCAAGTACAAGAGAAGCAAATTGAAAGAAATTTCCAACCTAAATTATTTTCTGAAGATGAAAGTAATTTATCTGAACAAAGTAAATTATGGTAATGTATTTTGATGGTGCTATTTATAAGGAGGGAGCTAGTGCTGGAGTATTCTTAATTTCTCCTACTAGCAAGACTTTCAAATTCTCATTTACACTGACATTTACATACACAAACAATGTAGCTAAGTATGAAGCCTTGTTAATAGGTATGAGATTGGCCTCTAGACATGGAATCAAATGTCTTAGAGTCATTGGAGACTCTAAATTAGTAGTGTCTCAGATCAAATCTAAATATGCTTGAAAGAATCATAGATTGAAACAATACAAAAATGTTGTTTGGGATGAACTTGAAATTTTTGATGTATTTGGTATTGACTGGATGGACAGAAGCCAAAATAGAATGGAAGACTTTCTTTCTAACATAGCCTTAAGGCCACAAGATATTACATTTTGTGGGATCTCTGAAATAAAGGTCCAATCTAGGCCTTAAATCCCTAATAATGTAGAGAACTGGCAAGTTTTTTATGCTGATGTACACATCCTGATATTATTGCACTATAAAGCAAAATTTGGAGATAGAGAAATTGATTTTAATGGGTATATAGAGACCTTGGATGGAAAATATACTATCTTAGGTAGGGAAGTGTTAAATATAAAATAGAATAAGGTACCAAAAGGGTTGGTTGTGCTAGAAAGAGCCTTTAATAATAAGGATAAGCCATTTTCTGTAAAAAAATTGTGAATGGACCTGAGGATTTGGAAGAAGTAAATGTAGGAACAAGTGATGTTCCTAAAAACTTATTTATTGGAAAGAAAATGTCACCAAAAGTAAGAGAGGAGCTGATTAACTTGATGGGGAAATGCAAGAAGGTTTTTGCATGGATGTATGATGATTTTAAGGCATATAATGAGGATTTCTTTCAGCATGAGATTCCTTTGAAAGAAAATGCCAATCCTTTTAGACAAAAGAAAATGCCCATAAATCCCACACTAAGGCTTAAAATGGAACAAGAGTTAATGAAATTGAAGGATGCAAGAATCATCAAACCTATCAGACATTCTTCTTGGGTCTCCAATTTAGTTCCTGTTAGGAAGAAGAATGGAGATATCAGACTGTGTGTGGATTTTAGGAATCTGAATGTATCATCCCTCAAGGATAACTATGCTCTCCCAAATATGGAAAATATGTTGCAAAGAGTTACCTATTGTGAGTTGATGTCCATCATGGATGGATTCTCAGGGTATAACTAGATAATGGTCAAAGAATCAAAGTAGTTCAAGACTGCATTCACTAAACCATGGGGGACATATGTATATGTCAGAATGCCTTTTTTCCTAGTAAATGTTGGGGCCACATTTCAGAGAGCCATGGATGTTGCTTTCTCAGATTTTTTACAAAAATTCTTGGAGGTCTATCAAGATGAACTCAAAACATATTACAAGAAGGAGGAACAACATTGTGAACATCTAGAGAAGATTTTTTAGAGAGCTCTTGAATTTGGGACTTCTCTAAATCCTAGAAAATGCACCTTTGGAGTGAAAAGGGTAACTTATTGGGACACATTATTTCAAAAGAAGGGGTTAAAATTGATCCTTAAAGGGTAGCTACTATTGACAAGTTGCCACTCCCATGAAATGTCAAAGGTATTCAATCTTTCTTCGGTCTGGTAAACTTTCTGAGATGTTTTGTCACAAATTTTGCTGAGAAAAGTAGGCCAATTTCCAAAATACTAAATAAAGATGCAAAAATGGAATGGGATGGAGAAGCCACCCAGTCTTTCTAAGAAATAAATCAAGCTATAAAGGATAACCCTTGCCTTAAGAAATCCTAACTATTCACAACCTATGAATATTTTTTCATTTGCATTATGCCATACTATTGCTTCTATCTTGTTACAGAAAAATGAGGAAGGGTTTGAATAACCTATTGCTTTCTTTAGCAAATCCTTGCAGGTTGCAGAAATAAAATATGATATAAATGAGAAGCAGGCTAACACATTATTAAATTTTGTTAATGCTTTTAGATGTTATCTGATAAATTCCATAGTCATTTCTTATGTCCCTTCAGCATTAGTGAAAGACATCTTCACACAACAAGAGGTGTCTGGAAAGAGATGCAGATGGATCAAAAGGATTCAGGAATTTAAAATTGTACTACAAATTACTAAGTTGGTTAGAGGGATGGGATTATCCAAGTTGATGGCTAATACTAATTTAGATGCAAACCATGTCAATGCCTTAGAGGAAGAACAAAGGCCTTTTATTTGCAACCTTGACCATTGTGATTGGTACAAGAATATTATTTATTACTTGCAAAGAATGAACTATCCACTAGGGATGGATGAGAACAAGAAAATAACCTTGAAGGTACAAGATATCCATTTTTACCTTATCAGAGATGAGTTATGGTGGAGAAATCCTAAAGGGATTTTACTAAAGTGTGTTGATGAAGAGCAAGCAGACATGATCTTGCAAGAAATGCATAATGGAGTATGTGGTGGCCACTACATGACTAAGACAACTGCACATAAGATTCTAAGAGAAGGATTCTAGTGGCCAACTATCTTTAAGGATACTCATCAATTGGTTAAGAAATTTGATGTTTCCAGTATTTCTCTGGTAAGTTAAAATTCTCAGGTAATGTACCTCTCACACCAGTGGAAGTTCAGGCCCCTTTTCAAAAATGGGGTATTGATTTTATTGGGGAAGTAGCTACTAAATCTAGTGGAGGGAATGCATGGATAATTGTAGTAACTGACTACTTTAATAAGTGGGTTGAAGCAATTCACACTAAAAGAGAAACTAGTAAAGTAGTAATATATTTCTTGTTGAAAAACATAATCACTAGGTTTGGGTATCTAGAGAAAATTATATCAGACAATGCAATATGTTTTAAGTCTAAGGAGTATATGAAATTTTGTGTTGAATATGACATTTAGACATCTTACTCTACACCCTATAGCCCACAAGGAAATGATCAAGAAGAATCAACAAACAAAAGTCTACTTAAGATCATTAAAAGAGTCCTGGAAACAAATAAGAAAGCATGGGATTCAAAGCTAACAATGGTTGTCTGGGTAGATAGAGTGACATATAAAAAATCCATAGGATGTGAACCTTTTGACCTAGTATATGAGATTCAAGAAAGACTACCTTAGAACCAATTAATGTAGATGTACAAATTCATGCAATTGTATGATGATGACTTTGAAAATGATATGCAATTGAGAATGGATGAGTTGGGTGAATGGGATGAAACCAGAAGGGAAGCTTCTATGAAAAATGCTAAGCTTCAATTGAAAGAAAATAATTTGAATGATAAGAAGGAATTATCAAGGCAATTTGATGTGGGAGATTATGTGTTAAAGTGGAATACCAGACTGGAAGATAAAGGTAAACACAGAAAGTTTGACCCAATCTGGCTGAGAACCTATGTTTTCCATGAAAGGTATGGACAAAATTATTATTTATGGAAAGATTTTGTTGAGAATAATTTATAATTTCTAGTTCATGGACAATTCTTGAAGTTATACTTCTCGTGAAGTCTAAAATCCATGAACAGTAGGTCCTGTATATAGTGTGTTTACTTCTGGAGTTGGTTTTATGTTCTTTGCTTGGGTTTTGTTTTGTATTGTGTGAATAGTTTAGTTTTATTTTAATAGATTTGGTCTGCTTCTCCATGAGATTATGGATTCTTGCAATACCTATAGGAAGTATTCATCCCAAGAAAGAGCCACTATTAGGACTATGCAAAAATAATTTCAAATCATGCTGATTCATTGTCAAAAATTTTCCTAGCTAGGTCCTATATTTGTAAAACCCTTGCAATTGTTTTCAAAAGCTATGATCATTGGTTGAAAAGCCCTAATTATTTGGGAGGGTTCTATTTTTCTATTACATTTTTGGTTACTAAACCACCTTTAAGTCACGTGTCTTTTAAACATTGGGTGGGGCCATGTTTATTTTCCTATAGACTGGGCATTTTAATTTTTCATATTTCCCTAAGTCTAAATACCCGTGGCCTATTTTAAAACTTTATGTGTTTTGTCGTGCAAGTTTGGGTTGATCTAATGCCTGTAATATTGCCTTAAACCAAAGATGTGATTAATTTATCCTTCAAGGGAAAGAAACTATCTGTCATGCCCAAAAATTTTGCGCCCAAAAATGCAACAACTTTTTTTTGAAAGTAAAATTAAAGCCAATAGGGTCTAAGGGGAATCATGACTAAGTGTCAACCTCCCTTAAGGTGCTCTAGGTGTCAATTGATTTACAGTTTTCCCTAGCGTTAAAATTTACGTGCCATCCCCTAAATTAATAAATAGAGTTTAATGATGTGGAGAAAGAGAGAGAGACTCCCTTCACTCAGTTTCTAGGGTCATTCAGAAAAACTAGTATGTTGATGGCTTAAAGATTTTGTGAATAAAGGATAACCCCCTAGGGCAAGGCACTTTCGTAATATTATTTTTATGATGACCAGTATACTGGCCACATATATTGGCCACATAAAAATAACATTATAAGTCCCTAAGATTAGATTCACCTCATTATAAAATCCCTGTAATAAAATTATTAAGTTATCGTTAAAATAATGGCTATGTTAAAATTGGGTTTTGTAGAAATCTTATAAGTTAATGTCAAGTCTAGAAGGATTAGCTTAAAGATCAAAGATAATGATTTGATGCTGAACTATGGTTTAATTAATATCAATAACAACATTGAATAATTTGTTTATAGAGAGCAACTATACCATATTAGTAATTATATATAATTCAATGCTTCTAGAAGTTCATCTTTAATGAAACTTTTAATAGTTACTATCTTAGTATAATAAGGTATCCTAATTAAATCTCTTCCTAAATGTGATCTCACATTTGTACAATATAATCCTCTTTTATTCCATTCCCTTAAATACAACCTATAATACAACAAATATAATACTTTTAAATATTTAAGTCAAACACCTAAAAATAAAAGAAATAGGGAGATGAAAATTTCTCTTAAGAAGTTTTCTTTAAGTCCAAAAAGGAACAAAAAAAATTACACAATAATCTAAAGGATAAAGTTTTCCCCCTCTTATTCTTTTCTCTCTCCCAATTTGAAATCCTAACCCTAATTCAAAATTAGGGTTAGGGTCCAAATTGGGGATGACCAAATCACATCTCTAAAGTCTCCACTCTATCTTTGTATCTCTTCCCTCAAACCCTAATTTTTTTATTTTCATCTTTTTTTTGAGATTGCAGGTCTGAGAGCCATTGTTGGTAGGGGAAAAGCTCATTGTTGATATTTAATATCTATATTCCAATATATACACATACATACAATGATGTAAGTATATATATATGTGTGTGTGTGTGTGTGTGTGTGTGTGTGTGTGTGTGTGTGTGTGTGTATTACGTTGCTGAAGTGCAGGTCGAAGGACACGAAATGACGGTTTGATTTATTAGTGGTGGGTCTACTATAACAGTGGCGGCCTTTTTTTATGTGGCGGGGGGGTAGACCCATGGTTGCTGGGTGGCCAAACCCCCACAGCCGACACAGTCGGTGGCAGAGTCGCCGCTGTGCCGGTCTGTGGCGGCCACGACCACCACAGCCAGTGGGGAGGCCCTACCTTCCCCCGCGCGGCTCTCTCTTAGAGAGGCCACGGGGTGGGGTGGGCTTCGGCCCGCCCTACCAAAACATTTTTTTTATTTTTTATTTTTTTTAAATAAATTTACTTTTTTTGTTTCATTTTTTATTTTATTTAAAATAAATACTTTATATTAATATATATATACCTCCCATTGAGAATATGTTTTTTTTTAATATTATATATATTTATATATATATATACATACATACATATATATATTCATATATATATATATATATTATATATATGTACAT
>MU227381.1:1515910-1528223 GCA_018584345.1 Thuja plicata | reverse complement strand
AGTTGACATGTCATGGCCTTAAGTACAAAACACAAGTGTCAAATGACACACACAACATTTACACATCACTAGGCCATGTCATATCCACTTAGGCAAAACTCACAAAGAATTAAGAAATACATTAAAAGATTACACTTCCACACTCAACCAAATACATTTACGAATAAAATTATGAAACAACGAGGTCTTGTCTTTCATTAGACACAACCTTGGCTCAAACCTTGTTCACATATCCCTTTGTTTGGTTTCCCGGATAAAACACCATGGTTTCTTACCTGCGCACTCAATTCAAATATCAGTAGTCTGAGGAAATAAATATACATCATAAAGAAATAAGCAATATTCAGAATTTAAGGAAATCATCAACATACTAAGTTTATTTCTAGAGATCACAAGATTACATCAATCTCATTTTAAGCATCTATCATAAGGTAAAATTCACATTGCAAGAAATCAAAATTAAATATCTATTTCTAATAAATCCCAATCCCATCAATAACCATAACGTAATCATAATGTATTTCTAAATCAATTTTCTCAGAATAAATGTCCGTAATAAAAAACATAATATAGTCCATAAGGTGCATCATAAAGCATCATGTGTCCATACATCCAAACTGATCAATCCATAACATAAAGCATAAAATCCATAATTTCCATAGTGCATCTAAAGTAAATTATCATATGCTAAATCTATCATAAGCAGAAAAACTAGAAAACAACGATGGGGTTCGGGGTGAGGCCTCACACTATCTACCACATGTCTCTAGCTGGTCCAACGTCTGTTTTAAAGTGATGATAAAGTGTTTAGGGTTTTAGTTTAATTGAATGGTTTTTGTATTGCCTTCATCTAAAGATGTACAAGATCTATCTCATAAAGCAATACAATGGAGTGACACATGTCCAGTGGGACCGAATGAGGTCAGAAAAGTCAACATAAAAGGTATACAAGTCAGTTTTAATCAGATGATTGTCGCATCGCCACAAGCTTAAAGATGTGTAAAATATATCTCTTAAGGCATTGTGAATGAGTGAAACATGTCTCTGGCAGGCCCGATGTAGCGTTAATAAAGATAATATAGTTGTTGTAAGTTAATGTTAATCTTATGGTTGTCGTGGTTCCGCAAGCCTGAGATGCAGCTAATATATCATTAAAGGGAACGCGACAAGCTGCCATGTGTCTTTAACGAGAGTCAAAAGTTGTAGTTAGTAAAAGGGACAGTTAAGTAATTTGTAGCTGAGTTAAGTTTGATCTAACGATGGTTGTATTACCTTAAATAAAGGTGATCATGATCTATCTATCAAGGAAATGTGACCTGTTGATAGGTGGTTAAGTTTTGAGACCCAGTCAGAGATAAAGAGAGCTCAAGGAACCACAAATTAAAATTGGTCCAATGAAAAACATTAAGACACAAAAAAAAAGTGATCACAATCTATACTTCATGGCAATGTGACATGCCACCATGTGTCCCAATTGATGATGAATTTCATGAGCATCTCCTAGTCGTAGGATGTTAAGAAATGTTGAGATCAATAGTCATGATTTGAACTGGTGAACTAAAGTTTTTCCGAGCCATTAAAATGCAAAGTTTCAAATTAAGTGGAAGTAATGGTGAAGTGTGTGGCTAACACAGCTAGAAATAAATGCTAAAGAATAGCAGTATTTATGTATAATATTGTTGTCAAATCTTAGAAGGCCATAATTGACAAATTGATTCGAGGCGGAGCTGAAATTGCAGAAATTCTACTATCTGTGTCAAGAATTATAGAACAAGTAATTTTATTCTGAAATACATTCCTGAGCACTTGTGAATTAAATCAACATTAGGGTTGGTGTATAAATATATTTCCTACATATCATTTTGTATCTATCTATCTATCTAGAAACCCTAGTTTCAAAATGCCACCCATAAGAGAAATTCCAGGAGAGACGGATTACCTAAAAAGACATGTATATGAACATCTATTACAACAATTAAATGAATCAACGAATGATTCTTCGAAGGTTAAGGAATTGGTCTCGAGGTCACTTCATTTAAAAGTAGGAGAGGGTTTAAGTGACATAGGTAGATGGGCCCGAGATGCTAAAACTAGTGTCTTTGGTTTGGATCTTTTCAAATTAGCTTTTACTTACAGAAATCCCTCCACTCTAGGTAGCAATATATGGCAATTTGATGTGGGAAAATTAATGGTCCCTGGTGTTTTCATGGATATAGATATATTTCTCAAATTCCACTCCCATTTGGCCGTTATTTTTTATTTTTCCACCCATCTTGTCGAATTGATCCATTAGGGTTTGATAGGGATAAAAAAGGCCAAGGTAACTAGACCCTTTGGATGGTATTCTATGCTTATGCACATGATCTTATTCAAGAATGCTGACTATTTTGGAGAGGATATGGAATTAATAAGAATCAAGGATGATGAAGACATGCCTGTTCAATTACAGAATGCAGACATGTCATGGGATAGAAAGAAGGCTAGCTACATCACCTTTGATAGGTACTTTGCATCCAGGCTCAGAGCCTTGTTGTTCATAGAGAACCCTATGATCCCTAAAGGTGTATTGAGTCTATTAAGACCAAATGAGTTTGTTCCATCCTTACAAATAGGACACAATTGGGGTGATATTATCTTATACCATGTATTAACTGTATTAAGAGTGTATGGTTTTAGAGGATTGCCAAATATATTGCCTTATCAGGTTCCTCTCAAAATAGGCCTTGCAAAAGTTCTTAGACAAATTGGTGGTTTGCAAGAAGATGCATTAAAAGGAAAAGGGAGAGTAACCATTTTACCTACTATCAAAATTGTGCATCATTTTTTTATTACAAAAGGGGGATGGACAAATTTACACAAATACTTAGAACCTTATCATATGACAACATCAGTAAGGAGGTGTGTTGATAATGAAGCTTTTATCAGTGATATGTTCAAGAAGAGAAAAAATGTTAGACTTTGGATCATCAATTCAAATTTCTAGAAGACATTATAAGAAACGAATTCAATTTGCAGGAGCAATAGATTAAGAAAGAGAAATGACTGGTTTATAAAAAGACTCTGGACTTTTTCCAGGATTTTGACAAAGGATATGACCCCTTGAAGCAATTCAATCCTTGGGCCTAAAAGATTGACACATTAATGACAATGTTTGAGGATATTATCCAAATTCTGAGTCAAAATAAGGAAAAGGTTATGGAAACAAAGCCAGAAAAGGTGAAGGCAATTTTGAGTAGAATCATCCCTACTAGAGGTATTTCACTAGGTTGATATGTTTTACAGAAGAAGAAGGGATATAGTTTGGTAATTCCAAGAATAGAGAAAACCCCTATTTCAAAAGGAAAAATACCATTGGGATTAGACAATCAATCACCGCCATCTCCCAAAAGGCAAAGGAAGGAAGAAGGAGAAAAAAACAAGAGAACATTTACTCCCCTTCCTAATCTCCCCTGAACATGGATGAGCAAGCAATTGCTGAGCAATTGGTACAAATGGGAAATACCAGGCACATCTTTGTTACACCTAAGGAAATGCAAGAAGGGATTCCAGAGGCTCCCAAACATATAGAGATGGATCTGACAATGAAAGAATTTGTTGGAAAGGAGTTAGATCCCATCACTAAGCAGGCTAGTGATGAATTTTTGTCAGATGATAAGTTTGTTAAGGCAAGAGAATTTATTTAATTTCTATGGAGAATTCATATTAGTGAATTCAAGGAAACATGTTAGCAGAAGCAAAAGGATCATCCTGACAAGGATAGAGATATAATTGGAAAGGAGGTAAAGAAGGAAATGGTATCTAAATTTTACAAGATTACTCCTGAAGAAGGACATGAATTAGTCAAGAAAGAGGGAGTCCTAATTCTCCCAAAATGGGATATTGCTGATGCAATAGTCTTTGATACCATCATAAAGGAAACAAAACCATTGCATACTAGCAGAGTGTCCACAGGTGTAAAATTCAGTGAAGACCATGCATCATTAGTAATGTGGTTAATCAAGAAAAGGAAAAATAAGAAGACTGATGGGCATGATCTAGCTGAACATTCTAGTAGCTCAGTAGTAAAAAGGGTTACAAACACTTTAGGAGTAGAGGCAACTAACCTCACATTAGAATCTACAAAATTCAACATGAAAGTGGCTGAAAAGAAAGAAGAAGAGATTACAGATCTAAGAACAAAATTGGAAGTAGTCATGAAGGCATATAATGGTGAAAGGGTAAAATCTATTGAAAAAGATAAGAAAATCACTATCCTTGAGGGAAAACAAGTAGCTCAATTTTCCCCTTAGAGAATGATAACCCAAGATCCACATTAGCCTGATACATCTAGTCCAATTGTGACTTATCCTCCTTCCCCTTTTCCATCAAGTCCTACTACACAAGAAGACTTGGAATTAGAGAGAGAAAGACTAATTGCTGAGAGGACTAAATTAGAGAAATCAAGACAGAAATGGGATGAAGATTGTGCAACATTTAAAGAAGAAAAGGTGTGGTCACAACAAAGGTATGCCAATAAGATACATGCTAATCTCATGCAATGTACTCAAGATTTAAGTCCTACTGCCATTTCATTGCAAGGAAAGAAAATTAGTAGCATAATAGATGAGTTCAAAACAGATAAGGATAAATGGGACCCAATCATGAATAGATGGAAGAATTGAAGTTTTTCTATTATACATCCAAAGAGGAGAACAATGTTGACCTTCTACTAACCCGCACTTATAAATGTCTTAGATTACTAATGGACTTAGACTTAGATGTTTCCTAATATTTTCAAGAAGAGTGGTGAGATAAAGAAAGAAGCATTATGGATGAGACAGATGAATGAGGCATTGGAGACAAGGACCAAGAGTGTTATCACTTTGGAAAGAACACTTTTGTTTGCCCAAACATTTTAAATCATTAGCAATGCTAGGTCATTTTTTGAGTTTTGGAAAGAGGAAGTTGAGAAGGCAAGTTTTATTTGGAATGAGATCAATAGTAAAAATAATGAAGTCATTAGTTTCTCTTGGTCAGGTGATGGCATATACACATCCTGGAAGGATAGATACAATGTAGTTGATCAAGGAGAAGGTGGTAATGTGTAGAAGACAACAAATGGAAATGATTCCTAACATTTTGAATAAGAAAGACAAAGGTAAAAAGATTCTACATAAATAAGATCAAGGATGACAAATTCCAGATGGCTATTTCTGATCAAGTCTAAAGAAAATGCAATACTCAGGCAGTCAAAAGACAAAATACTTTGAATATCTTGTAAAAAAAGTGGTTATCACTTCACTTTTTATTTTGTCTTTTTCTTGAGTCATTTATTTTATCCTCATTCCAATTGATTCGTAGCTTGTTGCAATCCTATTCTATAAAATCATTCCCAAGATCATTGGAAGGGGATGGAAAATCATGGATTGCAATCATTGTGTAAATTTTTCAGTCAGGGAAAGATAGCAGACATTGTACTAGATTATTTTCAAGATTATAAGTAAAGTTTAAGGTCTGTAGTTTTTATTCAACTGGTTATTCTTCATTACATTTTGTTAGCATAAGTTTGGTTCCTCATACTTAATACAAAGATCTTGGTTCCAATCTCCCCCATGGTATTATCTGATGAGTTATGAATTTTCTAATTTATTAGTATAGATTTTATCTGTGTATATGTAGTTATTTTAGAGTTTTGATCAAGGATCAAATTAAATGATGCTCTAATTGATGCATAGATTCATCAGAATATGCAATAGGATTTCACAAGTAGTATGGGTTTGAGATAATTGTGTTCATGGTTGGGAAGCTTTGATAGTAATTAACCTTTTCATATTGTATCTTTTTTGAAGAATTTAGCCTAATGGGTAAGGCACTGATCTGAAGTTGATAGTTCTTGTATTGTGACATATCTATTTATAAGTTGGCTATGTTTCTAGAAATATAAATATAAAATCCAACAAGTCTTGTATCTTCATAAGTTTGTATGTTTTATTCATCTCATTCTCCATCTCATGGTTGATGTTCAATTGATAATTATTCATTTATCTAGTATCTCCCGAATATGTTGAGCCTCTGTGAGATTTTCTTCTTGATTGACATCTTAAAGAATATCTGAAGGTGTTATAGGGTATCCCCCCTTGGTTTAGCAGAACCAAAAGTGTAGAAGTTTGGTAGGAATACTTGTCAATTGGTCCTTTTCATTATATTGATAAATAGTTGGAGTTGGCTGATCTCTAAGATTGTGTCATAAAGTGAAAGGGTTGTTGTCTAATCATTACAACATAAAAAGGAACCAACACATTCATCAGACACATGGTAAGGATTTATATTTCTTACAAAATTTGGATGATGAGGTATTGGAATTTCCAGTGCATGGACAATTCCTAAAACCTTTCTTTAATTGAAATTTTCCATTCATAGTAGTCATGTATATAGGTAGTTGGTTTTTGGTGTGCTAGTTTGTTGTAGGTCTTCCTGAGTTGGAAGATGCCATTTTTCTTACTGTAAGAAGGTTGAAGGGAAGACCTACGACAAGCTAGCACACCAAAAACCAACTACCTATATACATGACTACTCTTTTAGTAATGAAGGTAGTTGTCTTACTGTAAGAACATTGAAGGGAAGACCTACAAAAAACTAGCACACCAACTACCAACTACCTATATACATGAATAGTGTGCTAGTAAAGAATCTATTTTCATGACACTTTTCTCTTTTTAGGATTTTTTGATTAATTTTAGAAATTCCCACATAGTCTGGAGGATTTGTGTTGATTCTCAGAGGGGATTTGTGCTTCTAAAAATATGCTTGGGTTGCCAATCTTGCATGCTAGGAGCATAAGATTTGATCTTTAGAGTTTATTGCATCCAACCTTCTTTACTAGCATAGTAGTCATGTATATAGGTAGTTGGTTTTTGGTGTGCTAGTTTGTTGTAGGTCTTCCCTTCAACCTTCTATGTTCCTACCAATATTTTCCATTCACAGTAGTCATGTATATAGGTAGTTGGTTTTTGGTGTGCTAGTTTGTTGTAGGTCTTCCCTTCAACCTTCTTATCTTGCACTTGGAAAGATCCAATATCAGTGTCCAAGAAATAATTCATATTATTATTCTTATTTTCCTCAATCATACAAGGATTTATAGTTTCCTTGGATACCTTAACACTTTTTCTAGCAATATCAAAGGTTACAAAAGGTAAGTCGCATTGAATACTTCCTCCCATTGAAGAACTCCAATTTCTTGATAATAGAATTCCATATTGGGGAGGAATATCAACCACTAGGACACTCATTATTAGCACCTTTTATGGATATGAAACTAGTCTATAAGTCAGAGCTTTAATAGTACCTATGACAGGTACCTCTCTAGAGTCCATTGCCTGACATCTTCCATGGGGAGTATTAGCCTGCAATCCCATTGACTTCATTATCTCTATAGGCACGACAATATTAGATGCCCCTGAGTCTATCATGCAATTTTTCAGCATCTTACCATTTATAACTAGAGTAAAAAAAATAGATCCAAAACTCCCAAGGGAGTGTTTACATGATTTGTATTCAAATAAATCTGAGGGATTTTTAAAACAACTTCTTCTGATTTTTTCCCCTTATTATCAGATTTATCTTTAATATTTCCCATTTTCTCACTCATTTCTGGCTTCTGAATCCTTGTAGAAGAAATGCTATTTACCAATGTCAAATTATTTTTCTCTATGTTCCTCAATCCTCATCATTTCTAATAGTGGAACCTTGACAATGATCTATGACAAAAGTGGCCCCATATCAACACGGGTATATTTTATATCAGAGATGTCTTGTTTCATAGTAACAATACTTTCACCTTCAACTTGAGTAGTAGAGATTGTCTCATTTCTTTTATTATCCTTTTAAAGAGAAGAAAAATTTATCTCTAGCATATTTTTTTACCTTATAGACAACATTTGGATCATTTGACTAATCTTCTTTCCTAACCGTTATTCTTTTGACACCCTCAACAAGTTTTTCCTTTTCTTGTGTCTCCTTAGTGTCTTCTTTTTTTCCTTAATAAAAATACTAGCTGGTTTTCCATCAGCATTA
Source organism: Thuja plicata (assembly GCA_018584345.1). NCBI lineage: Eukaryota > Viridiplantae > Streptophyta > Pinopsida > Cupressales > Cupressaceae > Thuja > Thuja plicata. Next base: position 1,520,171 of record MU227381.1, on the reverse strand, counting down.
CTGGCTGTTCTATTTCTCAAATTATAATTAATCCTTTCTTGAGTAACCATGTCTATAGTGATTTGTGCAATCTCTTCATCCAAAGGTCTTCTTAACACAATAGGTTCTTTACTCCTTTGAGAATTACACCTTAATTCATCAATTTATTCTTCTTCTTCATCAGATGGAATCATATCTTGGTGTTTAGTTTCATAATAAAATTTTTATTCACCCCTCAAGTGTGAAAATGTAATTTCAAAACCACTCTCATCATACAATTCATCTTCTTCTTTTCCCTCTTTTTGTGCTTCATTTATAGATATATTCAAGAAAACAACACAATAGTCAGGATTGTGTGGGGATTGAAAAGCTACACACCATGAAACATCATCACATGCATTAATAGAGCTTCTTTGGAGAGGATCATGAGTCTTATAATCAGGTTTGTCTTTCCAATTTTAATGAATACACACTTATGTAGGAGGAGATGAGACAGGTGGAGGGTTTCACTCTCTTGACCATTTCATTTGGCCTTGAAAATGTTGGAAATACAATAATGGGAAAGCAAGATACTGAGAGGGGGGGTGAATCAGATCTTTAAAATTAAACACTTAAAACAAAATAATCCACATTCATACATAAATGAATCTAATGTAATCTTAGATAGCATCCACACCATGAAATAAGTAACACATAACACAATAACTTGGTAACCTAGAAACCCAAATAGGTAAAACTGGGGTGGGGATGACACCCACAAAATTCTCCACTACTACAGTAATAAAGTGTACCTGTTACGGTTACAATGTTTGATTACAAAATGTAATCTACCCTATGAAAGGTCTGCCCTATTAAGAGCTTAAGATCATTACAATCTACCCTATTAAAGGATTTAAACTTACAATGAAGTAAGCACTCTGTTAGGAGATAAAGAAAGGTTTGCTAGAACCACTTTGTTAAGAGATTTTCACCTGATACAATGATTAGAATGTCTCAAGTATTGATCCTTTGTTATGCACTTTGATTCTGATGATGGATCTCCTCTTTCTAGTACCTTCTATGATCTCATAATATGATATAATATTTACTCTACTGTTCATTGTGTTCTTGCTCTGCGTGATCTCTGCTTCTTAACAAAATAACCCTCTGTGCATTTCACTTCTGAAAATGCAGTCGCCACACACCACACATACACTTACAAAATAGGGTTTAGAAGCAATCTAATATATCTGTTCAGATCTGATAGCGAGATCTAGATCAACGATCAAGATCTGATATCCATGCCTTGATGGTAAAAAAATTAATGATTACAATGAGTCATGCATAGGATAAAACAATTAAATGCATAACTAACTCCGTATGAGAATATTAAATGCATACATAAGTCGGCCCAAAAATCTTATACAAGTCAGCCAGATCACTTATCCTTCAAGTTTGTATCATACCAGACATGTATACAAAAATGGTCCTGCTCGGCACTTGATTTTCTATCGCTCCACACTTAACATTCCTGTGTCTTACTTGGCTCGGCAATGTAACTCAGCTTGGAAATGTAACTAGGCATACTGAAAACTGCTTGACAATGTTGCTTGGCCTTGCATAGTTTTAGCTTGGCCACAGTGATAACCAACTAAAACTGCCTAGGTGAATGACTAACTGCTGGTCACTAATCATCAATAGATCTTAGAGATTAACAATCTCCCCCTTTGATATTAGTGGCAAAAACACTTATCATTACTTCCATTCATTTATCAAAATATTTCCTAAGTATACAAAAGTACTCCCCCTAGGATTATACTCAGAATAATTCATACAAAAAGTTTACATGCCTTCAAAATTTATATACAAGTGTACATGTGTTGTACTGATGTATCCTTTCATACTTCCTTAAATGATTTCCTTACTAACTAACTCCCCCCTTGTTTTTGTCACTAATTGCTGGTGGGGTTAAGTTGTACTTATCCAAAAATTGTTTATGAAGCTGCAAGGTGGATTCAAATGTAGTATCCCAGCTTTCTTTTGCAATCTTCATAACTTCCAATTTGATTTCTAGCTCATAAGCTAGACTCACTAAACTCTTTTTAGTCGATAGATTTGCACTGCTTTGTGATAACTCCTTTTCTTTTGAGAGTTCCTTCTGTATTACCTCCAAGTGAGGCAATATGCTTGTCTAAATAGTTATCAATTTGGCCCTTATTCGACCATCTGCAGCCATAAGCTCGGCTATTCTCCTTTGTGAATTTATCAACTTTTTAAAATGTAAAGAACTAGAAGTAGTATCTTTACCTAAAGTAGCACCGGTTGATCTCAAATCTAACTGTAGCTTCTCAACAAGCTGTAGATTATACTTTGTGAAAAATTCAACATCACATAATTTCCTATACAAAGAATAAACATTGGTTGTTACTTTCTCTAAAGTTTCTACAAGAATAGAAAGTTCAACCTATTTAGTTGCTATCTCTTCTGAGAATTTCTCTAGAACTTTTCTCTCAAATCTTCTCAAGGACCATTGTAGAAGCTTCTCATTGCTGTCTATGTCCTCATCTGTTACTTTCTATACAATGTTGACTAGCTGATCAATGATTGGAGCTTAAGGCATTTCATCCTCTAAGTCAAAAGCCTTTGCAAATATGTCTTTAATGTCATGCAACACCTGCTTTTTCTTTTGTTCTATCTTCAACTCTTCCTGTCTCTTCTTCCTCTTAAGAAATTCTTGAAGAGTCCCTATTTTTTCAAAAGATAACTCATTGGGATTCCATTGTGGAAAGATAATGACTTCATCTAATGTTACATCTAAAATCAGAGACTTCTTCTTCAATATTTTCTTCTTCTTCAAATCTGGAGAACTTATGCTCGGCAACATAATATCTTTCCCTTTGACAGTGTCAACATCCAATGCCTCCTACAATTCTGTCAATATTGTTTGGGGGTTTGGCATACTCCTAGTTTTAGAACTAGTGGGAGTGGATGATGCAGAGTGTGGTAGATCAACCAACACTTGCATTGCCTCTACTTCTTTAGGCTTATCAACAATATCTGTTCTCACTACTCCACTATCTAAAATTGTCTTTACAACCTCTAAAATAGGAGGATGCTATGAAGTTACCTCTTGTTCATTTGTTTGCTATTGTCCTTCACCTTTCTGATCACTGCCAAATTCAATTATTTCATCAGATGTTGTGGTCTTTCCTTCTTCTGTATCAGTTTCCTTAATAGGTGAGTCAGTGTCTTTACCACTTGGCATCTCTTTTTCCTCGGCATTCAAATTTCTTGGATCATAAACTATATAATCCAGAGGACTATTTGCAGTTAGATCAACAGATTTTGTTGCATCTAATGCATCTTTGGTCTTGTCCTGTTAAGTGGCAATTTTCCCTTGTGTTACCTGTGGTTTAGGGGTAGTCTTGACTTCAACTTATTTTGTCTTTTGCTCGGATGTCCCTTCACCATATTTCTTATCTTTTGGAACAAGTAGTCCAAAGATTTCTTTCCAAATACTTATGATCTATTGCACTACACCTTCAATGTCATTCTTCAGAACAACATAGCCTCTAAGTTTAGGAACAAATCTCCTCTTGTATTCCTCAATGAAATTGACTCTCTGTTTTGAGGTGAGCTTAGGTATTACCTAGGCTAGTGTTCCTTCCCTGATCTATCTTTTAGTGGCAAGTGAAAATTCCCATTTTCTTGATAGAAAATCATAAATTTCATCTGGCACATGATTTCCTATCTCTATAGGAGTTAATTTGAAAGTACTCATCATGTCCAAGAGTGCTTCCTATACTTTGTGCCTATCTACTGTTTTCAACTTTTCATACTTAATGAACCTAAATGTTTCTAACCCTATTGAATTCCTCAAAGTATCACATACCTCATCAATACTTGATGGATTCTTGAATTGAGCTTTAGGTATTGTAATGTCCCCGCCAGGGAACCCATAAGGAATCAGGTCTATGACCTAAAATTACAATTAATTTTTTTTTTTTTTTTTTTCCTTAACATTCTAACTTAACATCATTACCATTTACAAAAACATTCCTTAAGGTTCCCTTAATGAATTCAATTACCATTATTAAATATTTCATTTTATTACTTAATCGAGAAAATTCTATTTCCATTTCAACTTCAGTTTACATTGATTCCATTTCACATCAAAACCAACTACATTAATGAACTAGTGGAATTAATTTTCCTTACTGACTAACATGAAATTTAACCCTAGAATTGAAACAAGCATAAATTACTAATCACATCCACTAAACACATTTATTCTTTCAAATTT
>MU227381.1:1487945-1506021 GCA_018584345.1 Thuja plicata | reverse complement strand
ACTCATTTAATATTTCTAAATAAACTGCAGTAACCAAATATATATATACTCAAATGTCTCATAAAATGCTAACTAAATAATAATCAGAGTCCATCATAAAATCTAAGGCGTCAAGCAATAGTCCTGTCAGTCTAACATAGAAAGATTCTAGGGTGGGCATTACATAGCACATATAATCTCTTTAAGTAATTATAATTAATAAACATAAGATAATTTTAAACATTAATAATGAGCATCTCACATATAAGCATGTAAGTCTATCAGGTGATCCTTTTAGCATTAAGGTCCTAAACTATCACTGACACACATGAACATATAAAGGAACATATTTATGTAAATATTATTATTTCCCTTATTAAAATGTGAAGTTATGGTGAGTTGTAAGAGGTTCGGCTTAAGAAACCGTCTCAAGAAGGATCATTCTCACATATAGCTCTTCCTAATTTCTAGTGAGCATAACCAAGACTTGATCGGGTTGGAGGGGCATTACAGGTATGTTGCTGGGTTCATCTATTTTTTTCTTCTCCTCATCACTATTTGTTCCCAAATTTAATCTCCTTCTTGGTCTTTTTGCTGGCTTACTTGGCTCAGCCTTAGGAGCAACCTTTGCTTCCTTTCCAGAACTACTTTCTGCAACTTTCCTTTTACCATACATTTTTTTTTACTTCTATTGGGGAAGTAATAGTAGATGCTCTTTTCCTTATACGATTAGCCGCAAGAAGTGTAATCTTAGGTTTGGCTTTTCTTTTCTTGGTTACTATTACAATTCATGGTTTCTTGCCCTTAGCTTTCTTAATTAGTAACCTCTTCAGATGCACTAACTTTCTCCTCTGTAGAAATATCCTCACCTTGTCTAGTGGTCAGGCCTAGAGGTGCATCCTTGGGTTCTTCATCACTACCTAAGCCAACCATTTTCTTGAGATTTTTCACAATCTTCTTTCTTTTTCTCTCCATAGTTCCTTCATTCAAACTTCTAGAAATTTTAGCCTTAGCTTCATCAAAATTTCCAAATCTCTCTGCTATAGTATCAATTGCCTCGGCTAAGAGTGTAATGATGGCAGCTGATGCTTCATCAATATTGATTTCATATGGAAATGGTTCTAAGTATGTTACCCTAGGAGTCACTGCCTTGATATAAGTATTATCTGTATCAACTAGAAAATAGATTTCCTCATAGTGCTTCTCCACTAGTGACTTAGGAATCCTAGTGCTTAATCTCATTCTCTTCTTGAATTCTACAAAATAGCTCCCCATTATGATATTGAAATTACTCCCTAGTTTCTCAATACATTCACTAATTTGAACTGTTATCGGCCTATCCTCTTTCAAAACAATATTTCCTAGTGTAGGAAATGTATCTTGAATGTAGAAGAATATACAAACTAGTAAGGAACCAGACTTACATGATGAGCTCTTAGCCTTTCTGATTGATGCTAGGGTATCAGCTAACTGTGTCTACTGTAGCTCGGCAAGATCATATGTGTGACTCTTCTTCACAATTTTCCATGCCTGATCAACTATTGTACATGGAACACTATCCAATCTACTAGACTGATAGAACTTATGTGCTATAACCATTACTCCAAAATCAAGTTCTAGGTCAGTAATTGTAGAGATAGTCATACCTCTGTTATTCCATACTGCTCTAGTGTTCAATGTAATTTCTTCTTTACTTTTATCCCTCATGGTTCATTTTCCATTTACTACAGGATATATAGTCACTCGATGATTCATGCTTTTCATGATCTTGACTAGTCCATTATCTAACCACATACACATGTCATGAACTTGGCTAAAGATAACTTTAATCCATTCATCTTTGAAACCTTGGGGATAATCTAGGGCACAAGTTAACCCTTTTTTGGCTAGATGTTTGAATTCTACCTTCAGAACTCCATTTTCACACAATTTACTATAGGATTTCCTCAATTCACTATCACCTACTTCTCCAATCTTAACCATATAAAATGATCATACATCATGAATCATAAGAACCTTGGGTGGAATGGATGAGAGGGCCCCTGTTAAAACACTCTGTATCACACTTTCAGGAATAGCTCAAAAGTTGAGAGGTTCAGATTCATCACTCTGTATCAACTAAATTTGCTCTGGTTCTGCCTCCATACTCTTAGCTGGTGTGGAAGAACTTGCAGCCATAATTTTGAAATTAGGGTTAGAGAGATGTAAAATAGAGTACCTTGGCAAGTAGCTCTTCGCATTGTTCACTATTCACTATTCACCTTAGGATTTCCGATGACATGCTGGTAAAATCTTTGATGCTAAACTCAGTTAAGATCAACTCTGCAAATTACTTCAATCGCTCCGTTAACCAGTAAAAATTGTAAGGTAAAAATGAAATGTCGACTGTTCATCCTTTATAAGCTTCAAAGGGTCAAGGTAGGTGAGCATTGAATGTTCTTCCCATTTAGTTAGTGCAAGCCATCTATCCTTGGATTTAATACAACTTGCATCCCATTCAGCTCACTAAACTCAGCCTTCACAAAATTTACTCGGCCAACAAAACTCGGCTCTCACTAAAGAACTTGGCTTTAGTGTCCATGAATAGTACTCGACACCTATTAGTGCAATTGAATCATCTCGGCATTTTTCTTCAAAGATATGTCCTGGTGCATCTTAACATATGCAAATATGGACTTTTGTACATTTTATGTTAGGAACTGATGTAAGATAAGAATTTTAAATACAGTTCCTTACATACCTCTTTCTCTTAGTTGGAGATGATGTGATCACCTGATCCATTGGATCAGGTGACCTCGGCTTCATTAGCTTCACTGTTGCATGGTTCAGACTTCTTAACCCATGTCCTGTTCATCTATTCCCTAATTTTCTCAATAGTAGGATCTGGTACTCTAGTCTTGCAATCTTTCCTTGTATGACCAATTTTCAGACAACTGTGACAAACTAAGGTTCCATTCATCCAAATTTTGGACTTACCTCTGAAATGTGTCCTTATGTAGCTTTCTAGAACATGTCCATACTCACCACAGTAATGAAAACTATGCCATGTATTGTAATCCCAATTGTGAGTATTGCCTTTTCTTGGTGATTTCTCTTGTACCTTTGATGTCCACAGTTGTTTACCTTTGGATCTGCAATCTTGTGCTCTATGACTATATTTGTGATAGTTATAGAAATTACCATTGAATCTAGGTGTTTTTCTTGCCTTAGCCTTACATTCACGTGCTTGATGTCCAAACTTATTACAGTTAAAGCAGTAACCATTAAAGTTAGTTTTTGGACTGGACTTACCATTCTTGCTTCGGAAAATGTTTGTTGTATGACCTAGTTTCCCATAGTGGTGAAAAATAGGTTTGTTGTTTCTCAGCTTTGCATGCCTTCTTTCACCTATCTTAGATGATTCTCCATCTTCAGTGGTTGTATGTTGTCCAGTGTGGCCTAATCTAGAATAATCTTTAGGTCTTCTTGACGCTTCCACCAGTTGTTCAAAGTAGCTCATAGCTGCACTTGGATCATTCACTCTATTATTAAGTTCTTTCTTAGATCTCAATTCATCTTTCAATTGACTATTCTTAGATCTAAGATTAAAAATCTCCAAATTTTTCCTGTTGATCTCCTGATTCACAAGTAGTAGTTGATTTTCCATGTCCACTTGATTGACTGCCATTGTTTGCACATCATGTGTTCTTTCATCAAGTTTGGTAGTCAACATTCTCTTGTATTCTTCTGCCATAGCCTTGTCATCTTCAGCTTTCTTTTCTTGTTCAACAACTTCACACATTCTTATTGATTGGGCTTCTTGTTCCTTTTTCAAGTTTTTGACTTCTTCACATAGTGCACTGTTCTTTTCCAGTAAATTTGCTATTGCTGCATCGCTCTCATTAGAATCTGCATTCTAAAATAGATTTGTGGTGTCCTCTTCTTGATAATGAGTGTCATTCATCTACTTGGCCAGATCTTTCCTTGCAACCAAGGACTTCTTTAATTCTTGTCTTGCGAACTCAAGCTATTGCAGTGCTAACTGAATATCAATCTTTTGATTCTCAATGACTTTGCCCATCTTGTAGATCTCCATCTCAAGATCTGTATTCTCAAGCTGATTATAACCTTTTAGAGAACTCTGCTTTGATACCAATTATTGGAAATACAATAATGGGAAAGAAAGATACTGAGAGGGGGGGTGAATCAGATCTTCAAAATTAAACACTTAAAACAAACTGGTCCACATTCATACATAAATGAATCTAATGTAATCTCAGATAGCATCCACAGCATGAAATAAGTAACACATAACACAATAACTTGGTAACCTAGAAACCCAAATAGGTAAAACTAGTGTGGGGATGACACCCACAAAATTCTCCACTACTGCAGTAATAAAGTGTACCTGTTAAGGTTACAATGTTTGATTACAAAATGTAATCTACCCTATGAAAAGTCTGCCATGTTAAGAGCTTAAGATCATTACAGACAGCTCCATGGTATATGTTTTTATGTACTAATTGGTTTCCCTTTTTATATAAGTATACATGTTTTCTCATAAAAATTAACATAATAAAAATCATATGTACTAATTAATATTTTCGTCTTATTTTACTCTTGCAGGTTTCTTTTGTAGCCATGAGGAGGCAATGTGAGGGGGTTCAGGAGTCGCAGACTGACAAGGGGAAGGTAATTAAGTTTCCTATATTGTCTATGCATACATACTTGTCACTTGTGCGTACTAATATTTATTTTACATTGTTTATTATATAGAGGTAGGTGTCTAACGATGTCATGACATAGGTTCGCGATCCTAGACTCTCAGGCATTTCATTTCACAGTGATAGATGCATAGTACGTATATTTATAAAGTTATTTGTTTACATTTTGTATCAAGTATATACATGATTTTCATGATTGTATCAAGTATATTTTTTACTCTCATAAGTAAGACCTAGCGCGAGGGAAAAGCAAGGCCAAGGTTTTGTATCTTAGAACCCTGCCGACATTTCCAGAAGAAATTTCACCACATGTAAGTTTCAATTTTAATTCAATTATTTTGTATATTTTATTTTTATCAAGGATAAAATTATAGGATAACTCATAGATCACTCTCATGGTTGCAAAAATATATAGGTCAGACCTGGAATTGGTAGCATTGTTCCTTCACTACCAAGGACCTATGTTAGGAATCCTAAGTGCATGAGGAGACAGAGAGGCAAGATAGATGAGAGTTCAATTTTAAATTTTAATTAAATTATTGTTCATTATGAATTTGAATGTTTATTTTTGATATGTACAAATCATATAAATTAAGTAATCTAACTTGGGGTTTCACTTTTTTGTTCACGCAGGATCCATCAGATCCAAAGAGTACTTCAAAGAGGCTCCATTTTGATGATCCACCAATAGTATAGGATGTCCTACATAAATTTTTAGTTGTATTTATTTTGATATTCCGTATGGCACATTTTGAGATGGCATATGCTACATTGTATCTAGACATGTAGATTTTATAGAGATTTTGAGATGGCACATGCCACATTTTGTAAAACTTTGTTCGAGTTGACATTTGTGCCATATTTGTATATGGAGATACTTTTTAAAAAAAATTTCATATATATATAACATGTTCATTTTTATATTATATATTTATCATGTGTTGCACATGTATTATTCATGTTTATGGAATCATGGTTATTTTTAACTATATTATTCATATTTATGCATCAAGAGAGATTGCCTTGCCAAATTAAAATAAATTTGAATCTCCTAGAATGGAGAAATATTATTGTAGACCTTATTGAAATGGTCTTGTAGCACCTGGTGATTTTCTTATACCTCTCAGGAGCTCTAATTTATGGGCCTCGAAAGATCACTGCCCAATAGTGCTTAGTAAACCTTGGGGACACTTCAGTCTGATGTGGTCGCAGACATTCTAGTGAATCTATGGGAGAAACAAAGTTGTCACTAGGGTTCACCCATCCAACCAGAGCTAGCGACGCAGATGATCTGGTGCCAAGATGAATGGTTTTGACAAAATTGACAACTTTTTGCAACCATTACAATTTTTGACACTTTAACGTCAATGACACTTATAACTTTGAAAACATGACCAGTATAACTTAGATGAACTAAAAACATCATTTTCATGCTAGCTCCACCTTATTTGACCACTTTGACCCACCCTTGACCAATAGGGATTAATAGGCCAAATGATTACATAGTGGATCATTCAATATTACAATTGAAATCTAATGCATGAAAAGACATTAAACAACTATGAAAATGATATGTTTGGCCTTATCACAAAATTATTTAACCAAGTCACATATTTACATATTTGCATGTATTTCATCATTATAAGAGCTAAAATAAACAAATTATGAATACAAATTCATCGTGTACAAATATGTATGTGCAATGGTATGATAAAATCTAAGGTACTACTCATTTCCTTATGCGTACACACAACCTCACATACAAATACATTGTATATAATCATTGATACAACTATATTATGTATAAATACATCTATAATATCAAAAATCCCAGATACAAAACTACCAAAAATCTTAGATACACAACTATATCAAAAATCCTAGATAATAAGTGTGTCCTTTACACTCCTTAATGTATAGCTCCAACCATTGCTACCCTCGATGAAACCTACATTCTAATAGTGTACAAAATATCCATTTTAAAGAAATAATAAAAAGTAAAAGGTGATAAAACACAAGTAGAGTAATCTCAAAAATCCATCATATTTGTAATCCTTGCATTCTGAAGGCATGAAAACAAGTTAAGTTAATTGAAAAAACAAGAAATTTATAAGTTGACCAAAACATTATGAACATAACGAACTAAATGAACCAAAGAACATGATGAGCCAATACATAGTGAACTTTACCGTCATTTTGCACCAGCTAATAAAGTGTCCCTGAATCTTCTATATCTATTGTATATGTATATAAATTCACTTACGATCTGCATACAAAACCAAGCTTATTGACTCAAAAAAATGAAGAAGAAAAGTGCAATTAATGTATTGAATATAAGTGTAATGAACATAGAGAACCTTGTAGTGAGTTGGTATTACCTAGTGAAGTCTGTCTAAATTGTCATCTCTCTGCTTAAGGGTATCCAATATTGCTTCACAATCAGTACTACTAATAGTCCACAATTATATTCTATTTTTTCTTCCTTTATGCTTCAACAACTTAACATTTGTTTCTATAACAAGGTGTGAATACATGAGAATGGTTTTATGCTTCTCGTAGTCTTCAAATGCAGGAATGTCATTCTTTCTAATTATGTATGTTTGCAGCCATGTTCATGCAACAATAACTGAACCAATAGAATAATTGAACCCATCATCATCTGTCATCAGTTGTGAAAGCTTCTTATTTCCTTGTAATCAATGTGCTAACCAATAATTCGATCTCTCATCATTCCCTAGTCGTGAAACCAATGCAAAAACATTTATTGGCTATAGAAGATCAGAAAGATGGTCGTACGCAACCAAACTTTCCATGTCATCATTTATTATAGAGAGTGTGAGAGATAAAGGAGTTATATACTATGGAACCCATGCATCCACCCACTCACTTGACTCACACTGATCCCAATCACACTAAAAATACATGGGACAAAAAATGCCAACTCTCATGTCCAAATGGTCCATGTACTAGAATCTGAGCTTCGAAATGAATGCATTTTTTAGGAATAATTCACTGTCTGACAATCAAATATATCTCCTAATGCTCCCTCCTCAGCCAAACACAATAATTTGTGCATTTATGATTCCAGAGTCCCCTCTGTGACAATGTCAAAGTACACCAATCAATAATAGAATGAGTATCAAGAAGTTCTGCACCTGAAATCCTCAGTTACTCCTTAACTAGATCTCTCTTCACACACACCTGCTCCATCATACTCCCCTTTCCCATGCCCAATTTTAGAAAAAATCCAAATATGACGTAAACCTCTCTCTACATGCATTCTAAAAAACTAATAAAATATGCGAGAATTCTTGAATTCACCTATGAAGTTGTCTGACCAAATGAGATGTCTATCCATAGAAATATCATTTTCCCGCAAGAACTCAAAATAATTCTCAAAACAATGTTGGCCATACTCATGAGAGTGATATCTATCATTTCTCATATAAAAATGGTACTCTCTCATTATCTTCTGGTCATATTTTGTACAATTAGGGGAATGGTTATATGTTATGTGGAAAAAAATAGCAATTTGAATGCAATTGTAATATTGAGATTGCAACTCATTTTGGGGTTGCAATGTATAGATCTCTGCAAAGTCAATTATTGATATAATAGTGCCGATTAGGAAAGTGTCCTGATACATACTAAATTTTTGATCCAATCACAAAGACCTGTGAGTATGTCTTGCATACTTGTTAAAAAGATTTTTCTTGAAATCAGAAATAAAATCAGTTGCATTGCATTCTTTTGTAACCAACTCACATCGAGATCCTTCACCTCCATTATTCAAAGAATATCTCACCACTTCATATATATATTTTGGACAATTGTCTTTCCAAAATCGTATTTGTGGACCTCATGAAAACATGAAACAAACTTCAACAACCCACCAGATTCTAAGCATTGTTCATTTAAGAAATCATTTTTATAAAAGAAACAACCATCATCTCTAGGACATAAAAATTGATCTAGAAAGTCTCTTGATGATTTTGGAAGACCACTTGCACCATAATCCTCCAACATTTCATTAGTACGCAAATTAGAAAGAATGGAGCAGAATAGTTCATGGTGCATCTAAAACTCCACATGATATTTAAAACAACAAGTATTTCAAATCTTAATAGATACACAATGAATTGACTTAAAGAATTCAAAAATCCCTTTGTGATATTCCCAATGTTGGATGTGTCTCACAAATTTTTTTGAACAACATTGTCTGAATCACCTCCAAAAAAAGTTTAGGATGCAGTCTGCGGTCTCCGATGCCAATTCTCAACTTTAGGACATCATTCACATTTGGTGACACTCTTGAATTAGAGTGCCAAAATAGTTGAATTTCATCGTTGATGACATTGGTAAGCTTCTTATCACAATGTGAAAGGATCCTACCATAAGTCCATGTATCATTTTGAAGATGATCATCATGTGAGGCCTCACCTTGAACCCCATCGTATTTTTTCAAATTTTCTTCTTATGATAGATTTAGCATATGATACTTTACATTTTGATGCACTATGGACCTTATGGATTTTATGCTTTATGTCATGGATTGATCATTTTGGCTGTTGGACACATGATACTTTATGATGCACCTTATGGACTATATTATGTTTTCTATTATGGACATTTATTTCTGAGACAATTGATTTGGAAATACATTATGATTATGTTATGGGTTATTGATGATAGGAGAATTATTAGAAATGGATATTAAATTTTGACATCATGCAATGTAAATCTTACCTTATGTTAAATGCTTAAAATGAAATTATTATATTCTTATGATCTTAAGTAATAAACTTAGTGTGTTGATATTTTCCTTAAGTTCTGAATATTGCTTATTTCCTTATGATGTATATTTATCTCCTCGAACTACTGATATTTGAATTGAGTGTGCAGGTATGAGACCATGGTATTTTATCTGGGGAACCAAACAAAGGAATATGTGAACTTATTTTGAGCCAAGGTTGTGTCTAATGAGAGACAAGACCTCATTTTATCGTGATTTAATTTGTAAATGTATATGGTTGATTTTGGAAATGTAGTCCTTAAATGTATTTCTTATTTCCTTGTGATTTTTGCCCAAATGGATATGACATGGCCTAGTGATGTGTAAATGTTGTGTGTGTCATTTGACACTTGTGATTTTTACTTAAGGCCATGACATGTCAACTTGGGAATGGTTTTCCACCTACCTAGGAAGGTACATTAGTGAATCCCCATATGCATACCTTGGGTTGGGAGATGGGAGTGTGGTCATCTCATTGGAATTTCGAAAATACACTTATAGTGTACTTTTGGAGGGGTTAGAAAGTGTCTAGGGGTGTGTTGGGGTCATTTTTAGGTAGCCCACTTGTTATACCAATAGATAAGGGCCATTTTAACCCTAGGATAGCCCCTGGTTACCATGTGACCCTTCCAAAAAGTTGGTTTCCCTAGTTGGACGAAAGTCAACTCTTGTGAGGTTTGACCTTGGATAGACCACCCTTCCATCTTTGTGCAAAGAAATTTTTCACCTTCTTGGACTTCCCCTTTTTGGATCCATTTTTTGAAAGGTGTAAGAGTTTAGGGAAGAGGGACCAATTAGAGGACTTTCCTTCTCCTCATAAGTTTTCTAGTGGCTTTTTAGTGGGAACTCTCCATGTTGGAGAGTTTGAACACCCACTCTCTAACTTAGAGACATATCTAGAGTTGGTGATCTTGGAAGGACATAGGCTAAAAGGGAGCTCTTCTACAACTATCTTTCCTTAAGCTTGGATTCTATTTTGGTGTACTTGTTGCAACTCTTTTCTTGTAGTGTAATCTTGTTCTTGCCAAATATGAATGTTGTATGTGTCTTGTGAATTTATTTGAGCTATGAGCTTGTAGTAAATGTTATGTTGTTGTTGCTAAGTATTTGTTTTTCTTTCTTTGTAAATGTTGTTAATGGGAGTCTCAAGGCTCACTCACCAATGGGAGGGAAGCGTAGCCTTGGGGGTGGAGTTTTTATAGCTCTTGGTATAGAGTCTCTCCTCAAGGAAGAGAGGGAAAAATCATGGAGTATGGGCTCCATGAAGCCTCCCTTGTTATTTCTTTCTTTTGGGGGTCATAAGGGCATAATGATGAACTTGGTTTTGAATTTGGGAAGGAATGTGTTAAGCCATGTGAGGGCTTGGATTATGAATTTTGGGTATGGCTTTCTCCCTTGGGTACTTGGTCCACTTCACCCCTTATAGGGTTATTGAAAAACCCATTGTGCAAAGCATTGGTGGGAGTTTTTTTTTTTGTAAAAGATTCTTTCTTGTTTCTTTTTTGCATTCTTATATCCCTCTTTTATTTGGTTCCCCAAGCTTAGGGGTGGCCTCTTAAGAGGCCTTGGTTGGGTGGTGAGCAGCCCATGGTCCCATGAGTTTTACCTTATTTTGTTATTTTGTAGATTTTTGAAGTGGAGCTACATGAAGTGTTATGGATACTTAATGAAGAAAATGGATCTTTTGTTGTTCTTTTTGCACATTTCTATATGTGTCTGTAAAACCCTTTTGAGGCATAAAAAGAAAGCTGTATATTAGAGATTATGTAGTCATTGAAAGAAATCCGTTGAATAAAAATTTTTTATTGTCAAAAAAAATTATGTATGTGAGTAGAAAAAATTCATTTCTAAGGTTGATGTTATGTGAAAAATGTAATTTATAACTTTCAGATTTAGTGCTCATAACCTTGAGTTAATACAAAGGTATCTTGTATGCTTAAGGATATGTAGAGTGAATCTTTAATATTGCTTGTACAATAGATATTATACATAGGAAAAGATACATATGTCTATTTTTCTAAAGGGAAAAAAAAAAGTTAGTAAGATAATGCAAGTCTGAATTTGCAGTAAAAATAAAACAATAGATGTAGGGTTAGTTGTTTTCTTTGATGCTTATGTTTCCAAAAAAAAATTTATACATTCACATTGAAATAACTTCATATGAGTACAAAAGTGTAGGAATATAAATTTAAAACTTAAATCTGCTTCATTCTATTTTTTTTGCTGCACATGAATATTTCCACATATATACGAATATATATATATATATATATATATATATATATATATATTTAAAATATTAAAAAGAAATTATTAAAACAAAATTTCAAAACAAATAAATTTAAAAAAAAATAAAAAACAAAAAAAAATATAATATGGGGGGGAGGAGGCCACGACTGCCATCTTCCCCGCTCTCCCTTTAAGGGAGGCGGCAGAGGGGAAGGGGCCTGGTCCCCCCGCGCTACGCGTCAGCTCTGCCAGCCATAGCTGTGGCCCTTGCGGCCACGGACTATGGCGCGGTTGGTGGCCGCGCAGCCCAGCTTGCACGCAATATTAAAGATAGAGGCGTGCTCTTCAGATCCACCGCCCTCTGTATTTTTTTTAAAATAAAAATATACAACCGCTGCTTCCAAAACGGAATAAGGAAAAAAAAAAGAGCGACCACCATAAAGAAAAAAAACTTGCAACTTGTTCAATGATATATATATATATATATATATACACTTGCAGATATGTAAGTGTATGTATATATTAAGATGTATATACATGCATCCTTCTTGCTCCTCCCGTGGCTGCCACACCTACACTTTGCCAAAAGAAATAACCACCAAACAAAAAAAAATGACAGCTAGGGTTAGAAGGAAGAAAAAAATAGAGAAGGGAACCAAAAAGAGTGTTTTTGACCATTTCATATTTTGACCCTAACCCTAATTTCGAATTAGGGTTAGGGATTTCAAATGAGGGGGTAAAACATGGTCTTTTAAAAAAAACATTGCTTTCCCTTTGATTTTAGAATTTTTTTTTATGGAGAGATTTAATCTCATGTTATATTTTTTTGTTTAGGACCTTTATTTATGTTATTGTAAGGTTTAACCTTTTGTTAATGAGATGATTTAATAAAATGTTTAGTGGGTAAATATAATATTGCATGTATAGTAATATTGGGGAAGTTAAATTATATTAATAAATTACTTTTTTAACATTAAGACCATTAACTATTAGAAATATTATTAGTTGACCTCCTATAAATTAAATATAAAAAAAAATTTACCAAAATGGTATAGTCGCACTCAACAAACGAATTAATAAACATTATTATTTTTCTTTGAGTTCGCCTTTTAAAATTTGACATTAAATTATTACACTATTAATTGAACTAAAATAAAATTGAACTATTGCAATTTAAAGTTCGACATTAAATTATTTTTAATCTTTTAACTAGATTTTCTAGCCTTGAAATTTAAGTTATAAGATTCTATACGAAATCCAATTTAACATAGCCATTAATTAAATGATAATTTAATAATCTAATTGAGGAATTTTTATTGGGGAGAGTCTAATTAAAGTTTTAATTAAACATAGGGACTTATAATGTTATTTTTATGTGGCCAATATATGTGGCCACTATACTGGTCATTATAAAAATAATATTACGTAAGTGCATTGCCCTAGGGTGTTTAATAAAAAATATCTGTAAACTAACAACCCACTAGACTATTGAACGCCCCTGGAAGCTAAGCATAGGGAGCCTCCCCTTCCACATCATCAAACTCTATTAAAAAAATAAAAAGATGACATGAACAATAATAGCACTTTACTTTATATTGTCCTTGAACGATAGCCTAGATTTTGACTCTAGGGAAATCTGTAATTATTAATAACACCTTGTGTAACTTTAACCCTAGAAGGCGACCTTGGGTTGAGGGAGGTTGACATGCAGTCATGATTCCCCTTAAACCCTCTTGTCATTCTAGTTACATTTAACCTCTTACCTCTAACCTATTATCCTTGGCATATGTATAGTAACGTGGGTGATTTGTTTAGAGTACTCCTTACGACTTTAATTATACCTTTCAAAAAAAAGTTGTTGCATTTTTGGGCGCAAACATTTTGGGCATGACACTTGGTATCAGAGCTACGTTTCAACACTAGAACAATAAACCCACTATGTTTCACAAAACTTTAAACACCTTATTTCAACATTTTCAAAACAAGATCAAACCTAGTAGAAATTATCGCAACAACTTTAAACATGTTCATTTCATATTAAGACACTACTTTCAACTTATACCACTTTCATATGTTTGTAGAATGCCTCCAGTAATGCGGCAAGCTCATGCCCATGGATGAGGCTATAAACATACCCCTTCGGCATGAGTTCAGTTGGAGTAGGATTTAGGGGGTATTGGTGAGGAGCAGAGGCCTCCTCCCGAACAACCCCCCAACCCCAACCAAGATGTATTGAATGCCCTTCAGAATCTGGTCAGGATCATTTTGGACAGGATACCACAGGATAATCAGCATGCAAGACTTGGGGATGTAGCGTGTGAGTGCAGTAGGAATCCCCCACCTAGAGTTGTGGAGGACCAGGCTGACCACGAGGGTGAGTCAGTACACATGCCACCTCCAGAGACAATTGTTCCAGCTTATGAGAGGGTACCCCGTGACACAAGGGACCACATCAGGGAACTTATATGCCTTAACCAACCACCTTTTTCAAGAGCCACAGGTGGGAGAGAGGCTGAGGCCTTCCTTTTGAGCCTCAAGAGATGTTTTAGATTGTGCCCTTATAGGAGCAATACAAGGGCACGCTTTGCTATCCACTTGTTGAGAGGATCAATGTCTATTTGGTGGAGGACAGAGGAGTTAAAGGGTAATCTGGCTATGGACACCCTCACTTGGAGTACCTTTTTAGAGAGATTTAGAGACCATTACCTTTCTGAGCACTATAGGCAGTGACAGATAGATGAGTTTCATGATCTTCAGTAGAGAGGACTCACCGTCACATAGTATGAGTGTAAGTTCTTGGAACTTCTACCTTATGTAGATTATATGAGAGATGGGAAGATCAAGGTCAACCATTTTATTAGAGGATTGAATGTATCTATATCTAGTTTGGTGTGCATGGCGGCACCAGGGAACCTTCGAGAAGGCTTTGATTGCTGAGGAGATTCAGGGTAGGGGACAGGATGCATGAGATCGGTCTCAGAACTGAAACACCACACCACAGAATTTAGGGTATCAGAAAACACACTAGAAAGGGAATAACAACAATCATAACAATAATAGGCATTCCTCGGGGTCCTATAAACCCCTTCTGTCTCAGCAGCAATCATATTAGGGATAGAGATAGAAGGCCCCTTAGGGGCAACAGGGCTCCAAGCCCAAGCATTGGTAGTCACAGGCTCCTAGTAGGGACCAGAGGTCATAGGCATCATCGGCACCCCCATCTAGGACTCAACAGTCCTCTAGGGGTGGTTATAGTGGTTCTAGCAGGACAGGGGGCTCACAGTCCTCTAGATCCCAGGGTACCCAGTTTCAGACTCAAGGGCCATGTTACTATTGTGGTGCCATGGTTAACTTTTCTAGGGATTTCCCTCAAGGGGGTGGTCAGTGCACCGTAGCATCAGAGCCCACTGTTGGTGATATGGGTAGATCCCATAGATTTTTTGCAGCGATTGACAACTACCAGGCATAACATCAGGCTATTGTGATTGAGACTACAGGTATGATTGGAGGTAATAGAGTTACTATTCTATTTGATTCAGGTGCTACAAATTCTTTTGTTTCTCCATTGGTCGTGGAGCGTTGCGGGCTAGTGGCAACTAGACAAGAAGTTAGTTGGGAGGTAGAGTTAGCCTTAGGTTTTAGAGTACCTGTCACTTCCTTAGTTAAGGATTTCCAGATACAGATTGGTTCCATGACTACCATAATAGATATACGTATCATGCCTCTTGGATCCTATGGGATAGTGCTTGGCATGGATTGGCTTTATGCACATAGGGCCAAGCTAGATTGTCAGCAAAAGAAGGTAGAATGTTTAGATGATGATGACAATGTTACAATAATTCAAGGGGTTCAGAGAGCAGTATCCATTTGTATGATTTTCTCTATGCAGCTTAAGCAGTGCGTGCGAAAAGGGTGCTAGTTATTTGCCATCATGATCAGTGATAGGGAAGAGGAAGTAGAAAAGGAAACCTCTCTGGATGATCATCCCATGTTACAGGAATTCGTAGATGTGTTTCCTTCAGAATTACGTGGTATTCCTCCCCATAGAGAAGTTGATTTCCATATAGACCTCATGCTAGGTGCTACACCAATATCTAGAGCACCATACATAATGTCTCCTAATGAGCTTAATGAGCTCAAAATTCAGCTAGAAGAGCTCCTTGAGAAGGGGCACATACGACCTAGTGTCTCTCCTTGGGGTGCACCAGTTATCTTTGTCAAAAAGAAGGATGGATCACTTAGACTGTGTAAGGATTATAGGTAGTTAAACAAGTTAACCATTAAGAATCGATATCCACTACCTAGGATTGATGACTTGTTCGATCAGTTGCAAGGTACTCATGTGTTATCCAAGATAGATCTTAAATCAGGGTACCATTAGTCGAGAATTGGGAAAAGTGATGTCCACAAGATAGCCTTCCAGACTAGATACGGACATTATGAGTTCACTATTGTACCTTTTGGTCTTACGAATGCCCCTGCTGTATTCATGAGCCTCATCAATGGGGTATTTCACACTTTCCTTGATAGATTTGTGGTTGTGTTCCTTGATGACATATTGATATATTCTCATATTGAGAAGGAACACAAGGAGCATTTGAGGCAGGTATTACAGTGCTTGAGGGACAACCAGTTGTATGGCAGTTTGTCAAAATGTGCCTTCTTTAGAATAGAGGTCCGATATTTAGGCCATGTTACTTCAGGTGATGGGATCTCAGTGGACCCATCTAAGATTGATGCCATTATTAATTAGCCAACACCTACTACTATGACTGAGGTTAGGAGTTTCATGGGTCTCGCAGGATACTACAGGCGATTTGTTGAGAGATTCTCTAGAGTGGCTCATCCTATCACATCCCTACAGTGAAAGGGAAAGAAATTTGACTAGACAGAGAAGTGCGAGAGGGCCTTTCAAGAACTCAAGAAAGCACTTACCAATGCACCTATTTTAGCAGTGTCAGAGCCTTCAGCAGACTTTGTGGTCTGCACGGATGCATCCTTGGATGGTTTGGGGGCAGTACTTATGCAGGATGGGCGAGCCATAGCATATGAGTCTAGGAAACTTAAGAATCATGAGCTCAATTACCCTACCCATGACCTTGAGCTTTCAGTAGTAGTGCATGCATTAGTAAGATGGGGATACTTTATCTTGGGACATTGATTTGAGCTTCATTCAGACCATCAGAGTTTGCAGTATATATTCACTCAGCCGAACCTTAACGCTAGGAAGAGAAGGTGGATGGAGATCTTATGTGAGTATGACTTTGATGTCCATTATATCAAAGGGAAGGAGAATGTGGTTGCTGATTCCTTGAGTAGAAGGTGACATGAGTTATCATCCATGATCACTGGTACAGACTTGAGAGATTGTATACTACACCATTTGTGGGAGGATGAATTGTATGTAGAGGTTTGTCAATTGATCCGATCTCAGAGACCCCTTATGGGGAGATTTTCAGAGTAGTCCTTGGAGTCTAAAGGACTACTATGTCATAGAGGATGCATCTATGTACCTTCTTCCAGGGATTTGCAAAATACCATCATGTTAGAGGCTCATAGATCCCCTTATGTAGCGCATCCTAGAGTTAAGAAGATGCATGCTAATTTGAGACAGCTCTATCATTGGCCGGGAATGAGACAGCACATTGCAGAATTAGTAGCCTGGTGTCTTGAATGCCAGAAGGTTAAGGTAGAGCATGGTCATCCTGGAGGGCTTCTTCAGCCTCACGAGGTACCTATGTGGAAATGGGATGTTATATCCATGGATTTTATTGTTGGTCTCCCTATGTCATCTTGACACTATGATGCTATCTTGGTGACAGTTGACAAGTTGACCAAAGTTTCCCACTTCTCACCTATTTGTACCACTTTTACAACCCTAGCAGTGGCACAAGTCTTCTTGAGAGTGTATGCCTCTCTCTCCGGTTTCCCACAGCTTTCCAAGGGCGGGGGTTAGTAGCAAAGGTTCACAAGTGAATGCAAATCAAGTATGCAATAACTACTAAATGAATAACAGAAACGTGAGCAATAAAATGTACAAGCAAGAGAAAGGAAGACAAATGAATGCAAACCCCACAATGCTTGAAGCTTCTATTGTTTCTCTCCACTCCTTCCGAAATGTTGTTCTTGATGCTCAGTATTGGCGGGGCAGCGTCTATGACTTGAGAAGCGTCGAGAATTTGACAATTGAAATGTGTGTGTGTGTGTGATCACAAGATGGCTTGAATGCTAGAACCAAAATGACATAGTAATGGTGCACGAGAGCTTGAAATCCTGGATCCTTCAAATGGTTATGAAGGATTTATTATATAGGAATTGGTGATGAAATGAACGGTTGAGATCAATCCCAGAGATGGGGAGATGAACGGTTGAG
>MU227381.1:1408681-1452927 GCA_018584345.1 Thuja plicata | reverse complement strand
AGGTTGAATGCATGGATACAAGTCATAATACTATATTCTCACCATCCACTCAACCATCTACCTCATTGTTGTCAAGGTTAACTCCTGATTTAGCAAGTCTAGATGCATGGGGAGAAGAAGACCTAATTAAGATCAACATTCTTGCTATGGAAAAGGAAAAAGAGAAAAAAGTGATGAGAAATCCTCACTTTTTGGAAATAGTAAACATATTGAATGACTTAGTGCCTGCTGATTAGAAAGTAGCTAAAATCCAATCAGTTGAAGATGTGGACAACATTTTGTCAAACTTCAAATCACACTTTATAATCTTAGTGGACTCTGCTACTAAGATTGTAGAAGATTAATACAAGAAGGAGAGACTAAATGATTTGGCAAAGAACTTTACCTTAGACTTGAACTCCTTAAAAATTGGGCAATCCATACTGAAAGAGTTGGTAGCTAAAGGCAAGAAAGTTATAGCCCACTGCATGGACAGAGTGAAGTTCACCTTTGAGCACACCAAAAAGGTAGACGAGGTAGATTTAATGGTGGATAGCATCAGAAAATCAGTTGAATCATCCATGCAAGACATGAACATATGCAATAATGTCTATCAAGGATAGTTGGATAAAATTGAGAAGGCAAAATTGGAAATCAGCAAGATAAGAATAAGACAAACCCAGTTGAGAAATGCACTTGCACCATCTCTAGCAGTCCTTAATGAGAACATTAAACAAATTGATGATGCCATGGTGAAATATGATCAAGGTCCTTGCATGGATCTGATAAAAATGGAGAAACTGACATATGCCCTATGCGCGCATCTTCAGCCAGTTGATGCTATGAAAGTATTTTGGCAGAAAGAGATTCAATCTCTTCAAATTGTGTACCCTGAAGTTTACATGGAGTAAGTATGAAGAAGACTTACTAGTTTTTGTACACCTTTGTCATTAATGTCAAAGGGGGAGTAATATAGAATGTGTATATACGGAAAATTATATGTATATATCAATAAGATGTTATGATATACAAGTCACTTTTTGTGTTAAGTCATTTTGAGTAACTTGGCTACATTCCTTTGTTGCCATAAATGACAAAGGGGGATATTGTTGGCAAGTTGACTTCCTAAGGATGCATGAATCATTTTGTGTTGTCATCATGGCATCAAAGTCATGTTTAGTTTCTATCATGAAAGACAAATGACTAAGTATGAAAATAGGGCAGACAGAGATACTCAACGATCAGCACATCAGCGCATGTGCGAGAGATCGAGTCAGTGTATGTGTATTTAGATATATTTTGTATGACACATGTACATGCTACATATAGACATGTAAAGTACGAAACAAGAGTACAGAAAATTTATAGGTAGATCAGTAGACCAGTAGTCCAGAAGACAAAGCATGGAAGCCGACTACTATTTTGATTAGCGTGAATTAGTTTGTAATGTAATGGCTAAGCGGCTTTGGTTCTATGTTTTTAATGATGTAATTAACATTTTAGTAAACATGCTTGAGCCGACTTGTTTGGAAGTGTTGTATATTTTGTTTTAGGGCCGACTAGTGTTTTGTTTTGGGTCGCGCCTATTCGGATATAAACATACAAGTATGTAATGTAAACTTATGTTACAAGCGTTGATTATTATGTAAGAGGAAGATACAAAAGTGTAGTACAATGAAGTAAGTATATGATATAGCTCTTTAAGAGAGTAAGAGAATTCGTGCATACACGGAACTGATCAGACAATAGTGTCATCACACCAATTCATTCTGATATAGTGTATATCATCTTTCAAAAGGTTGTAGCCTTCATCCTATTGGGTAGTGAGCCTAGGCAGTGAGCCATATACCTTTAAAAAGGTTTTGTAAAAGACTCCTAATAGGGTCAGACCTTTAACTAGGTCATTGTACTCATATTGTAAAGACTACTTCTAACAGGGTAAAGGAACTTTAACAGGTTCATTATACCTAGTACAATATTTGTGAGTACTAATTCCCACCGGGGTTTTTCTCTGATCAAGGTTTCCCCATAATCATATTATGTGTTATGAGTTGTTATGTTAAGCTTCATTATATGTATGTTTGATTTATATTTAAGTTGCTGAAAAGTAAATAATAGACAAACACTGATTCACCCCCCCCCCCCCTCTCAGNGATTCCCCCCCCCCCCCCCTCTCAGTGTTTCCAACAACTTCATTTTCATATAATTTGGAAAGGTGTAATGTTCATTTGGTTCTTGTGCCACATTATCATTGTCAATTCCATCATATTCATTCAGTGTCTCTACATTTATAATGCCCATCTCTACATTTTCAATTTGAATCCATGGATTGTCATTCCCAATGTCTACACTTCCATTGTCCACTTCTACATATTCATTTTATAACTCTAAATTTTCATCTTGAATCCATACATTCTCATTGCCAAAATTATTCTCATAATTAATTTCAAATTCAATGTCTTCTTCACTTGAAACTGCACTTACGGGTGAGCCTATAGCCTCACCTTCATTAATATTTAGCATACCTTGTCTCTTATTCTGGTGATTAACCCTATATTGTTTTCTATATACTTCAATTTCTTCATCTATGAGATTCCTCTTGCATTTATGCTTTTGACGACTGTTGCTCCCCATTGTGAGACCAAAAAATTGATAGAAAACCTTTGATAATCAACAAATTTTCAAAAAAAATGGTGGAAAAAGTTATTTTTTGTCTGCAACTACTAAATTCCCGTAGTATTCTCTAATAAATATGTGTGTCTTGGATATAGGGACCTAGAGATTATTAATTTGGTCCTTAATGCCACTAAAATGCAATGGGTGTCTAATAGATATCAGATACTGGATATTATCGGGTAACCGATATTTATCGGATACCCAATATACCGCGTATGAAATTCCAAAATTTGGAGATTGGAACTAAGTTCTAATATACATTGCACTTTTTTTTTCACTTATGCTGTATCCAATTTATATTTTTTCAATTAAAATTATAATTTTTTTCAATTATGATTGTTCCTTGTTGTCTTTTTGGTTTATTTATATTTTTTTCATTATTTTATTTTATATTTTGAACATAATATATTTTATAAGTAAAATTTGAACTTTATAAATTATTTAAGAAAATATAAAAAATTTAATAGATGTCATAGATCATTGTATCAGAGAGAGAGAGAGAGAGAGAGAGAGAGAGAGAGAGAGAGATCATAGACAGAATCTAGGATATACATAGTCTGTTGTGTTCTCTTTCTTTGACTTGAGACTCATTGGAGCAATCCTCCCAAAAATCTTCAAGATGGGGGACGAGAAACATATGAGACCTGAGCCCTAGGATTCCACTGGCAAAGTTCTTATTGTCAAATCCTTCTCTTTTAGTGCAAAACTTGAAATAAAAATGTTGTAAGTCACTCCCTATGCTGATTGCATCTTCCATAGAAGCACATGAAAATTTACCTAGTTTTCTTGGAAATAATTTTTCCCATTCTTCCTCTGGGAGGAATCTTTTAAGCACAGTAGCAAGTTGCCTATAGAATTCTACAAGAACAAAATAGTCAAAGGCATACCTAGGTAACCTCATGGAATAATCTTCAAAGCCACCAACCCTAATGTAGGCAAATCTAGAGAACTGGGTGTAGAAGATTCCAAACTTAGTCATGAACCCCTGAGATTTTGAGCTCATCCTTCTAGTAGAGTCGAGTCAGTTAATTTGAAACAGAGCTTTCCCATAAAGGTATCATGTACTCTCCTATAATTTTGGATTATATTACTTATGTGTAAGATAGGGAAATATTTGTAAACGTACATACCATCTGACCAAGGCTCATGAGGCATTCCGCTCCATTTTCTACTATAGGATAAAAAATAAATAAGATAGGATGACATGAAAATGCTACTCCCATTAAGTTTTGAGTTATTAAGTTTCTCTCTCATGGAGCTAGTAATTAACTCAGCCCAGTCCATGATTTGTTTTCCTTCTAGGACAATTTCAACATAACAAAATAACCACTTAGAGAAGAAATAAGTCTCTGGGGACCCTCTCACTCTTTGCAACATCACCATAATGTCACTGATATATGAGTGTACATGAATTTTATTGAAATTTTTGGGTAGACGTGAACCTCCCCTCTGAGGGTTTAATAACTAGTGTTTAGCCATAGAAGTACAATTTCTATCTGGATTTTATTTAAATTTGACAAGGGATTGTGCAGGGGAAAAGACACAAAAGGTCTTCTCTAAAATGTGAAAAGCTAAGGATATAATTTCCCTATTAATAGAAAATAAGTTACTACCATCCTTTTTTCAGAATAGACTCATTTCTTTGGTCATAATTGTGAATGCATTCATAAATTAGCTCAGGGAAAATTACTGCGGGAGGAAATGTAGGGGCAATGCAAAATTTCCAAAGATGGAATTTTTCTAGGGAATTGGAAAGCCTTTCTAATAACTCTTCTAAGTCATAACCCTCAAGGCTACTGTCTATCACAATTGGGCCTTCACAAACCAAACTCAAAACACTCCCAAACAGGTGAAAAATAGACTTCATAACTATAACAATCTTGCATCTACCACAAAATTCTCTAAATATTTTAAAATTTTAAATTTAAAACACTGCAGTGAGGGAAGCCTGACTCACCTTGTTCTATAGAAACCTCTGAATACAAGAGTTGCAAATTCATTACCTTCCGTCTGCTCAGTTCTCAATAGTGATAGTATTTCAAAATATGAGTGAAATGACGAGCTTAAATAGAGATTGTGAAATATTTAATCATTAATTACAAATATTTATGGCAATAAAAGCTAAAAGCCTGATGTGACAACTTATGCATGCAATTCATTAATGTTACTTGCACAAAATTTGATGCCATATGAATTAATGATTGATTTGACACCTTAGGCGTATTTAATTGGCACCACTACTTTCCTACATTAAATACCCTCATTTTTGTAGGACCCACTGCTGAGTTGTCTAAAAATTACCTTTTCTTTGTCGCCTCATTTCATCTTTGAATACCTTTGAACACCCTTGAACAAAGTTTGAGATGGTTCACATGTGTTCAACATTGTTCAAGCCCTTCAATCATTTGAATCAATATTTATGCAATGGATCCTATATTGATATGCCCAAGTTCTTTCTTTTTGTACAACCTCAGTATTCCTTTTACTTATAAAAACATAAATAAGTTTTTCCAACTTTATACACCTATCAAACTTATTTTAGAAATAAGAACCACTTTGAACTACCTTGAACTGATTTGAACTAAGTTCAAACCTGTTCAAGGATGTTCGAAGGTTTCCAAAATTGTTCAACAAAATCATTAGCAAATAAACTTTACACTTTTCCAAGCACTACATAACCATAGGAATGAAATCTTTAGTGAATGATTGGACTTAAAAATCTTACGAAACTTAAGATTATTAGAAAACATAATGGTGACTCAAGAAATCACTTAAGAAGGACAAGTACCAGACTTGGACTAACATTATAATTTTAAATTTATTATATATAATAATAATCATAGGGACATAAATTGTATTATAATATGTTGATTTAACCAAATGAATATTGTGTTTCTTACCATAAGATGAGATAAAATGAATTTCCTTCATCATCAAACATCTTGTTATCAAATAAAATTGTCACTTGCAAGATATATTATATGTTATTACTCCAAAAGCTTCATTAGAGATACTTTGAAGAATCATATCTTTTCCTTAAATGTGATCTTTAGCTCCCCATTTGATGAAATTGTCAAAATTCACCAATGGAAAGTAACCATTCTAGACGCATAAACATTTCAATTCTTTTAGCATGTGATTTATTATATACCTTATGTTCACCTATGGTAATAGTAAGTTGCTTTCTTTATTGGACACATGGAATGGTGAATCTAGTAGTACCCATAAATTGGATCTGTAAAAAAAAAATTCCATGTGATATATAGTATCTTCTATTCAGAGTTATTTTCTTATAGCACTCACATCCCACCTCATAATTCTTGAGTAATCCTAAAATTGAGATAATAATTACATTTCTATTTTGTACCCTCAATCTTTTTATTAGTATCATAGTGCATCTCATAATAAAAATAATTTTGAAATCAACTTTTATGAGAATAGTGACTTAGAAATTTTTGAAAGAAGAAAACATTGCTTTCCTTGTGAGCTAAAATTTTAAAATTAGTGACACTAACTAGGAATTTTTTTTACTTGCAAGATCATTAATATAATTATTTTTGCAATCAATACAATACTGGAACTATCTAAATCTTTGGAAGATAATTGAGTCTTTCTCGAATTGGTACATCAATTTAAATTATTATCTCAACAAATGATATTCAAATTATTATTATTTTTTAAGCAAAAGTGGGCTAGCCACTATATATATTATTAATATAAAACCCGATTCAAGGGCTCAATCGGGAAAGAATCAGTAAGAAAACCCGATATCCTTGCCTGATACATATGATACTATAATGGGGTTGCAAATTCTGCTAGCATATAAGAACCTAATCTACCCCCAAAATTTAGCTTGATACTACTGAAAGTAAAATATACAAAATTTTTCTTGATAATATCCTGATATAAAATGATAAAACCAAATGATATAGATAGAAAAATTTCAAGACATTATCACCGACTATTATTCCATATCACTGGGACCTCGGCCCATCAAATCAAGTTGAGAATGAGGGGACCAACTAGGAGAAACCAACCAGGAGAATATGCTTTCCAACCCTGAATATGTCCACCTTCATGCGCAACCACGTCCCAACCATAATTATCCATATCACCCCAACCTGCAATGTGCTCCTGTTGATCAGTGGAGGGGTGAGGCCACCCGTCATCTTTGGAAGGATGATAATTTAGGTCTAGAACACCATCCAGATGCGGAGCTGGATAATCTCAAATAGGGGAAGTGTTTCCCAACCTTGCAGGAACATTAGGATACTCTAATAGATCCATCAGAGCATAAACCAACGATATTCAAATTATTTCTTAACTTCTTTAAGATGAATTATTTTTTGATATTAAACTTTGGTAAACAACATAATGTAATTTTCTTAAGTATGATCCACGCCCTCCATCTTCTTGGTGGATTCCTCCATTATTTGTTTCTTATTACTTTCTTGTAATTTTATTGTTATTATTTTCAAGTTTATGATCTCCAAAACCTTTCTTAAATCTCTAGCTCTCATGCACTTATTACTTTTTGTAGCTCCATCATCTGATATTTTAATTACTTTTTTTCTAATTTATGATGATTCATATAACTCTTCTTACTCCACTTATTTCATTTTATCTCTCTGATTGTTTATTTATTTTTCCCTTGTGCATGTTCTCCACATATTCACTGCATCTAATACTTTTAATCACGTTGTCTCATTTTCAACTACTTTTTGTGTTAATTTAAATCAATTACTATATTGTGTCACACCTTATACAACATTTTTCTCTCAAAATTTATATTTTATTATTATTTTAAGTATTTTATTATATGACCATATCCATCCTACTTTCATACCACACCTTTACCATACTAAGTCCCCCTCATCCCTTATACCACTTCTCAACTTCGATATCATGTCTGTCATTGCCCACTACGTATCTCACATTTACTTCAATTGTCCTTTCAACAAGGAAAAGTATGGTGGAAACACTATTTTTTCCCCTCTCCTTTTCTATTTCTATGATTACATAATTACATATTCTTTCAAAATAAAAAATCAAGCATACTTTACATCTTTATCTTCTCCTTAAATTGATTTCATGGTATTATATCCAATCAAGTAAATTTAGTATGTATCTTCCTTGTGTATTCAATAAAACATGAATATGTAACAATTAACATAATATCTCAATAATTGAACATTACACATCATACCCTACACAATATTTGAAGTTATACCTTCATCAGTCCTACATCATTATTGCATGTTTCAATGGATTCTTTTAAGGGTCAAGCACACCCTACCTATTCTTGATTAATTTATCCTTGTGTTAGTGTCACTTTACCCATCGATCATGGATTATATACTTCATGGAAGCCAACTTCATGACTATCACATACAAAATGATCTCGTCACACCTCTCTTTCTAACTCCTTACTCGATATTATGGGACCTTACACTAATTTCAACTCCATGATCAACCTTACGTACCAAATTTAGTAAATTATTAAAATAAAAAATAATTTTTAGAATGAGTAGGATTTACTCTTCTAGGTATTTACTTGTTGAATGTTTATTTTAGTTTTTGTGTGTGTTGGATAATTAAAGTCATGGTCAAGAAAACACAAACAACAATGCCAAGTAAAGTTATTTATTATCCTTTCTTTCTATCATCTTTATCAACTATCAGAAAATAAATTTATTATTTTTTAGCATACTTGATTTTAGTATCTTACATGTACACTAAAGATAGTGCAAAATATATTCTCAAAACATACATACATATTACTTTTACTTTAAAGTGTTTTTCCCTTTTTAGCACCCACTTATAATAAACATGATTTTGATATCTTTGAGTGAAAACTAACCTCAAAAAACATTATCTGACATGGACATTAGGCATCACCCCTTTATGTCACTCAAGATACTAGTATTTTGTGCTATAGTCCTTCCTCTAGATAATTTCATGTTGTCATGTTTCTCAAATTTAAACTTTCCTTTTGCCACCTAGATATTGTCTTTTCATTAATCACAAGCCCTACTTCAACTTTAATTATCAAATTGGCCTAAAACATCTTATTTAAATGGTCTTGGCCTATAAAAAAATCTAGTTAGCTCTCATTTCACCTTCTTCCTCTTGCACACTTAACTATTCTTAGCCATCTTGCGCTTTATCCATTGCTACATACACCACCTACACCTACACCTAGAGCCAAACACTCCAAAAATCCTTCAAAATATTTTTGATGGATTAGGCCTTGGGGTTTGATTTATTCAAGCTCCTAAATGTACCATAGGGAAAAAATTTCTATTTCTAGGCACTAAAAAAAACCATAGCAACAACATATGTGTTGACAAGTGTACATATTTATTAAAATTGGTAAAAAGGAAATGATCATGCTAGTAAGAAATGTTGGTGGGTGAATTATGAAATAATACACTATTTAAGAACATGTAATGGTGTAAATATGATCCCACAAAAAAGAAATGAGGGTTTTGATTAAAAATATGGAAAGTGTAGATGATAAAGTATTTTTGGTCAAAATTTGAGTGTGTTGGCCAAGGACACTACCACAATCGGTAGACATCTACATGGCACGTTGTGGTCCCATATTGATTGTCATGGAGAATAATCAAAATGTGGAGAAAAACCAAATCTATATATTGACCAAATTACAAAACCTAGAATTTAGAAACATAAGAGATAATACCAGATAATAGATATAAATAAAAATGAATAAATAGATACTTGCTAACATCTATGTATTCCAATGCCTTAAATAAACATGTGCACAAATAAGAGAGGAAATATGCCTTGGGTTGTTTGTAGACTTATCTTAGTCAAGTCCTTGACTTCCACCTCCATAGAAACTAGGTAGATAGATCAGAAAGATAAATAGATGTATAAAAATGATAAATGATTTGTTATATAAGGATGTGATAAATCCCAAGATGCCAAAAAATATGAGAGAGACAAAAAGATATAATTATATAGGCTTGAGAAAGCCAAGGGAGATATGAATATTTTAGAGAGAGAGAGAGAGAGAGGTTCCTAAGGGGTACTAGGACACCTAATATATATTCTTAGGGTTCCTAAGGGGTACTAAGGTGTCTTAAATTGTCCTAGGACCCATTAATGTATTGTAAAACCCCTTATGACCCCTTAGAAAGATTAAGAGTACATCTAAATGGTTGCAAGGGGTCTTAAGGGGTACTCAGACATATTAATGTGTCCTATGACCCCTTCAGATAGATTAATGTGTAATAGGACCCCTAAGATGTATTCTTAGGGATCCTAAGGGGTCATAATGTGTCTTAAGGGGTCCTAGGACACATTAATGTGTTAGAAAACCCCTTATGACCCCTCAACCCCTTAGGAAGTCTAATAATACATCTTAGGGGTCGTAAAGGGTCTTAAGGGATCCTAAGACACATTAATTTGTCCTATGACCCCTTAAGACACCTTAATGTGTACTAGGACCCCTAATATGTATTCTTAGGGTTCCTAATGGGTACTAAGGTGTCTTAAGAGGTCCTGGGACCCATTAATGTGACCTATGAACCCTTATGACCCCTGGGCCCTTAGGAAGCCTAAGAATACATCTTAGGGGTCGCAAGGCGACTTAAGGGGTACTAAGACAGAATAATATTTCCTATGATCACTTAATGCCACTTAATGTGTACTAGGACCCCTAATATGTATTCTTAGGGTTCCTAAGGGGTACTAAGGTGTCTTAAGGGATCCTAGCACCCATTAATTCATCCTATGACCCCTTATATAATGCCCCTCCAACCCTCACAAGACCTGATTATGCATATTGGAAGTTTGGGACTTTTATTCTCTACTAATGATGCTTATTGAAGTTACTAATCTAATCTATCTCATCTCCACATAAGTGTTTAATGTATATTTCTCCTCAAGTAATGATGTCTACTATGTGTTCATGATATTTTAGGAATATTGTGTTATTAAACAATCTGATATGTTTGTTGTATGAGGAACTTCTTTTTTGATGGTTTGAGTACACTGGGATGAATTAAGTTGATTAAGATAATTTTATGACTATGTTCTCGATGGTGTATTTATGTTTTTCAAAATCACCATAAAGATTAGGTTATTTATGTGATTAACCTAGCCATTATTAACACTCTTTTATGATTTTATGAATGATTGTGATGTTAACTATTGATTATGGATTAACCCAAATCACCTAATGGATCATATTATGGATTCAATCTGACTCTTTCTTTATAATTAATTAGTATTATAGGTTCTTATACCCTGGTGACATCATACTTGAACTCTATGCTTTCTCTTATTTGATTAGATGATGAGATACTTTATAAATATGTTGGATAATATGTCCATCCTAATGATAGTTTTTAAATGATTCTAAATGTCACCTAATGAATTATAGTCTTATAATATTTAATGGAAATTTTGATTATTTACATGGTGACATTATCAATGATGATGGTTCATTTTTATTTCAGTATGAAATTATTGTGGAGATAACAATACTAACTCACTCATTTTTTTGAATGAGTATTGTCTTTTGTGTGTGTAGGATGAGGGGAGGTAGTCGTAGTCACTTCCATGGGAGAACTACACAATGTCGCACTCCCCCTCCTTGTCTTCCACTGCTTGTGTATGTGTGTGTGTGTGTGTGTGTGTGTGTGCGTGTGTGCGTGCGTGTGTGTGTGTGTGTGTGTGTATGGCTTTCTCAACTTGGTGATGTAGGATGTAAGTNCTGCTTGTGTGTGTGTGTGTGTGTGTGTGTGTGTGTGTGCGTGTGTGCGTGCGTGTGTGTGTGTGTGTGTGTGTATGGCTTTCTCAACTTGGTGATGTAGGATGTAAGTATTAGGCATTGAATCCACTTGGCCACATAGGTCTGAGCATGCCTTTAAAATCCTCGAATGTTGTTGTCGTGGAGATGGTACCAAGGTTTCCCCATGTAGACCCTTTTGACTTAGGTTCCTTTTTCAGGAAGTCACCGTATTTGGGTTTTGGATGTATTATTATTTTGATGGTTTTGAGATTTGTGTTCTGGTCAATTGACCTTGTTCTTTTATTATTGTAAATTATATTTGTAATATGATCCTTGGTTATTATATCATTATATATATTTATATATATAGTTTTCTTATGTGTGTAAATAATTTTACAATGTGACATAGCATATGTATATGTTTGTATATATGGGTGGACACATATATGCTTATATATATATATATATATATATATATATATGATTGTGTGAGTGTATAAAAAGATATGAATATGTGTATTAGTTTTGTGATGTGATATTTTATTATGATATAAAAGTAAATAAAATAATAAGATAACTAAATATCATTATGTCTAATTGGTAAAACTTGATTTTCTAGAAGATTCAAACCTGAGACCTCCTAGGAGTAATGATATCTAGTTACCAATGGGCTATATGAGTTACTTGATCATCTTTCTTATCATCAGCATATTTCATTACTTCATAAGCTTATTTAAGTTAATAAATAATTAAATTTTTGACCTATCATTCACTGGAATAATTGATTAAATTGAAACCAACTGTGGAAGTTGGAGAAATTGCTTCCCATAAAGAAACTCCTCCAACCATATAGTTGTATAAATGTATAAGGTGAAATATTCTATGAAGGGAGAGCTAGTTTTGGGGATTCTGGGAATAGGCTTTGTAATCTGAAAATGAGGATTTTTCTTCAAGTTTTAAGGAAGACAACAATGCTTTATTTTATTCTGAGAAAATAGAGAAATAATTGTTGCAAGGAAAAGTAAAGTCCTGATGTGGAGGACATATATCGCTAACCAACCATTGGATCTTGACAAGTTTTGGACATGTTGGTAAGAACCTAATAGCATTGCATCTCACTGGAGTGAGAAAATAAATATGGTGGAGTTTAAAAGTTATAGATCTCTATGTGTGTGTGTGTCTATCTAGGAGGACAACAAGAAGGAAGTTAGAAAGCCCTGAGGTTTACGAAATTGCTCAAACACCAAGGGAATTGTCAGGAGGACTCAAGGTAGAGTATGAAACTACAAATATTTTTCCTATGTCTATGTTATTTATTTTTGGTATGTATTTATTATTAGGAATGTTCTATTATTGATCAGATCTATAGTCAAGTAATGTAGTTTAAAAACATTCATGATACAATTTGTAAATAAGTGTCTGTATCTAAACTATAGGCTTGATGATTTTGTCACTATTTATTTATGGGAATGATTATGTATTCATGTGTGGTTTATAATTATATGTGAATTTTATGTTTGAATAGTGGTTAAATTCCTATTTAATTTTTATTGAGTTTTGGAAGGTTTAGGATGTCATTTTATCACCTTTCCTTTTGATAGTTTATTTCCTTTGGGATTTTTTTCTTCTATGCTCTTTCTCTAATTTTGTCTATGAGAAAGTTTCATATCTTTATCAAGGTGTCTTTTGATGGCCATGTATTTTTCCTATTCATATTTTGCACATTGTTAGGGTTTGGACGCATCCTGAGGGTTTCGACACATCCTGAGGGTTTGATAACACAAGAGAGTTTCTTAAACCTAGGGACTAGATAATTTGTAGTGATTGAAAGTCCCTTTTGATGGAATTTTTGAGTAGGGAAACAAGGTACCCTAGGTGGGTGGCTCACCATAGGTTCCAGGACCCAAAGTGTTTGCTAGGAAATCCTATGGGTGAGTTCTTAATCAAGTGATAACCATAAAAAAATGAACTTGGGCTTTGGGGGTTTACGTATAATAAATGATAAGTGATATTATACTCCACATAGACCTGTTGGAGTACCGGTACCATGTGTAACAGCCAGGGTGGATCCTTAAAATTTGAGAGGGGACCGGTGTTACATGGTTTCCAAGGAGGATCCCAATACACAGGTTGTGTGATGACACTCACCTAGTTGGTAATCTGGAGCCCTCACTCATATTTTGTGATGTTTGGATACTTGTTTATATTTTATGTTTCTTGTTTTTTTTCTCATTTGGGTGTTTCTTTTGAAGAAAGGATTCTTCTTGATCTTAGATTTCCTTAGAGCTTGTGTGGACCTAGGTTCTATCTCCTAGCACAGGGGAATGGAATTTCACAGTTCCACATGGTTGGGTGGTTAATCTTATCGAGGTACTATTCATGCTTTCTTGGATGAGTTTACCTTTGGATTTATTCTTGGAAGATGTTAAGGATTCTAATTCTACATAATGTACATCAATGTATTGATTTATTGAGAGCCCTTGTTGGGTAATGTAATGTAATGTAAACAAAAGGAGAAGCAATGTAATGGGAATGAGTATTTCTGGGTGAAATGAAGGGAAAATTTATGCTCCTACTTGTATATGTCTCAAAACATTAAAATAGTGTGGAATTTGTGATTTGTTTCCCTCTAATGCTATCTTTTAATAAAGTAAGTGATCTCTTGCATGAAAAGTTATTCTTATGGTTCTCTCTTGTTTTGTGAATAAGGACCAAGCTTATATTGATATGATAAGTAAGTTCTCTTATATAATAGACTAAAAAGGAATACTATGAAATGATTGGTTAATGAGTGAACTTGATTTTATAACAAAGTGAAATGTTATTGTTAGATAAGAAGAACTATAGGGAATTATTAATGATAATAGAATTTCTATCATGGTATAACTTTAAATAATTGAGAAATGAGATGCCAAATATTAAGGGAAGTTTATAGAAAAGAAGTACAAGATATTTCTGGTTCAGTGTTACCTATGATAGTAACTTAATAAATTGATTCACATATTTTTAACTTATGATTAATGTTAAGAATGAGTTAAGAACATTTTTTGGGTGCCTTAAAGTATATCTAGTATAATGAACAATAATATTTACCCTAATGTCTATATGAATCTAAATTTATAAGATAGTAAATTAATCAATATTGTTTGAGTAGCAGTGCTAGGGAACCCGTGAGGACTTAGGAATCTTTAGTTATGTAGCTTTCATGTTTTTTGAGTATATGTGTATTGACTCCTTTGATAATATGCATTGTAATAGTTTAAAAAAAATTGACTTCATCTTTAGAGGCTAGATAGTTAGTCCTCCTAGGTTCCTTGGAAGGGTGTTACATCTAGTATCAAAGCCCTAGGTTTCCACACTAGAAACTCTGGGACTCATAACTCACTTATGCTAACCCTTTAAGCTCTTGTATTATATTTCTTACTAATGTTAGCATCATTATTGCAAAACTGAATTTTAGATATGAAAGTTGCATCTTTCGGTCTGTCTGTTATAAAGTGTTTTGAAAAATACTTAAATAGTATTAATATTGAATTATCTTAGAAATTTACTTACATTTGGAAGATTTTGTGTTTTGGGTTAAAAATGTGTTCAAATAAATGTTCAACTTAGGTGAAAATTACTCACTAGGGAGTCTATACCTTTCACTTATATTGTTTAAAACCTAAAGTGTTTGAAAGAAAATGTTTATTTTGATAGTTCATATATGTCAATGCATCTATTAAATGTTATGACATGTGTTTTGAGTTTCTATTAAATTGATTATTTTGAGAAATTTTAAGGACTCTACATATAGCTTTCCTTGGATGATTCCCAATTCTATTAATTTCTGTATAAATTATACTAATTGAAGTTCATAGATGTGATCTTTAAAGTAACTATCAACAATATGCTTAGTGATTGTGAACAAGAGTTCATTTTGATTGGAGAATTAAATTATTTACATGAATTAAGAAGTGATTAAGGTAGCACTCAAATAGTAATACTTTCTTTCCAGGTTAAAAATATATTGTGTTGGTTTGTATGTATGTAAACGTTGAATGTTTGGTGTCATGTTGAGGATATAATTTTAATGCTTGTTGTCTCTTCCTTTCTATTACTTATTACACTTTCACGACTACTAGAAGGAGAAACTTATGATGTATGCATCGATAAATTATATGTTTTCAGTGTTGTGACGAGCTTGCAAAATCAAGTAATTGATAAGATTTTTTGATATGGAATACCTCTCTCTCTCTCTCTCTCTCTCTCTCTCTCTCTCTCTCTCTCTCTCTCTCTCTCTCTCCNTCCCTCTCTCTCTCTCTCTCTCTCTCTCTCTCTCTCTCTCTCTCTCTCTCTCTCTCTCTCTCCCTCTCTCTCTTCTCCACCCTT
Source organism: Thuja plicata (assembly GCA_018584345.1). Classification (NCBI taxonomy): domain Eukaryota; kingdom Viridiplantae; phylum Streptophyta; class Pinopsida; order Cupressales; family Cupressaceae; genus Thuja; species Thuja plicata. The sequence goes on along the minus strand of MU227381.1, from coordinate 1,437,140 downwards.
CTTGAAGTAGGGAATTGAAAAGAATAAAAAAATACAAATATAGTTCTCTCTCTGTTTCATTTTTTTCAGAATAAGTTTTCAAGGATTAAAATTTTCTTAGGAAAATCAATATGACACTAATGCCTTCACTAAAATTCATGTGTCTAGTTACAAAATCCTTGGGTAAAGGACCTATGTCCCCGGGGTTTTATTATTCATGTTTGGGTTAAAGGAAGAAGTATTTTATTCCTATTTTGAAAATTTATATCATTTGGGATACCGTGTTAATATGTATAGAATTAATCAAGAAAGATTATGGTAATAATATAGTAACATCCAAGTAGTTTATGTTAGAATTGGTATTAGATTCTCTATCTTAACGATTGATGTACAACTCCCACTTTAAATATGTAACTTATAAATGCCTTGTGAATAGATGAAACCATCAATAAGAATTATGAAAATGAATTTGGATTAAGTGTGCATGATAAGCATAATTTCAATGGTAATATTTATGGTCGGATATCTATAATATAGGGTTTTTGAGTTATAGAATGTAAGTGGAATATGATTGCATGGTTATCTAAATGGATATGAACCTTTATATTGTTAAAAGAAATCAATCATATGTTGTTATCTTTATTAAGAAATGCATATTAGGTTAAGGGTATGATTGGGTACTCCTAAATTTTATTGAGGAAAGAAAAGGAAAAGCTTATTAATATATTGATAGCATAATAAGTGGTATTTGGGTAGTGGCGATGTGTTTTTCCTCCTCTTAAGCGACTGGATGAACAACTCTAAATTAACAGTTTATACGAACTCATCATATTACTATTTAATATGATAGGAAGTAGGCATGTTGTATTAGTGCCTGACATATAGTCTGCAGGGAATGGTATCCTAAATTAATGATACAATAATTTGATAAAATATCAGAAATTGTCTAGGAGTATGGATAGGGTAATCTAATGATTATGTCTTCTATAGTAAATTTATTTGATTTTATCCTTGTAAAAGTGTGTCATTACGTGTGTGATTTATAGTATTTTTTGGATATATTTGAGATACTTGATGATAGGGAATTAATAGACACTATATAATAAGGAACTTCTTTTTGTTTGCTAAGACTTGCCTATAGAACTAGGTGTTGAGGTAAATTATAAGCTGAATAATGTTTGGTTGAATGTGCTAAGTTGATTTCTCGTATAAATGTTTTATGTCATCTTGTATTGGTTTTTTATTTTAGGGTCCCTATTTGAAAATTGCTTACGAATTTTAAAAGTTCTTTTATTTCTATAAGTTTAAAGTGATATTTTATCATACTAATGAATATGATACTTTTTTACTCATACTTTCTATTTTGCTAGATTTTTGAGATGTTACCAAGAATTCTTACACCATTGTCTAAGTTACAATAAATAAGAACTTTGATTTTGAAGAAAAATAAGAATATCAATATAAATGGTGTTTTTGTTTTATACCAGATATTAGTCTTAGTAGGAATGTGTAAGAAAGAACTATTAGGGGTTATAAATTGGTGTAAAATCAGTATTACATTATAATTCTATGTGTCCTTTCTCCATAGAGTCCTCACATTATGATAGTATTTTTCATAAATTAATCACCAGTGACCTATGATTATCTAAAATAGGTTAAAATAATGTAAGATTCCTTAAACTTTTATAGTGGGATTACTTGAACATATTCTATAATTTTGGTTAGATATTTGATCGTTACGTAGAAGTAGTAAATGTTATAGTACTTACCAACTTCTAGGAGTAAGTTGATTCTAAGGGGGGAGTACGTAATGCCCCTCCAACCCTCAAAAGACCTGATTATGCCTATTATAATTTTGGGACTTTTATTCTCTACTAACGATTCTTATTGAAGTTACTAATCCAATCCATCTCATCCCCACATAAGTGTATAATGTATATTTCTCCTTGAATAGTGATGTCTACTATGTGTTCATGATATTTTAGGAATATTGTGTTATGAAACAATCTGATATGTTTGTTGTATGAAGATATTCCTTTTTGATGGTTTGAGTACACTGGGATGAATTAAGTTGATTAAGATACTTTTATGACTGTGTTCTAGATTTTGTTTTTATGTTGTTCAAAATCGCCATAAAGATTAGGTTATCTATGTGCTTTACCTAGCCATTATTAACACTCTTGTATGATTTTATAAATGATTGTGATGTTAACTATTGATTAGGGATTAACCAAAATCACCTAATGGATCATATTATGGAGTCAATCTAACTCTTGCTTTATAATTAATTAGTATTACGGGTTCTTATACCCTGGTGACATCATACTTGAACTCTATACTTTTTCTTATTTGATTAGATGATGAGATGCTTTCAAATTATGTTGGATAATATGTCCATCCTAATGATAGTTTTTGAAATCCTCAAACGTTGTTGTGGTGTAGATAGTACAAAGGTTTCCCCAAGTAGACCCTTTTGACTTAGGCTCCTTTTTCAGGAGGTCGCCCTATTTGGGTTTTGGATTTATTATTATTTCGATGGTTCTGAGATTTGTATTTTGGTCAATTTACCTTGTTATTTTATTATTGTCAATTATTTTTGTAATATGATCCTTGTTTATTATATCATTATATATATAATAGTTTTATTATGTGCGTAAATAAGTTTACGATGTAACTTAGCATATGTATATGTTTGTATATATGGGTGCACACATATATGCTTATGTGTGTGTGTGTGTGTGTATGATTTTGTGAGTATATATAAAGATATGAATATGTGTACTAGTTTTATGATGTGATATTGTATTGTGATATAAAATTAAATAAAATAATAAGAGAATTAAATATCATTATGTCTAATTGGAAAAACTAGCCTTTATAGGAGATTCAAACCCGAGACCTCCTAGGAGTAAGGCTATCTAGTTACCAATGGGCTATATGAGTTACTTGATCATCTTTCTTATCATCGACATATTTCATTACTTCATAAACTTATTTAAGTTAATAAATAATTAAATTTTTGACCTATCATTTGTGGGTATATTTGATTAAATTGAAACCAACTATGAAAGTTGGAGAAGTTGCTTCCCGTAAAGCAACTCCTCCAACCATATAGTTGTCTATATGTATAAGGTGAAATATTTTATGAAGGAAGAGCTAGTTTTGGGAATTTTGGGAATTGGATTTGCAATCTAAAAATGAGGATTTCTAATCAAGAGTTAAGGAAGACAACAATGCTTTATTTTATTCTGAGAAAATGGAGAAATAATTGTTGAGAGGAAAAAATATAGTCCTAATGCGGAGGACTTATCTCACTAACCCACTTTTCGATCTTGATAAGTTTTGGATATGTTGGTAAGAACCTAATTGCGCCGCTTCTCACTGGAGCGAGTGAAGAACTATAGTGGGTTCAAAAGTTATAGATATATATGTGTACGTCTATCCAGGATGAAAACAAGAAGGAAGTTAGAAATCATGGAGGTTTATGGAATTTCTCAAACACAAAGGGAATTATCTTGAGGACTCAAGGTAGAGTCTGAAACTAAAAATAGTTTTCATATGTCTATGTTATTTATTTTAGGTATGTGTTTATTATTATGAGTGTTCTATTATTGATTAGATCTATAGACAAGTAATGTAGTTTAAAAACATTCATGATACAATTTGTAAATAAGTTTCTATATCTAAACTATAGGCTTGATGAGTTTGTCACTATTTATTAATGGGAGTGATTATGTCTTCATGTGTGGTTTTGAATTCTATGTGAATTTTATGTTTGAATAGTGGTTAAATTCCTATTTAATTGTTATTGAGTTTTGGAAGGTTTAGGATGTCATTTTATCACCCTTCCTTTTGATAGTTTATATCATTTGGGATACTTTTCTTCTATGTTCTTTCTCTAATTTTGTCTAAGAGAAAGCTCCATATCTTTATCAAGGTCTCTTTTGATGGCCATCTATTTTTCCTATTCATATTTTGCCCATTGTTAGGGTTTGGACGCATCTTGAGGTTTTGATAACACATGAGAGTTTCCTAAACCTAGGGATTGGATAATTTGTAGTGATTGCAAGTCCATTTTTATGGAATGTTTGAGTAGGGAAAAAAGGTAACCTAGGTGGGTGGCTCACCATAGGTTCCACGACCCAAAGTGGTTTCTAGGAGATCCCATGGGTGAGTTATTAATCAAGTGATAACCATAAAAAAATGAACTTGGGCTTTGGGGGTTTACACATAATAAAATATAAGTCATATTATAGTCCACATAGACCTGTTGGAGTATCGGTACCATGGGTAATGATAGCTAATCCCTTAGTGTGCTTGCAAAAGCCTAACTAGGACTCTTACTATTCCTAGCCTTCACAAAACCCTACCCTATCTTATAGGATATTTCAATCCCTTTCTTAGCTAGCCTAGGACTTCTCCAACTCCACTCTATGAGTTGTTAACTTTTGTGCTTCACTAGGAGGTAGCCACCATCAAATTTTACTCCACTCCTTCACTCCTTCTTGGATGTCTCCAAGTGATTCCTTAACTCTTCTTCATAACAAGTGTTGTAGGGGGTGTAATTAATTTTTGGGAAATTTCCTCAACTTCACTTGATCCCATTTGGATAGGGCATGGATAATTTTCCAAACGATCTCAAGACCTTATGTGAAATTGTTCTTTTAGGCCTAATATGATAATTAGCCCTAATCAGGTAGTTTTTCACACTTCTTTCACAATTTTCCCAAATAACGCCAAAAAAAAAGTTGAGATTAAGATACCTTTTACAAGAAATTAAATATTTTGCAGGTCTTGTGGTTATAGGGTCTCTGTACAGTGGTTTCCTAGAATCAAGGACAAATAGGGCTAATTGGGCTAATCTGGTGTAGTTTAGTGATTTCTACTTGAAAATGTATCTTAATGGATTAGATAATTCCTAACCTTACTATAAGGTATCTTTAGGACCTCTATCCTTAAGAAACCATGCTTGGTTCCATTCTCCCAATCATTCCCTTGCAATCAAACACCATTAGTTCTCTGGAAAACACCTAACTGGGTGCATAGGACTCGCCTAGGGATTGCCACTAAAAATAGTTAACTTTCTCCTCTGAACTCCTAAAATCATATTTACACTATAAAAAGGCTCCCCTACCATATTCTTCCAGAACATGATGGAATGCATGGTTCAATTCTATGGGGTATCCATTTTTCTCAAATCTACTCTGTCAACACCAGGAACTATACAACTTACAAAATAATTTACAAGACTAATCAAATGAACTCACAGAAAATTCAAATATAAAAAAAAAGATGCTTAAAAATATCCCTACTAAAATAATTAAACACAAGATCTTTCTATTCAATCCATCCACTAACTCTAACTCACAACAATGGGTGACTGTGAACAAAATCAGTAAAATAGAGCTTTCTTAGCAAATTCAAAATCTTACATCACATCCTCTATCCTCAAGAAATGGGCCTCCTCTTGTCTAAATATTATTTTTCCATGATACTAGGAAGTTACACCAACTACACATTATTACACACTGAAGAGAATCCGATATTTCAAATGTTGTCATGCAACTTTTAAAAGTTCCAAATGTTCTCATGCAACATTTTGACAACTTTTTGATTTTTGCATCTAACTTAATTCCATGACCTCTAACTGATCACAAATGATTTAGAAACATCATATAGGACATATTAGGCACAAAACTAAGCCTTTATAAGCCTTGTAGGCTTTTAGATCCCAAATTCCCATTTTGGCTAACTAAAACTCTAAACACACTCAAAACATAAAAAAACTAGGTTGGATTTATCCTAGTAAAATCCACCTAGGTACAAAATGTAAAGACCTTCTAAGGCCTAAAATAAACACTACTAACTTGGCTAAGGTCGGTACAAGCCACATCAAAAATTGCAACTAGGGATTAACCTAGGTGCTCCTGCACCATTCTCCCCAAATAAAATATTTCAATCCATCCTTGGATTGAGCATGTTGGAATCAATTCCCAACTCCTTGATCCATGTGGCCTTTGCATCTCCTTGGCCATGTCATTTGATTCGATGTTCATAGTATGTCCTTTCTCTAGACTTCTTGTAGGCCCTTGAATCAAGTATCTTCTCTACCTTCTAAGGTTGTGTAGGGGTTAAATTAAGGTCCTCCACTTCTTGTATAGCCCCAGTAAGGCTCTCGCATAGATCTCAAATAGGCCCCTTATAGAGGATCAGATGTGCAACATTGAAGACTAGAGACAAACCAAAATCCTCAGGGAGCTCAACCTTGTATGCATTGTTGCCATATTTGGTCAGAATAGCACATGGTCATATTCTCTTCATTTGTAGCTTGTTGGATACTCCCTTTTGGAGTCTTTCCTTGTTCAAAAGGACCATAACAATATCCCCTACCTGGAATTGGACTTCCTTTTTCCTTTCATCCACCTTTTGCTCTATCTTTGCAGTGTTCTCTGTTAGATTTTTTCTCACTATTTCATGCACTTGTTTCATTGAGTGTGTAAATTCTTCTGCATAACCACTTCCCTTGTCTCCATCTTTTAACTCTTTGAGTTTAAATATCCCTCTAGGGTGTAGTTCATAGACTACTTCAAAGGGACTCTTTCCAGTAGTTTTGTTGACAGTATCATTATATGCATATTCTCCCTGTCCTAAGAGTTGATCCCAAGCTTGACCATACTCCTTAGTTAGTAACCTCAACAAGTTCCCTAGGATTCTATTAACCATCTCAATTTGACCATTTTTATGAGGGTGATATGCAGAACCAAAGGATAGATTGGTTCTCAATTTTTTCCACAGTGTCTTACAAAAGTGACTCATGAATTTAGTGTCTCTATCTAAGACTATTCTTAAGGGTAACCTATGGATTCTCACCACTTCCTTGAAGAATAGGTTTACAATGTGAAAAGAATCATGAACTATCTTGCATGCGACAAAATCTTCCATCTTGCTAAATTTATCAACTATGACATATATATTGTCAAATCCTTGTTTTGTCCTTGGCAATCCTACAACAAAGTCCATGATCAAGCATTCCATAGGTCTACTTGGAATGGGGAGAGGTTGGTAAAGGAATACATTGGATGATATGACTTTGGATTTCTGACATACTACACAAAAATTCACATACCTTCTGATATCAAAATTCATTCTAGGCCAAAAATAGAACCTCTACACTAATTATTGTGAGTCAAAAGTGACCACTAAGTGCTCCATTATGCTTCTCTTGAATCAGATTTTCCCTAATTGATCCCCTAAGAACACATAATTGAATTCCTTTAAACAATAAATCAATCTGCATTGTATATTCAGAAAATTCACCATGGAAATGATTCTTATGCTCTTTACATACCTTGTATATCTTTGCAAAGTCTTCATCATCTGCGTACAATTCCTTGAAACTCTCAATGCCCATATTACTAAATTGTACTTCTTGTACTGGGAAGAAAATAGTGCCTCCATTTCCTGAGTTCTTGGAATAGAGCATACATCTCTAAGTTATAGGAAGAATACTTACCCTTTGCATCACTAAGCTTCTCACTGTAAAAAGCCACTAGTCTCCCTTCTTGGCTTAAAACTGCTCCAATGGAAACATTGCTAGCATCACACTCAACTATGAAAAGTTTCTCAAAAATTGGTAATGTTAAGATGGGTTGAGTGGAAATATTATTTCTCAAAAACTCAAATCCTTGGTTAGCTTTCTCATTCCATACAAATTTATTTTTCATCCCACCTTTTATGGTGTCTAGCATAGGAGCATAAATATCACTTGTATGTGTGAAAATGGGGTACCTACAAGCTGCACAACAAACACACACACTTCATTGAGTCTTTACGTGGTTAGAGGGTTAGAAAATACAAAATCAAAATAAACAAATACACTAAATGACAATGACCCATTGCATTCTAGTAGGCAGGAGTATGAGTTTTCTCTCAGGTCATCGCAAACTCAGTGACTACATCAATATCCTAAACGAAGGATTTTTAATCTAGATGATTGATCTAAAATGATGAATGCAAGATGTAGATTGTGGTTAATCTAAAGCTAATTAAGATTCAATTTTAAGAGCACCAAATTGAAGTGTGATAGATTCATTTTAATAACACCAAATTGAAATATGCTGTAAATCAGATTTGCATGTTTAAACAAACTAACAATTAAATCTGATTGAAATTGAAAGCTAAAATGTGAGAAAGCTAGAATGTAAAATGTAGCATAATAAAAATAATAAAAGTTAGGATCCTTTGTGAAGGAAAAGATTTTCTCTTTTATAGAAATCTCTCTCGAATCGACGATCAAGATAAAAAGAAAATAGTAGCTTAGATTCGATTAAAGAAGCACAATTCATGTGCAAGCAATGTGATTGGTCGAAAGATTCAGTTGACTGAACTGACTGATCAGCCTTTTTGGAAACTTCCAAAATCAGTTCTCAGTTAACTGAAATGTTTCCAAAATGATAAATAATTGAGAATTAGTTAACTGAGTGGAACTGGATTGTTTCCAATTTGATAATCAGTTAACTGAGTGGAACTAGATTGTTTCCAATTTGATAATCAGTTAACTAGATTTGATGATGTCATATGCATTTTAATAATTTAAATGATTTTGAATGCACATTTTTGTTTTTTATAATTAATTTAATTCCTTTTTTATTTAATTGAAAATTTTATAATTTTATTTAATTAATATATCATAATATCAATTAAATAATTAACATAAGGTTTATTTTCCAATGTATTATGATTAATTAATTAATCAAGTATGATGATTGGTTAAGACCTAGGGTTCAGGTCAAATTAGCTTGAATTTGATAATTCCTTGTTTGATTTAGGACTTAGGGTTTCTTTATTAATTGTTGAGATTAGGGCCCTAGGGTTTAGATGACTATTTTTATGTGATTACAACACTAAACTACTTAATGAATTTCCTATATACTGAGCTAAGCCATGAAATATTCTCACCTTTGTTGCAGTTTTGGGGGTAGGCTAGTTGATGATGGCTTCTACCTTACATGGATCCATCTTAAGGTTCCCATGAGACAACACAAAACCAAGATACACTAGCTCCTACTTTAGGAATTCACACTTATCCAAATTGATCATTAGTGTTTCTTCATGCAGCCTCTTAAACACAATTTGTAGATTCCTTAAGTGTTCTTCTTTAGTCCTACTAAAGATTAGGATATCATCCAAATATACTACAAAAAACTTACCAATTTAGTCCTTGAGTACTTCATTCACCAGCCTCATGGATGTAGATGGGGAATTTGATAGCCCAAATGGCATCACAAGCCATTCATATAAAACCTTCTTTGGTTTTGAAGTTAGTATTCCATTCATCTCCCTCATTGACCCTAATTTTATGATAAACACTTTGTAGGTCAATCTTTGTAAATTACTTTGCTCCTCCTAAAAATTCCATTAGGTCTTCTATCCTAGGAATAGGAAACTTGTACCTAATGGTGATTCGGTTAATGGATCTAGAATCAATGCATAGGCTCCAAGTTCCTCCCTTTTTGGGTGCTAGGATAGATGGTACAACACATGGGCTTATACTTTTCCTAATGAGGCCTTGGTTTAGGAGCTCTTGGATTTGTTTGGAAATTTCCTCATTTTGTTGAGGGGTCATCTTATAAGAAGCCTTGTTAGGAAGGGTAGCTCCTGGGATAAATTCAATTTGGTGACTAATATCTCTCTTAGGGGGTAGGATTTTTGGTTGTCCTTCATAGACAATGTCTTTATACTCCTTAAGAAACTCTTGTACTTCTATAGGAATCTTTGTCTTCTTGACTATCTTCTTTGCATCTTACTCCTTTGGCTTCAAAACCAAAGCATATTCTACTCCCTTTAAGTCTTCTAGAGCTTCTAGGAACTCCTTTTCACTCACAAATAGGACATTAGGTCCTGAGGCTTTCAACTCTAATTCTTCCAATAGTGACTGGATTTTGAAAGTCACGCCATCTTTCTTGAAAGAATATGGATTCTTAGCTCCATCATGCATGGCTTGTCTATCAAATTGCTATGGCCTTCCAAGTAAAAGGTGACATGCATCCGTAGGTAGAATGTCACAAAATACCTTATCTTTATCTTCCAATTGAGTTCACCCATGCTTGTTCATTTACAAGGACATGTTTTTCTTTGTTCAACCAAGTAACCTTGTATAGATTACTATGTGGAATCCTCTTCATCTCAAGTTTACTAACTGCCTTCTCTAACACAATGTTGTTAGTAGACCTTGAGTCTATGATGAATCTACAAACTTTACCCATCATTTTGCACTTCACTCTAAATAGTTCTCTTCTTTGGCTTGGCTCGTCTCTCACTGGTTCCTTTATCAGTGTTCTCCTTATCATTATATTTTCTCCTTCTTCTAATTCTAAGGGTACCTCAGTGTGTTTTCTTCCACCACTAGAATAATCTTGCACAAAATTTACTTTATTGTCACTTCCTTGGGAAGCAGAGCCTTTCTCTGGACACCTATAATTAGGATGTCCCATTTGGTTGCAGTGATAGCATTTCATGGTGGAAAAGTAAGAACCTCTTCCTTGGTTATTTCTTCTCCCTCTCCAATTAGTGTTAAAGAATATTCCTCTATTGAAGCTTCCTTTTCTTGATCTTCCTTCTTGTTGTTCAGTCAACTTGGTCTCTCCATGAGTCTTGGATTCTAAACTTCTACCACCATATCCACTTCTTTGGCCTCTTCCATCTATTCCTTTACCTCTGCCTCTTTTATTTCTTGAGTCTTTTTTCTTTCTCAATTTATCTTCCACCTTTACTGCAAGTTGGTGGTATCTATGAACAGTGGTAGGAGTAAGTAAACTCAATTAATCTTGGATAGTCCATTTTAGACCATTAAGGTATCTAGCTACATTCACACTTTCCTCTTCTATAATTGTTGATCTCATGCATAGCCATTGAAACTCTTCAGTGTAAGAGTTAACATCCAATTCTTTTTGTCTAAGACTGTGTCTCCTTTTATGTAACTAAATTTCATAGTCTTCACATACATAGGCTTCTTTGATTTTGACTACCATGGCTTTCCAAGTGGCTATGGATTTCTTTCCTTCTTTCTCGCTCTCATCTTGGATGAATTTCCACCAAGTGAGTGTAGACCCTCTAAGTCTTTCTTTAGCTACCTTTACCTTCTAAGCTTCAGTTATTCCATCACATTCAAATTGATTTTCAAGTCCTTAAATCTAATCTAGGACTACCTCTTGTTCCATTTTTCCACTGAAGATAGGAACTCCTTCCAATGCCTTTCCACTTAAGGATTTTAATTCTTTCAAGAGGTGTTCTTCAATGAGGACAGGGTCAACTCTAGGGACCTCATTATCTAAGGCTATCTCTTTACTCTTTCCTTCACCTTTATCTTTGACTTCGTCAGTCTTCTCTTCCATTTGATTCACTTTGTGTTCTAATTAGATCAATCTCTCTCTGAGAAATCTATTCTCTTCTTCTTTATCATCCACTTTCTTTGAAAGTTATAAATTGGTCACCATTTTAGACTCTCCTACTGACTCTTTTGGTTGAAACATTAACCAAAAGCCAAATCTTATTGGCTTTGATACCAATCTAATAGCTAATCCCTTATTGTTCTTGCACAAGCCTAACTAGGACTCTTATTGTTCCTAGACTTCACAAGACCCTACCCTCTCTTTTAGGATCTTTCAATCCCTTTCTTATCTAGCCTAGGACATCTCCAACTCCACTCTATGATTTTTTAACTTTTGTGGTTCACTAAGAGGTAACCACCATCAAGTTTTACTCCACTCCTTCACTCCTTCTTGGTTGTCTCCAAGTACTTCCTTAACTTTTCGTCATAAAAAGTGTTGTAGGGGGTGTAATTCATATTTTGGAAAATTCCTCAACTTAACTGATCCCATTTGGATAGGTCATCAATAATTTCCCAATTAATCTCAAGACCTTAGGTGAATTTGTTCTTTTAGGCTTAATAGGTCAATTAGCCCTAATCAGCTAGTTTTTCACACTTCTTTCAGAATTTTCCTAAATAACCCCAAAACAAAAGTTGAGATTCAGATACCCTTTTACAAGAAATTCAATATTTTTTAAGTCTTAGGGTTATAGGGTCTCCATACAGTGGGTTCCTACAATTAAGGACAAATAGGGCTAATTGGGCTAATCTGGTACAGTTTGGTGATTTCTACTTGAAAATGTATCTTAATAAATTAGATAATGCCTAACCTTACTAGGAGGTATCTATAGGATCTCTCTCCTTATGAAACCATGATTGGTTTCATTCTCCCAATCATTCCCCTACAATCAAACACCATTAGTTCTCTGGAAAACACCTAACCAAGTGCATAAGACTCTCCTAGGGCTTGCCACTAAAAATAGTTAACTTTCTCCTCTAAAATACTACACTCATATTTACACTATAAAGATTCTCCCCTACCATATTCTTCCTGGCCATGATGGAATGCACGATTGGATTCTATGGGGGAGCCATTTTTCTCAAATCTACTCTGTCAACACCAACAACTATATGACTTACAAAATAATTTACAAGGCTAATCAAAGGAACTCACATAAAATTCAAATATAGACAAAAGAAGCTCAAAAATATCCCTACTAGATGAATTAAGCACAATATATTTCTATTCAATCCATGCACTAATTGTAACTCACAACAATGGGCGATTGTGAACAAAATAAGTAAAACAGAGATTTCTTAGCAAATTCAAAATCTTACATCACATCCTCTATCTTCAGGAAATTGGCCTCTTCATGTATAAATATGATTTTCCCATTATTATAGAAAGTTACACCAACTACACATCATCACACACCGAAGGGAATCCAATATTGCAAATGTTGGCATGCAACTTTTAAAAGTTGCAAATATTGTCATGCAACATTTTGAGAACTTTTTTATTTTTGCATCTAACTTAATTCCATGACCTCTAACCTATCAAAAATGATGTAGAAACATCATAGAGGACATATTAGGAACAAAAATAATCCTTACTAATATTTCTAGGCTTTTAGACCCCAACTTCCCATTTTGGCTAACTAAAACACTAAACACACTCATAACATAAAACAACTAGGTTGGATTGATCCTAGTCAAATCCACCTAGGTTAAATCTTTCAAGACCTTCTAAGACCTAAAATAAACACTACTGACTTGGCTAAGGTCAGTACAAGCTACATCAAAAATTGGAACTAGGGATTAGCCTAGGTGCTCCTGCAGTAGGTAATGGCTAGGGTGGATCCTTAAACTGAGAGGGGACTGGTGTTACATGGTTTCCAGGGAGGATCCCAATACACAGGATGGTGATGACACTCGCCTAGTTGGTAATCTGGAGCCCTGATTCATATTTTGTAATTTTTGGATACTTGTTTATATTTTGTGTTTCTCATTTTTTTTTCTTTTGGATGGTTCTTTTGGGGAAAGGATTATTCTTGATCTTATATTTCCTTAGAGATAGTGTGGAACTTGGTTCTATCTCCTAGCACGGGGGAGTGTAATTTCATAGTTCCACGTGGTTGGTGATGAGACCATTTTACTGTCTCTATTATATTAATCCTTATACTTTGTTTTTAAGTATTATCAGAACAATTGTGAACTTTTAGTCAGTTGAACTTATGTCAAGTACAAATAGAACCATTAAACCATGGGTGGAATAGATATGTCATATTATGCCAATATTATATATATGTTACATTATTTCATATAATAATCAGAATTTGTGTTCTAACATCTAGATTAATTTTAATAAGCTACTTGTATGAATATCTTTTGCATGATAACTAATCCTACCAGGAAGTAGGAGTCACTAGGAGTGGTCAACAACATTGAAGGAGAATGTTAAAGACCACCTTCAAACGGATAAGCCATCATGGCATCATAAGACACGGCTACTACAAAACAGGATCCACTGTTTCAGAGATGCATGAATGTAGCTCTGCTATATTCCCTCTGTATTCCTAGCATGTTGACTTGGTTACCCAGACTTCATTTCATATGTTGTGGGATGTTGTGTTTCCTGTTTTTTTCTCTTTGGCACAATTTTAGTCAGATAGTTCCTTTTTATATTTCAGAATAAGAAAGTCAATCCTCTATTTATAGGGATGAGATTGATAGTTTTTAAGTTCGGAGATTTTTGAAAATACAATTTTCTAATTGTATCTTGCACAGCAAGCTCATTTTCAGTTTCATGTATCATTCTCATGTAATCAGTTTTGAAAGATAATGAAGTAACTTTTGCTTCATATTCTGTGTTCATAGATTAGCAGAACCCAACCAAGGGGGCCCACTTGGTAGGTGGATTAGAGTAGAAGTAGAATAAATTTATTTTCTACATTTCCAACATTCTAGATTTAAGATTACCATTTCTTCCTACAACATTGTACTTTGTGAATGTTCCTGCAACACCTGCAAGGATAGTTATAGTGAATGCTCTAGGTTGAAAGAATAGGTTTAAGTAAATTTTGAAAGTTGTAGCATTCATTTTAGCAAGGAGTAAGTGTGGTTCCTTTCCTATAGCCCTAGTATAGATTCCTTTCATGTACATTACTTTCCTGTAGCATAGGTAGAGTGTCTCTTTAAGGAACTTAGTGCACATACTGTGTTGTACCATTTCAAGTATATGTCCTTAGGTTGACAAACTAAATGCACCTCATGGTGGGAGAAGTGATCCTTAAATTGAATAAACTATTCCTAAGAGAGCCTTTGGGCACGATTACTAAGCACCTATTCTGAGGCAGTTAATTTTTAGTGCCACTGCCGGGGATGGTGTCAAGCTAAGAAACTTTCTGAGTCATTTTTTTATATTCTTTTAGCTAGTTTAGTGGTTTGTGGTCTGAAATTTTATTCACCAGTGTGAAGAATTCATTTTCATGCATCGAAGGGGAAGAATAAGAGATGAATAAGGAATATTTCTTCCAGGAGAACCTGCGAAATTGAATGAGCAAGCTGAAGAAGTTGAGTTGCATTTTTTTGATGCAAGTCTCGAGTTTCCTGCAGCATCTTCCGCTGGAGAAAAACCTTTTGATATAAGTGGTCTTCAGCCTTTTGCTGAAATATTGGCCATCTTTCATGATAATTCTGAACCAAATGCACCTATTACGAACAATCCTGTGGCTAATATTCCTTTCCAATAGCAACACCAACTCCCAATACCTCTAGTAATCACACAACCTAATTTCCTATTTCCTCTACTGAGCCTTATAAACAATGCCAATCTCAAAAATATACCCTCTGCTGCACATTCAAAGTTTTATGGGCTGATAACAGAAGATCCTAACACCTTTTTGTTTGAGTTTGACATCCTCTATCGTAGCTTTGCCTATAACACCGATTCCTATAAACTTAAGATGTTTCCAGCAACACTAAAGGAGTCAGCCTTATGAGTGTTCATAGGCCTAGGGGAAAATGCAGCAGGCACATGGGATGAGATGAAGACTCTATTTTTTAAAAAATACAAAGAATATTGCAAGGGTAGTGACCTGAGGGGATGTTAGGGTTCTTTCTTGCAGGGCCTCTAAAATGCTTGAATACTTAAATAACTCTATGACTCCCAATGCCTTTGAAACTCTGACTCAAGCAAGAGAAAACACTAATTGATGAGGTATTTTGATAACACTGGGGATACCTATTATCACCTCCTCCTTTTTTGAGATCCATTGACTCAGGAAGGTTTTACCTATGATTGATTACTGATTTGACAGTAGCTTTAGAGTGAATTCTGCTTATGTACTGAATGCTCTGTTCTTATATGGATAAATAGATAACTATGCAGATAACAATGATTACTCTAAGGATAAGTTTAACAATCCAAACCATTATCTTGATGATGACAGACAACAACATGATAAGAAATTTCATCCTTATTTCCTTTTATAATTCTTATGAATCTAGGTGGAATAACCTATTTGATTTTCTCTTTAAGAAATCAGAAAACTCAAATTGTAAACTGTGTGAGTACAATTGATTTTAACTATATGTTCTTTGTGTAAATGTAATTGATTTTGAATAGTTTAAAATATTTGGATGATGATGGATCACCAAACAAGTTCTAGACCAGTGCCTATCCTTGGGCTATAGAGTCAAAAGATATAAATCCACAGAGATAAACAAATAAGAATACTGTAGGATACCTTACAACCTACATACAACTCAGTTAAAGTGCCTTACAAATTACTCTATCACTCCCACAATGTTATATCAAATCCTCAATTACTGTAGAACTCTCTGAAACTAATCACAAAGTTTAATTCTCCCCTTAGAAGAAACTTGCAAATAATTAGATAGCTACCTTATAGCCAATATGTTTAACATCCCTTACAAATTAAACATAAAAGAGTACACACAATAAGTAAAGGGATGATAAAAATATAGAATAAATTTATACTATATTTTATTTATAAATTTCTACTTGAGTACATATCAAGGCCAATAGCCTAAAGAATACAGACTAAAATCTAGAATTTTGGCTTGCCAATATATTTCATCTCTCTTCAAAACTATTACATTTGATCTATATATAGGTCTTAAATAATCTTGGAATCCTTAAGGAAAGGATGCAACAAGCTTTAGATGGTTTAAGAAACCTAACCCTAAAAATCATAGAAAAGACAAAAAACAAGAACTTTCAAGCGGTGGGAAGACAAGAATAAAGGATGAAATCTGATCTTCTTTTGTCTTCACATGAAT
Source organism: Thuja plicata (assembly GCA_018584345.1). NCBI lineage: Eukaryota > Viridiplantae > Streptophyta > Pinopsida > Cupressales > Cupressaceae > Thuja > Thuja plicata. The sequence continues at coordinate 1,420,489 of MU227381.1, read as the reverse complement.
TTTGGCGCCTTTGTCTGATTATGTTCAGGATAGTATCTGATATTTGTATTGAGACCAAGTGACCGCCATTTCAGGCTAACCTACACTTGTCCTTTGTGGTTACTAACCTCCCTATACTCAATGATCAAGTGCCAAGTGTTCCTTTCTATTCTTCATCCTGGACATCTTCTTCTATTTTAGCAGCCTTCTTTTTCTTTGATTTTTTCTTCAAACCCCATGTTGTCACATCCTCCTCTGCACGCCAATTAAAGTTCTAGATACTCTTTAGTTGTGCTTTCTTTCTTTCCCATCTGACATCAGTTATGCCTTTCACATCCACTTAGAATTTATTGATGTTAGTCTCTGCTTTAAAAGCCTCATCCAAAATTTTATTGAGATCTTTTTTATATCAAGATCAGAATCTGTGATAAACGCCTCTTTACTAGGCAATTTGCTATCAAATTCACTTTTCCAGGCCTCTAAGGCCTTAATCTGGTCATCTTCTCCCTTAAGTGGGGGAATAAATCTATTGAAGCTCGGTCCAAACAGGCTCATCTTTGCCTCTATCTGATTTAATTTACATTTGAAGAAAGGTAAAGTCACATTTATTTTCTTGATTTCATCCTCTACCTTTTTGACAATCTCTGGTAGATCTGGCCTATGTGGCTGTAAGGAAGCCAACCTCTCAAATAGTTGTATCCTGGAAGACCATGTTACAAAATAAGGGTTTAAAGTAAAGATATACCCTGTCACTTCAGCATGCAAAATGGGTAACTTATTATAAGCATTTAGGATTATATCTATTTTATCTTTTAGGATATCAATCCTATGCTGAAGTATATTCATCAATGCATTTATAGCAACCTTATTATCACTTTTAGCCATATCTTCTGTTTTTGCTTCTTCCTCTATTTCAACCTTTTCTTCTATATGTGGAGGCTTCTTTGAGGTTACATATACAACTTCTATATTTTCTTTCAACTGTTTGTTCAATTCAGCAATTACCCTCTCTAGTTCATGAATTTTGATGTGGCATAATTCTCTATCCTTAGCTAGGGCACTGACCCCTTCTACCAAAGATTCACACTTTTCAGACAATTTCTTTGTCTTATCTTCATTCAAGTGTGCCCAGTGTGTCATTATTTGGGAAATCTCCAAATCACCTATATTCTGTACTAACCATACCATTTGGTTCCCCACCATGCTCTCTTGAATATTCAACAATTAAGGCTTCTAGTCTTTAGGACATAGAATCCACATGAAAAATGCTTGGGAATTTCAACTATATCTAAATCCCTTGATTATATCACCAATTTGGATCTCAGTTTTTATTTTTAGGTCCGGTTGCTTTCTTATTTGGTCTATTATAAATGCTGAGGCTAAATCCCAGCCTTCAGCAAGCAACATGCCACTTTCCAATACTAAGTTTTTGGCTTCTTCAGGAGTAATGTCCTCAATTTTAGGATCATATGTTTGTAGAGCTAAGAGAGCCTCATTTGTCACTGCTTCGTCACCAGCTATTCTCAACTACTCAGATACTTGTCTCTGTTTCTTCCACCTAGGAAAATATTTAAATTCATCAGTCTTTATGAAGTTGTCATCGCTTAAAAATTGTTGTTGGTGGAGCAATATTTCATCAATACATGTTTTCAGAGGCAATTCAATATCTTCTTCTACCTCTTGCTACAATTTCTTTCCTTTCCTGATTTCCTTTCTCAAATTATGATCATATACTCTGTTGCTAGGAACAAGAGCACTTACTCTATCCTTTTTTCTCTCCTTTCTTATGTAAGTCTTAGCATGAGATGTGTGACCAAGATCAACTTTTTTCCTCTTGAAAGAAGGCTCATCTATACCACCAAGGTGAGAAACCTTAGTCAAGTCTATAATATGTCCCTCTTCTCCTTGTGCCTAAACTGCTTCTGAAACATTTTGTTGTGGTTGATCCATATGAGGTGGACTAACATATTGTTTTTCACTCTCATCTTCATATTTAGACTCTGAATATTTAGGTTCTTGTCCTTCCCTTTTTACATCTAGGAATATTTCCATCTATTCACAGAGGGTGTAAAAGTTGTCTAGCATAGCTTTGATTTTATCAAAATAGGGCAAATCAGGGTAAAATCCTCCAAATGCTACTCCTTTTCTTTTTATCTGTCTTTCTAAATTCAACAGATCTTAGATTTTATCTCTTCTTATCCTCACTTCTCCTTCATCAATTATATTCCTAGTTGCATCCTCCTCCACACAATCACCATGCACATATGTATTTTTTATGGTATGAGTTAGGAGTTTCTTAGCTCCTATAATCAATCCCTCTAGATCGATATATCTATACAGTGCTGCTCCCATCTTACAATTTTCCATTCATTTACTTACTAAATAAATGGAAATTTTGCCAACTGTAAATTGATAGATCTTGAACTGTCTAGGGGTTAATGTCCCCTTGCTATGTGGTGCAAAGTGTTCATTATCAGTTAACAAAAGCTGCCAAATAAATTCCATTGCAGCAACTCTTGATGGTACATGATATGGTAGGAAATGGGGAGGATGTGAGAATCCATACACTCTAATCATAGTGAAATTCTCCTCTAAATAGAATTCTCCCCAATTGTGTTCACCTTCCCACTTGTCAACATACTCACATGGTCTCAGCACTTGTAACACATTCACCAGAAGTCTAGTTTTGTTGACACTTAAGCTCTGCATCAAAGGGTAAACAATCCAGTTCTCAAATCCGTAGACAGTCCTTGGTAGTGAAATTCAATATCTTAATCCAAAATTGGATAGGATTAGGCTAGTTGTAATAAATTCTTTGGGGTTTTAAGTTCACATCCATGATGCCATAATTAAAATGCAATAAAAGATGCATCAGATTAGAATAGTGTAAGAATTTGGGCTCTTTATCCTTTTTCTGTATGGCCACAAACCCTTCATGCATCCTGTTAATGATATATTGAATGTAGTCATAGCTGGTGCTGGAATGCACATCTTGTAGATCTAAAACCATCATAAAAATTCTAGCACCAATTTTCTCAATACCTCCATCTATACCCAATACTCTCTATAAAGCATATGCAATGTATTTGATATAAAAATTTAGGTCTTTATAGCAATAGGGTGCAGTAGATCCTAGAATAGGGGCAATGTGATTCCTCACCTCACTAAGGATATGTTTCTGTAACTGATTCCTAGCAACCCCAGGCTGTAACCTATATCTTTCCTCTTGGTTTGTGAAGTTAATCTGAGTAGACATGGTACTATACAAGCTGAAGGCTTGCATAAAAGAATTCATTTTCAAAGTTAATAAGGTAGTACCATCACTCTTTTTAATTGTCTTTGATAAGGGTTCATAGTGGTTTGCTAGACCTGGAAACAAGTCTACATCTACGAAAATATCAGGAACTAGTAACCTGGCCAAACCACTGGTCCAAGGGTTTGATACTGGTATGGCCTTATCAGCATTCTTATAAAATTAATTGTAAAGAGAAAAACCTATAGACCTTGGTGTCTTGGCATCTCTGATATCAGAGTAATCATTTGTCAATATGCTGGCATTTGCCCTCTTGTTTTCTATCGATCCAGGTAGTAGCTTCAAGAACTCATCACAGAAGTTCCTCTTTCCATTAGCATCTTCATCCACATCATTTCTCTTCCCACTGGTAGATTCTACACTAACTTCTTTACTCATCTTGTTCTGTTCTCCACTTCCTTTTCACTAATATTGGAACAAATCTTCTCCCAGAACACCTTACCCTTCTCTGTGCACTAAAGATAATTCAAGAACTCTAAAAACTGAATAATCACCTTGATTGATAAAAAATTTACTGAATTAACAATTCTTTCTTCTTAAACATAGAAAACCTAGCAAACTTCCCGCTCTAAAATTCTGGATGCATGATGAATGAAAATAAACCTAAGATCATCCCTTTCTGGTAATTTCATAGAGTACTCAGCTCATTATTGAGGAATCAATCACTTTTTCCTTCAAGTTTACATACTATGGTATTAATTGAATTCTGAGCGGTATCCCATGAATGTGACAGGAAATCAAATTTAAATGAGTACATTTTTAGAAAAAAAACCATTATAAAACTCAAATAGAATCACATTTTTATATGATTGGCTCTTTATCGGACATCTCAGGTACCTTTTTCACATAGTCATTAATCCTCTACATTCCTATTGGATGATAAATCCCTATATTTTCATGTCAGCAACTACCATTTACTTTTTTCTCATCATAACTATCACTCTTCATATCTGGCTACCCAGTGACTATGCATTGTCTCCTTGTCGCTGATCAAATCTCTTAACTCTAATTTCTTCTCGAGATATAGCGACTGCATGATTCTCTTTAAGTTGGATTAACTGTGGTTTACTCCTGGCGATCACACGACTAAAAGAATCCAATTTGCTAGAAGAATATCCTAACTCTAAGTTTATTCGGAGACCTCGCGACTACGGCTACTTTTCCATCTATTAAGCTCTAATCGCCAAGTCTTTGAATGCTTCTTTTCTTTTACGAGACCTTGCAACAACCCTTAGTCACTTAATCATTGAATAAAACTTCTCTTTAATATTTCCTTTGGAGAATTAGTGACAAAGCCTATGAAACTTTATTTTATCATTTTAAATTCAATCTGGAGACTACACGACTAAAGCTTAATCTTATTGTCGTGAGAACATTTTTACTCTGTGCAAATTTTATAGACTCAATGACTACCATTGATCTTATCTTATTCTGCATCTAATGACTCTGTCAAGTCACTTAATACATTCTTGAAACCCTAAAATATCTAGAGACTACGTGATTATAGTAAAATATATACCTTTACATCTTTTAGTCTCTTAATCGCCAGATAATATTTTCCATTTGGAGACCATGTGACTGATGCTTTTTTCTTTATTCGTTTTGGACACATGTCTCATCTTTACTTGTTTGTCTCCAAGTCACTGAAAGGATGCTTACTTATCAAGTTTGACAAGCGACTACCCGACTACCATATATTTCATTTTAATCTGTAGTTTTTTTCCAAGTCTCTAAAATTTTTACTTAACTCACCTTTTATCTGGAGACATGGTGATTGAAACCTTTTAAATCATCATTAACTGTGTTCTGATCTGGAGACTTCGTGACTGAAGGAATCGCTAAGTCTCATGATAATTTACTGACTACAGGATATTTTGTGCGACACCGCGGCTTAACCTTTTTTCTCCATGTCGCTAAATCATATTTTCTCCATTGGGAGACTTCGCGACAAAGGCTTATCACTAAGTCTCATGACTTATAAGGTATATTCTTTTTTTTTCAGAGACTTCCTGACTAAAGTTAATCGCCAAGTCTCGCAATGAAATGGAATATTCTTTTAGAATTAAGCGACTAGGTGAACATTTAAAAGGCACATGACTTTTTCATAACTTAAGTTTTTCAAAAAGGTAATGCAAAAATAGAAACTCGATTGACAATTTAGGGATTTTTGCATTTTCACATAGAAGAAAGCTTAGGACTTAGGATTTTTTACTATTCCTTTGGATTTTGATGTAAGAACATTAAATTTTCACAGGGATTTTTCAAATTTGGACAAATTTTCAGATTTTGGTTAAAAATTTGATAAGATGACAACACAATTTTAGGGAAAACTTCAACAACTAGGAATACAACCAACAGTGGCTCTATCTGAGGATGGCTAAACATAGTTTATGGCAAAGAATCATAGAATCTCTGGTTGTAGACTAGATCAAAAATTGAAGGCAACGATGCCTAACCTAAAACATAAGGGAAACACACAATTGAAGGAAACTATAAACAATATGGTACATACTTACTTGTGCATGAAATTTGATTCTTAACTGAAAAAGGGCTTGAGAAATTGCCCATGCATAGGCAACTCAAAATCTTCTCCATTCATATTCTTCAATAGGTAGGAATCTTTTCCAAAGCTTTGTGAGACAAGAAATGGTCCAAGCCATAAAGACTCAAAATTTTTGTGCTTTCCCTTATCCTCTGCTCTTGCATTCCACTGAAGAACTAGGTCACCTGGATGGAATTTTCTTTCAGTAGCCCTTCTGTCAAATAGGTATTTCATCTTCTATTGTAACTTAATGTTTTCTTTCTGGCTATTTCTTCTTGTCTCGTCCAACTCTACCAACTAGATCATTCTATTTTGCATAGTGTCAAAAACATCTAACTATTTCTCTTGTATAAGCTGATATACTGGTAACAAATTATTGATAGGAATTCTTGACTGTAATCCATATACCAGCTCAAATGGAGACTTTCTTGTTTCTCTCTTAACTATTATTCTGTCAGCCCAAAGTGCTAGCTTTAATTTAGTATGCCATGCCCTTTTATTATTTTCAAGAGTCTTTTTCAATATTTTCAAAATATTTTTATTACTAGATTCAGCATGTTCGTTTGCCTGTGGATGATATGGAGATGAATGTGATATTGTAATCCCATATTTCTCATAGAAATGTATTATTTCTTCTAATCTAAAACTCATGGCATTATCCATTACTAATTTAGAAGGTACACCAAATCTAGTCATAAAATTTTCCAATAGAAATTTAGTGACTACCCTGCTTGTTGCCTTTTTTGTAGGAATGGCCACAATCTATTTGGTAAAATATTCTATGGCTACCAGTATCCAACTGTGTCCCCCACTAGATTTCTCTTGAAATTCACCAATGAAATCAATTCCCCACATAGTAAAACGGGCTTTAGTACTTACTGGGTTTAACAACAGAGCTCCTAAAAATTTAAGCTTATTTGAGAACCTTTGACAAGGCTCACACTTTCTGACATACTCATAGGTATCTTTAAATAAATTGGGCCTATAGTACCCAGCCCTTAAAATCTTGTGGGCAGTAGTCTTGGCGGAAAAATGACCTCCACATTCTCCTGCATGCATTTCACTTAAAACCTTTTCAGCTTGGTATTTATCTAGACATAATAGAAATACACCATTCTTATCCTTCCAATACAAGTCTCCATGAATCAAAGTGTATCTTTAGGTTTGCAACTTCAGATTTCTTTTCGTATTTTCTATCATATGATCAGAACACTTGGCATTTTTCCAGGAAAAACACAATATCAGTATAAAATGGTTGTCTTTCTATACTTGTAACAGTTTGATCATGTGTCTCTGTATGATTTACTTATACTAAATCCAAGTTTTCTTCTATCATGAGTCTTTCCAAAACTTGGCCTCTTATTAACTTTGTAATATGGATTTCAAAATTGAATTCTTGTATTCTATTTATCCACTTACATCTCTTACCAGTAACTTCTGACTATGTAAGAATATCTTTCACTGCCGAGTGAGGAACATATGCTTGTACCTAGGCACAAACCAAATATGGCCTAAAAGACTTTACAACTTTTACCAAATCATAAGCCTGCTTCTCCATCATCTCATAATTAAGTTTTGTAGCTTGTAGAGATTTACTATAAAAAGCTATTGGATGTTCAAATCCTTGTTCATCTTTTTGTAGTAAAACAACAACAATTGTATGATAAGATGCAAATGAAAATAGAGAAAAGAGTTTACTATAATCTAGAGAGATTTTAGAACTAGAGCCTCTTGTACTGCTTTCTTTATTTTCTCAAATGCCTATTGGGCTTCTTCATTCCAAATAAAGTTTGCATCTTTCTTTAGCAATTTTACAATAGGTTTGACAATCTCTGCAAAATTTTCTATAAACCTTCTGACAAAATTGATCTTTCCTAAGAAAGATTATACTCCTTTCAGGTTCTTTGGAGAAATAACTTTCTGAATTGCTTCCACTCTTTCAAGGTCTATTCTTACCCCCTCCTTAGACACTATGTGTCCAAGTAACTTTCCCTCTCATACTACAAAATGACATTTCTTGGGATTCAATGAAACACCATATTCGAAAGCTTTATTGAAAATTTTACCTAGGTGCTCACAGTGATCCTTAGCTCTGTTAGAATATGTAGTTAAATCATCTTGATAAATGACCATAAATAAATCAATGAATTCTTTAAAAGAAACATCCATGGCCCTTTGAAAATTTTCTCCTAAATTTATCAGTCCAAATGGCATTCTGATATAAACATAGGTTCCCCATGGAGTGGTAAATGCAGTTTTGTACAATTCTAATTCTTTAACTAAGACCTGGTTATATCCTAAGAAACCATCTATCATAGGCATAAACTCATAACGGGTCACCTTGTGTATCATTGCTTCCATATTAGACAAGGATAATTATCTTTTAATGAAGCAATATTTAAATTCCTAAAATCCACACACAATCTTATGTCGCCATTCTTTTTCCTTACTGGCACCAAATTTGAGACCCATGTTGAATGTCTGATTGGTTGGATTATCCCAACATCTTTCAACTTCATCAACTCTTGCGGCATCTTAGGAGCCAACAATGGGTTAATAGGCCTCTTTTTTTGTCTAAATGGTTTTATCTCTGATTTCAGTGGGATTTCATGCTAGAACAAGTCTTCCCTATAAGCTTTCAAGTCTTCATATGACCATGAAAAAACATGCTTATATTTTCTCAATAGTTTAATCAAACTTGTTCTTATGTGGGAATCTAAACCTTTTCCAATGTAGACAATTTGAGGACTAGTTTCTGATCCTAAATTTATTTCCTCCAAGTCCTCAATTTTAGCATTGCTTACTTTTGTTGAATCATTATGTTGATTACTAAACAATGCTCCAAGTTCAACTAGACCCCTGGGAATCTGACTAGAACCTAATTGAACAACCTCACTTCCTAAAACATAATCTTTACCATCATGAGTTTCAAGTAATGTACTACAATCAATGCTAGGGTTCTCATAATGGTCCAGACATTGAATGAACTTCAGAATATCTTGGTCATCCTAAAAAACTTTCCAGTTGTATATGTTATCTAGAACAACCGGCCTTGTCTTGACTTCCAATATTGATACACCAAATAAGGTATGATCATCAGTTTTCAAAGAAACATTCGCTAAGAAATTTGCCATTATATTCTTTGACCTTTCTATCCAACTTATATCAAAGGAATCAAACATTTCAATTTGATCCCAAATAGCATATTTATACATTTTTAATCTGTCATTCTTTACTGCATATTTGAATCTGATCAGGGCTATCACTAATTCAGATCACCAAAAACTTTCAAACATTTAATTCCATGTTTGATGGCAATCTCTAGCCCTAAAGACAAAGCTTCATACTCTGTAGTATTGTTTGTACATTGGAATGCCAATAAAAAGGGATATTTAAAAGTTTTACCTGATGGAGATATCAATAACACACTAGCCCCTGAGCCCTCTTTTGAGCAAGCTCCATCAAAATACATTTTCCACAATCTATTACTTTGTACATTTAATTCTTTGACCAAAGGATCCATAATTTCACTTTGATGGTAATGGTCATTCTTTTGCACTCTAAAATTATCCATATCCACATCAATGCAACAATTAATGTTAGTGTCTTCAAACCATTCTATCATGTGAGGAGTTCTACCCTCCCTTGATAGCCTAACATTATTCCCAACAATGTTAAAAGTAGCATATGATAAATCACTTTGTATACTACCTCCCATCGAAGCACTCCACTTTCTTGACAAAAACATCCCATAGTGTGGTGGTATATCAACAACAAGAACATTCATAGTCAACACCACATCAGGACATATTGCTAATTTATAAGGCATTGCCTCAATGGTACCAATCACAGGGACTTCTCTAGAATCCATTGCTTGACATCTCCCATGAGGAGTGTCAACCTATAATCCCATAGACCTCATAATATCCACTACAATAACAATGTTTGATGCTCCTGAACCAATCATACAAATTTTTAGCATCCTTCCATTAATCACTAATGAAAGAAAAATGGGTCAACAACTTTAGGGGAAGAAGTTGTGTTCAAGAAAATTTGAGGAATCTCAGAAGTCAATATTTCAACTTCTTTCCCTTTGTTAATTGGTCTCTTATCAATATTTTCTGTATTTTGCATCTTTATTGTGGGTACACTATTTAATAATGATAGCACCTTCTCCTTATGTTCTTTAATTCTCATCATTTCTAAAAATGATACTTTCACAGTCATTTGGGATAAACAATGTCCCATGTCAAATGGAGCATATTTTTACATCTGAGGACTTAGGTTTTTCAATAGTAATGATATTTTCCTCAGTGTGTATGTTTAGAGTTGGTTTCTCTTTCTGAAATTTTTTGTTTTCTACCTTAGGAGGAGGACATACTTCTTGTACTTTTTCTTTTACTTCTTGTACAACTACAGGTTCTATAAATTTTGTTACAACTTTGACCTTAGGCTTGTATGCATTTTCCCTAGGTCCATCCTTCTTTTGTGCATATTTGGTGTCTATTTTCTTTTCTTTTATAAACACACCTGATGGCTTCCTACCAGAACATCCCACTACTCTGTTTCTCAAATGGTAATTGCTTCTAGCCTTATTTACCAAATTTTTAGTAATCCATGCTTTCTCTTCATCTGAAGCTCTCCTAACTAAAGGCACATCTTGACTATTTTGTGCATAACACCTTATATGGTTATCAGTCTCCTCTACTTCACTATCTGATAAAAATTGTTGATGACTGACCTCTATATTTCCTTGTGAACTATATAAATCATGATTTTCATTTTCAGTATTTGAATCTATATCATGACATGAATATGCATTTGTCATATTATGATCACATTGTTCACCCTCATCATTTCCTTGTTCTTCATTTACTCTTAAATCTAAGGAAACAATACAAAAATTAGGGTTATGTGGGGCTTCACAAGCTTCACACCAGAGATCATCATTATAGAAATGGACAACATTTTTATGTAGAGGGTTTGGAGTTCTGTTATCCATTTTCTCCTTTCTAGGTGGAAAAATAGGCTTCCCATCCTTAAACTGAGTTCCATAAGGATGATTTTGCATTCTATTTTGAGGATTATATGTATTATTGTAAGAAGGCCTATTGTTCTGAGGAGCCCTATATTCCTTATATTTTGGTTCTTTTAGGTTTCTCCTACTAAACCTTGAGTCATCTCTCCTATTTAGTTTACCAAACACTCTTCCATTCATTTCAATATTGACTTCTATCTTATAAGCATCAGTAAGAGTTCTAGGGTTTTTATCCCTAAGAGCATATCCCATTTTAGAGTCAAAGGCATTTAAATAAGTTGCTAAACATACCTTTTCATCCAACCTTATCTTCTGAAACAACTTGTGCATAGCTCTTTGAAATAAGGTATTAAACTCAGTGACCTCTTCATTGTAATTCTTTTTGATGTTATTGAATTCATTCAACAAAAATCCTTTGTTTGTTTTATCACCATACTAATCTTTAAATAATTCAATTAACTCATCCATGGAAGAAACAAAACCATTAGAAAGGCTTCTAAACCATTCTCTAGCATCTTCTAATAGAGACTAAAAAAAATTCTTCATTAATACATCCTCATGAGTGATATTTAAATCATCAACAAAATCAATAAACATTCTTAAATGTGTTTCACAAGAAATAACATTGTTACCTGTGAACTTTGGGAGCTTTTCTCCTATATCACCCACATCTTTTGGGAATGCATTATGATATCAAGGGATACCAATGAAGATAAATTGTTTATACCTTTCAGTATGCAATGGTTTTCTTTGATAACTATCATTCTCTTTAAAATTAGTAACTTTTTCTTTGAAAGCTATAGTATTCTTGATGGGGAGGTCACCTAACTCTCTGAAATTCCTACTCTCTTCTAGGAATCTCACCTGGAATCCTATTCAATTTAGGACTCTCTCTAGACTCACACTTGAGTCTCTTTTAGGGCTACTCTCAGACCC
>MU227381.1:1349384-1363808 GCA_018584345.1 Thuja plicata | reverse complement strand
TTAGAATAGTCCCAAAGGATAACTAAGAGGGGGGGGGGTGAATCAATTATCATCTAATTTAAATTATTTTCTTTTATTAACTCTAGAATACAATAAAGTAAATGCACATTCAGATAAAACAATAGACAACACCACAATTTGGTTACAGGGAAACCAAATGGTAAAAACCCCAGTGGGAATTAGTACCTACAATGAACTATACTTGTTTATAATAATCTCTATTAGAATATATTGCAACCCTGTTAGGAATGGTTATTTACAATGCAATAATTATAGTGACCTGGTTAAGGGTCTGACCCTGTTAGGACTCTTTTACAAATAACCCTGTTAAGGGTAAGGACTCACTATCCAAAAGCTCACTTCTTTAATGGTGAAGGATACAACCTTCTGTAGAACATATATGAACTATATTTGATGATGAACTATAGAGTAGACCTGCTATCTTGATTAGTTCCAATGTATTGTAATCTTTCACCTCTTCTTCACATAGCTCCTTGATGAATGAAACACAACTGATATTTTGCTCTGTACTTTTTCTATCTCTTGTCTTCTCATTCACACAATGTTCCACAAATGAACTACTATAAGTATCTTCCTCAAAGTATGATATCATGGGACCTATTAGGAAACTCTTCATAACATCCTTGTTGGCTCAACTAACCATGCAAGCATAATTACAACCGCACAATATAAACTGAATAGACGCGACGCTTCACAAAGTCGGCCTCACCAAATTAACTCTAACATTTCAATCTTGTTGAAACATGTTTGGCACCTTTAGATAACTATCTTCAACTTATAATTAAACTTTAATATAGACACGCATATCCCAAAGATAGGCACAACTCAAGAACCAATGCAATACGTCAGCTCTATACAGACAAGCTCCATAAACTGTAACTGTCGTTAATAGAATTACACAACACAACTGAAACTTCATATTTGAGTCTGTGTGTATGAACAAAACATTAAAAAAATGTCTACAACATGAATATAACTGTGCAAGGCTTGATAACATCATTCTAATAAGTACATACAGAACACTAATGTATATTATATGTTGTCATCAATGACAAACATACAATCAACTAATTGCCATAAGTAAATCTCCAACAAACTGTACATGCATAACTTTATTATCCCAGCTGAGACTGAGTGGAATCCTCTACTCTACATAGGGGATATACACCTAAGGGAATTAATGTCATGGATGCATAATGAATCCAACTATGATAGATAGTTGGAAAACTATAGGGAACAGGAGAAAATAGAGTCATTACCATTAAGAGTAGAAAGCAACAAGCCAGTTATACTCCTCAGAGATTGGCTAAATTTGACTTATTGAAAAATTAAAGGAGGAAACAAGGGATAAAATTTTTGGGATTCATATAGATGTCTATGTACAATATGATGGTTTGTCTTACTTTTTCTTCTAGAGAGCCCTGGATGGAGCCAGAAGAAGATGGGGTAGGTTATTTGAGGCATTGAATAAATCTAAGCCACACGGTCCTATCAACCTCCAAGAAGCTATTCAAAGAGCACCAAAATACATGCACCTAGGAAGGAAAACTAGATGGGAACTCGTGTGTTCACTCACCATGCAGCCACCGATGCTCCTCTGGCCCCTCTATGACATCAATACTGATAGACTTGACCGACTGCAGGAAAATCATAGAGTAGATGTCTAGGAGAAAACAAGGGGGTTCTACTACACCTTCAAAAGCCAAAGGAGAGGGAGAACAGAGGTTGGAGATTTCAGAGCAACTACCAGAAGATGTAATGCTTGAGGAAAAGCATTCAACTTGCCAAGGGGAAAATGATGAGACTGTTTTACTCTCTCTATTATATTAATCCTTATACTCTATGTTTAAGTATTATCAGAAAAATTGTGAACTTTTAGTCAGTTGAACTTATGTCAAGTATAGATAGAACCATTAAACCATGGGTGGAATAGATATGTCATATTATGCCAATATTATATATATGTTGTAGTATTTCATATAATAATCAAAATGTGTGTTCTAACATCTAGATTAATTTGAATAAGATACTTGTATGAATATATTTTGCATGATAACTAATCCTACCAGGAAGTAGGAGTCAATGGGAGTGGTCGACAGCATTGAAGGAGGATGTTAAAGACCAGCTTCGAATGGATAAGCCATCATGGCATCAGAAGACACGACAACCGCAAATCAAGAGCCACTATTTCAGAGATGCATGAATGTAGCTCTGATATATTCCCTCTGTATTCCCATCATATTGACTTGGTCTCCCAGACTTCATTGCATATGTCATGGGTTGTTGTGTTTCCTATTTTTTTCTCTTTGGCGTAGTTTTAGTTAGATAGTTCCTTTTTCTATTTCAGAATAAGAAAGTCAATCCTCTATTTATAGGGATGAGATTGATAGTTTGTAAGTTCAGAGATTTTTTGAAATACAATGTTCTGATTGTATCTTTCACAACAAGTTCATTTTCAGTTTCATGTATCATTCTCATGTAATCAGTTTTGAAAGATAATGAAGTAAATTTTGGTTAATATTCTGTGTTCATGGATTAGTAGAAGCCAACCAAGGGGGCCCACTTTGTAGGTGGATTAGAGTAGAAGTAGAATATATTTACTTTCTTCATTTCCATCATTCTAGATATAAGATTATAGTTTCTTCTAGCAACATTGTACTTTGTGAATGTTCCTGCAGCACCTACAAGGATAGTTATAGTGAATGCTCTAGGTTGAAAGAATAGGTTTAAGTAGAGTTTTCAAGTTGTAGCATTCATTTTAGTAAGGAGTAAGTGTGTTTACTTTCCTGCATCCCTAGTATAGATTCCTTTCATGTACTTTACTTTCCTGCAACATAGGTAGAGTGTCTCTTTAAGGAACTTAGTGCACATACTATGTTGTACCATTTCAAGTTTGTCCCTGGGTTGAAAAACTAAATGCACCTAATGGTGGGAGAAGTGATCCTTAGATTGAATAAAATATTCCTAAGAGAGGCTTTGGGCATGATTAATAAGAACCTATTGTGAGGTGGTTCAGTTGGGTGGTTAATATTATTGAGGTATTTTTCATATTTTCTTGGATGACTTTACCTTTGGATTCATGCTTGGAAGTTGTCAAGGATTCTAATTCGGCATCATGTACTTTAGTGTATTTTAATTCTGATGTATTGATTTATTGAGAGCCCTTGTTGGGTAATGTAATGTAATGTAAATGAAAGGAGAAGCAATGTAATGGGAATGGGTATTTCTAGGTGAAATGAAGTGAAATTTTTTGATCCTACTTGTATATGTCTCAAAACATTAAAATAATATGCAATTTGTGATTTGTTTCCCTCTTATACTATCTTGTAATAAATTAAGTGATCTCTTGCATGAAAAGTTATTCTTATGGTTCTCTCTTGTTTTGTGGATAAGGACCAAGCTTATATTGATATGACAAGTAAGTTATCTTATATAATAGACTAAAAATGAATACTATGAAATGGTTGGTTAATGAGTGAACTTGTGTTTATATCAAAGTGAAATGTTATTTTTAGATAAGAAGAAATATAGGGAATTATTAATGATAATAGAATTGCAATCATGGTATAGCTTTATAATTGAGAAATGAGATGCCAAATATTAAGGGAAGTTTATAGAAAAGAAGTACAAGACATTTCTGCTTCAGTGTAACCTATGATAGTAACCTAATAAATTGATTCACATATTGTTAACTTATGATTAATGTTAAGAATGAGTTAGGAACATTTTTATTGGTGCCTTAAAATATATCTAGTATAATGTACATCTAGGTCATAGGGTATGTGATAATGAACGATAATCTTTACCCTAATGTCTATATGAAACTAAATTTATAAGATGGTTAACAGATGTTATGAATTCCATTAGTTAGTTATGAAGAATGGATTGTCTTGGTGAATTAAATGATGGTGACTAATCATTGAAACATGTTCATGAGACAGTAGTCATTTATTCTCAAGTGTTATAAATATGTTAGAATTGTAATTCATTATGAAGATCTTAATGTAATTAAATTAATCAATATTGTTTGAGTAGCAGTTCTAGGGAACCTGTGAGGACTTAGGAATCTTCAGTTATGTTTCTTTCATGTTTTATGAGTATATGTGTATTATATCTTTTGATAATATGCATCGTAATAGTTTAAAACAAAAAAATTGGCTTCATCTTTAGAGGTTAGATGGTTAGTCCTCCCAGGTTCCCTGGCAGGGAATTACACCTTACAACCCCTTTAGACCCTTAAGGAAGCCTAAGAGTACATGTTAGGGGTACTAAGGGGTCTTATGGTGTTGTATGACACATTCATGTGTCCTATGACCCCTTTAGACACCTTAATGTGTACTAGAACCCATAATATGTATTCTTAGGGATCCTAAGAGGTCATGAGGTGTCTTAAGGGGTCTTAGGACATGTTTATATGTTTTATGAACCTTTATGAACTCTTGACCACTTAGGAAACCTAAAAATACATCTTAGGGGTCATAAGGGGTCATAAGGGGGTCATAATAAATATTATTGTGTCTTGTTACCCCTTAAGACCCCTTAATGTGTACCAGAACCCCTAATATGTATTCCTAGGGTCCTTAAGTAGTGCTAAGGTGTCTTATGGGATCCTAGGACCCATTAATGTGTCTAACGACCCCTTATGACCCATTATGACCCCTTAAGAAGCCTAAGAGTACATCGTAGGGGTTGTAAGGGGTCTTATAAGGTCCTAATACACAATAATGTGTATTATGACCCCTTAAGACATCTTAATGTGTACGAGGATCCCTAAGGGGTGTGTGCACCAAGTTGTGGACCAAAAAAGTGGACACATGGTTTAAAAAAATTAAAATTTCATATAACCCGATCGGGTTATTGAAATTTTGAAATTGTACTAGGATTGGTAACCAAGCTGAGACAATAATATTAAAAAACTTTACCTTTCTCAGAACCCGATCAGGTTCTGAGATGTTTCTAGTAACCCGATCAGGTTATTAGACATTATATTTTCTAATAACCCGATCAGGTTCTAAGATGTTTCTAATAACCCGATCAGGTTATTAGAAACATATACTATTTTTCAAATCCCACGGCTTAGGCTATTTCAAACACCTAAACTGCAGAGCAGCAGATTGGAGGAGAGAAAAAACACCAAAGAACCTGATCAAGTTATGAAGAAAAATAAGGTTCTTCAATAATTTGCACATTTTGAAGCAATGGCGCCCCATAAGAAAGGTATGTATTATTATTTTGTTGTTTTTTTGTGTTTTTTTTATCAAATTAGGTTATGATATTATTTGTCTATTTTTTTTATTAATTTTATATTAGATTCGTCAAACAATCCAAGAAGAGAAAAAAAGAAATGAAAGACCACCCCCCATAAACCCTCCTCGTCCACCACCATCGCCAACCATAAACCCTCCTCAAAATTTTCCTCGTCCACCACCATCGCTACCTATAAACCCTCCTCAAAATTCTCCTTCTCCACAACCACCGCCACCCATAGACCCTCCACATGTGCCATTAGATCATGCAAATGAAACACAAGAGGACCTCGTGCAATGCCTTAATTGGAATAGTCAACAAATTAATATATTATTCAATAGGGTGAAGGCTTTTGGTCATCAGCATCACTCTACCCTCGCCACTACATTAGACAAAATGTCGAATAGTGCAAATGAGGTGTCTCAAGAGGTGAAAAAATGGGGTTCATGGAGGGATAGGTGTTGTACATATTATGCTGATGGTTTATCATATGAGGATGTGAAAATAAAAGGCATAGAAAAAAATGACATATGTCACTACAACATTTGAGACCATTTTTTGATGGCTATATGTCTATTTTCTAACCTTGTCCCATCGGCCAAGCGACAGAGACCAGTGTTGTAGTTTTGGTGTTGGAAACACCGATGGTTGTACCATATATCATTATTAAGATGGTCTTAACCATCACAATACGAGCCAGCTATGATGTTTATCATGCTATCATTACATTTTTTTTCACTATTACAACACCTAGGCATCACATTTTTTGCGTTAACCGTCGCAGTTTGCAATGTCTAAAAACTTCAGCATGTCGTTGTTATAGTTTGTGGGTGTCACAATTACGATAGACATGTGACATATTTGCTATACATGCGACATCGAGCCATCAACAATTGTCATTGGCTGGACGTTGTATGTATGGAAAAAACATCGCATGTCTGTCGTAATTGCGACGGTTAACACAAAAAATGTGACATCTAGGTGTCGCAATACGAGTCAGCTATGATGTTTATCATGTTGTCGTTACATTTTATCTGTCACTATTTTGACACCTAGGCATCACATTTTTTGTGTTAACCGTCACAGTTTGTACCATCTAAAAACTTCAACATGTCGTCGTTACAGTTTGTGGGTGTTGCAATTACGATAGACGTGTGACATATTTTCTATACATGCGACATCTAGACATTGGCAATTGCCGACAGCTGGATGTCGCATATATTATTTTAGTGTCCCTTTAGATTTTTTAAGAGTTTGTTTGGTTTCTTGTTTTCTTTTGCTTTCACCAAAGATTTTAACTATTGTACACACGGTTACAATCAGACTTATATTACTTACAAGTTTTATCAAAGCACAACAAAGAGAAATTTATTCAGATGTTGTAAATACAACTTTCCTGGTAGACATGAATGTAAATTATGGAAGAATAGACAAAACAAATTGACGACGGCTGGATGTTGCATATATAGAAAATACATTGCATGTCTGTCATAATTGGGTTGGTTAACACAAAAAATGCGATGTCTAGGTGTTGCAATATGAGTTAGCTATGATGTTTATCATGTTGTCATTACATTTTATCTATCGCTATTTCGACACCTAGGCATCACATTTTTTGTGTTAACCATCGCAGTTTGCACCATCTAAAAACTTCACCATGCCATCGTTACAGTTTGTGGGTGTCACAATTACGATAGATGTGCGACATATTTGCTATACATGCGACATCTAGATATAAGCAATTGCTGACGGCTAGACGTCGCATATATTTTTTTAGTGTCCCTTTAGAGTTTTTAAGAGTTTGTTTGGTTTCTTGTTTTCTTCTGCTTTCACTAGAGATTTTAACTATTCTACACACAATTACAATCAGACTTATATTACTTACAATTTTTATCAAAGCACAACAGAGAAAAATTTGTCTAGATGTTGTAAATACAACTTTCCTGGTAGACATGAATGTAAATTATGGAAGAATAGACAAAACAGAAGTCTAAAATTTGGTCAGACTTTTATGTAGATATAAAATGCATAGACTCCCAAAAAAGAAGAGACTCAGAAGGATTTTACAACTTAGTTGAGTGCAGAGCAAAGGTTTGAGGTTGTCCTAGTGGATAAAGGGACAAACCAATATCCTCCCAACTGTGACAACATATGTATAAATGGCGGACATGAATATAATTTGGATTACAGATGGAGGGAGATAATTCGAAGTTGCAAGAGTATGAAAATGAGATACATTATGCAAATAAAGTGAGCATATGTGATGTACTTATAACACTCATTCTCCTTAAAAAATGGGCTGGCTATTATTTTTTAGGTCGTCTGTATCTCTATCTATAGGTTGTGAGGGATCAAACTCCAAGCCTAAAATTTTTGAGCATTAGTTGCCAAGGAGTCCATTATTGAAGTTTTGACAACATCACCGCATTGTTTTTCTTTGTTTTGGAGGAATCACACTTGGGAAAAGAGTGGTGGAAGAGGGCCTGCAATGTGTATCATGAAGGCCCAATGAAGGGGAGCCCTGTTTCACATTCAATAGTCCTATGCAACAAAATGAATAAAAAAACAAAACAAAAAAATCTGATTCCAGAAGAGCACATATAATAACTTATGCAATCTCATGCCAGTGAATATATAATGATGCAAAAAAGAACTTAAACATTGAGCACTAAATATTATACTTGAGAGGATCACAATCTAGGGGTAAACGTTAAGCTCAAGTCCAAATTACACACATAACAATAAAACTTGAGAAATTTTATCAAACTTAGCAAAAACATGGGACACAATTGTGAGCTCACCAAGAAACTAAGACAATATATCAAGACAGTCAAAATTAAACCAAAACAAATGAGAGAAGAGTGACCTAGACACTATTTTAATGTGGAAATTTTTGTCTCAACCTTACATTTACATAAGGCTACTATTATAGTAAGTTTACTTTTGAGCACACATTGCTCCAAGATTTTCCTCAACGCTATGAATTGGCTAGATAAGGATGCTGGTAAATTTTCATTGCAAGAATAATTTCTAGATTTAAAGATATAAAGTTTCCACTTTTGATAGTTTCATTTGAAATTTTAAAATTCAATTGTTAAGGCCTTAGAGGCTTTTGATAGGCTAGGAAGTGGTCATAACCAGCATAGTGGGTTATAGCTTGATAGAGCACATCATGATCTTGTTGGTGCTTCGAACAATTTGTCAATCAAACTTCCGAATCAAAAATTTTGGCCTCTAGAAGTTGGGTCTCCTGAAATGGGAAACATAAAAACATGTTGGAAACATAAATGAGTTAAGTGAATTTATGAAAATAAACCTCATATTCTTGAAATAGAAGTCACAAGTTTAAATCTCACAAGAAGTAAGATATGTACGCGTCAATTGTAGCATAGTTAAGTGCCTCCCACAAGGAATATAAGGTAGACCCATATTACTATAATTCTTCTATAAACATATATATAAATCACCCACTATTGTAAACTAAAAAAAAATATTTCTTTCGTTGCCATGTAATCCTTAATCATCTATTTAGTAGTAGGCCATTTTCTTAAGAAAGAGAAGAATGGAAGTTTGATCGCATACCAGTCCTATAACAAGCTGGAATTCGAGACTATATTAAGCATATTCAAACCTACACATGGTTGATCCATTAGTGCCTGTTCATGCACATACAAATACCCACTTCAAAAAATGAAAAGAAAAAAATTATGAGCTCTGGTTTATATACTCTATAGTTTATTCTATTTTCTAACTGAAACAATTAAAATGCTAATTACCATATGCTCTACAAGGGGAATCCACACAAATTGTAGATTTTTGTAAGATTTTACAAATCCCTTTGTTTCTGACTGGTTTCAGTAAAGGGCACTTCTAGTTGCTGAGTTGAACCCCTCCAATCTATCCCATCTGTTGTAGTTTTGTTTTTAGTTTTCAAATGAGCAGGGACTGCAGTGTTACTAGGTTTCTTTATAATTTAATTTTAATAAGGAATTCAGAAGAATAGTGAAATGAAGAAAAATTTTGTTACATACTTTAGTTGTTGTACCCATGCCTCTGTTCCAGCCATTGCACATATCAAATCTACCTACAAATATCATTGAGAATCAGAAACGAGGCCTAGTGAATAGTTTGACATTTGGTAAAGTAGGATACAAATCCAATATGAGTTTTACCTGGCCATTGTAGATTGTAACCTTTTCACCTCGAGATAATAGTTCATCCACCTGTAGTTATACAAGAAATTACCCACCACATTCTGAAGGTTTCCATTATGATTTTAAGGCCTATGAGACAACATCCATTATAATGATGTCTGCTTCAATAAACAAAACTTATATATTCTATTATTTGAAGTAAATATAAATTATGATACCTAACGTTTTACATATTTTTCATATTTTTTCACAATGATAAGATCAATTAGACATGCGAAAAGAGGTGGAATCATAATTTTCATGTTGTTTGTTGTTGGTTTCTAATCTTTATTATATTGGGTTCTTTGTTCACTTGATGATTGTTGGATTTCATTACGAAATCTATCTAGTATTAATAGAAAAATTTAGACAATTTAAAAAACCCTTTTCAAGTTTCTAAAAGAACTTGAAAGCCAGCTCTATAATGATAATATAACCAATTTGATAGTGTACATAATGAATTTCATATATTATGCTATCTATATATATTTCTTTAGTAATTAAATAAAACTAATAGGTCAACTATAAAAAGATCGGGTGCAGCTCATTTCTCTAACATGGGAAGTGTGCTCTAGAGATAAACTGTACACAAATATATTATTGTGAGAAGAAAATCAAGAGACATGTTGAAAAGGGTAACGTTAAAGAGAGAGATTGTCCATACTCCATAAATGCTAGCCAGGTGGAGAAGGTCCAAAGAAGTGGATTACAGATATTATTTATGTTGAATGAATTATCAGTATAATTAATTATTTAGAAGTAATTTTCCAATATTTTAGAAATCAACGGTCAAATCTCATAAAATAAATGATCTAATTGAAAATAATGTGAAAACCTTCAATTACTAAAGACAAATACAATATAATTATTCTTGCAAAAGGATCGCTAAGTAGAATATCTGAATTGATAAAATAGTAACTACAACCCTGATGTCAAGATCCATCAAAGTCAATCAAGTTGCTGATCTCATCTCCAAGTGTAGAACTTCAATTTATTCCCCAATCTAACTCTAGAATATTTTCTTTTCTAGATGTAATGTACGTGGTGTTTTATATGAAGCATATGATGTCTTGGAGCTGCATTGGTTATAATTTTTATTCATGGAATACACATTGAGATGGGTTTGAGGTATTAATGTCTTGGTTGTTCTTGTATCTTACAATTGCTAAAATTCTAATAGAAATGATTGATTGGTATTCCAAATTTTAAGGGGATATTGTGAAGGGAAGCGCAAGCAGGCCTGTTAAAGATGCTCTCCAAGAGGCAGAAAAAAGTAAGAGATGTGATATTCAGACCTCAAAAAGATTGATCATGGTGTTAGGCATCATTTTCATGATGATACTACTGTTATTTTTGTCTTTTTGGACCATTATTTCATCAACAAATATTCAATTCATGGTCCTATAGTATCTGTTAGAGGGGGTGGGTTCATTGTACCTTCAAATTCACTTTCCCCTGATAGCATAAATTTAGAGCATGTTGCTTAGTACTCTACCAAATATTGTTGTTATTGTGTGTTGTTTCAAGCCATAATCTTGTATCAAGAGAAGAGTTTGACTGCACTATCAAAAGTAAAATAACCTTCATTCAAAGAATTCAAAATGCAATGGCTAAATGAAAAATTTAGTTTTGTTTTACAAAAATTATTTAGTAAAATTATTTTTGTACACTGTAACATGGTACTCTCAAATGATTGACTGCTCTTCATTTGATGAAATACCATCAGTTAGTTGTTGTCATACTGAGAAAGCTCATAATCCTCAATCCTTTTGTTATGTGGATTCTTTGTTATTGACCATGCTTTGTATGATTAATTTTGCTGGAGAAAGTGCAAATGTGAGAAATATTTTAAATGTTGGGATCTCTACTAAATGTTAGGCTCTTATATTATGGTCTTCTGGTCTCGTTGTGGAACTTATGAGCTGGTTGCTTTGTGTTTATCCTCGATAATACATTTGTCAATTCAGTGAAGATGCTGGAACTTAAACACAAATTGGGCCTCTATTAAGAACATCTTCAATTTATAGTAGGGGTAAGAATCTTCATTTCAGATTTCCAGTAAATTCTATTACTAGGCATTATCATATATTTTGGCTTTGTGGGAGATATTGTATTGGGGCTGAAATTCTTTAAGAACTTGAGTAATCAAGGAGAATTGACTAAACTGGGTAAATTCCATGCTTTTGTTGGCTAAATGTTGTCAGTGAATTATGTTATCTTGAATTATACAATTAGAATTAAGCAGAAACATCACATTAAGTCTAGACCTAGTGGATGAATCAATTCATAGAGGTCTGTTACATGAGCTTGGACAACTTGTTTATTTGGCTTCTAATTTGTGGTGTAATTTTATCTATGAAAATACCCACCCACTTTGGTTATTTTGTCAAGAAGTTTCATTATTGAATATCAGTTACTGACAGCTATAGCAATTTTGGTCCCTTTTGCTGGAATTCTTGGTGTATTAAATATTTTATGCTTTTCGAACAACTATATGCTACTAGGAGAAATCTCATGCATCTTTAAAGTGTGTTTTTATAACTGACAATGCTTCTCAGTCGTGTTTTCTTATTTGTTTACCATGGAATCACAAGAGACAGTTGAGTTTGGATTTCTTTGTTTGATGAATGTATCCACTAGTAATTTTCTTTTCAGTAATTGTGGTTTTACTTATTTTGTAACCATGATTTGATGTGCTTTATTGGGATAATTTCATTAGCAGTTGGCCAAATAAATGTAAAACAATTGGTATTACCAAATTAGTTCATCCAAAAACTAGAAGACTGTGACTGTTTGATAAGTACAAGTAGGATTCGTGAAAAGACATCAAGTGCCTAAAATGAAATAATTAAATAAAATTTAGAAATAAGCATACCATTCATGGTTAGTGATTCAAAGCTTCTTTTCCTCCCAATTTCCAACGCCTGAGACATATCCAAAAAAGAATACAACATCTTTGTAAAATAATACATAACAACACAAGGTTATTTGTAAAAGCAACCCAAAAAAGATAGAAAATAATGACATCAACATCCATACATTTTTGTACAAGAAATACAGAACAAATTTTCTTACATTTAGTGAATTTCCTTCCTCACTACCTTCACTTGAACCTTCACTGCCACTCTCCCCACTGAAACTGGCAGTTCTATTTAGATCACTAACATATAAGTTATAAACATAAGAAGTTAAGAAAATGGGAGTTTCCTAGAACAGAAACTGACTTATCTAAGTAGCATCCTAGACCTTCCCACTGATTATTAAAGTTTAATAAGTTTATCAAATTTAGCAGCCTTGAATATCTACCTTTGTGATAAGGCACCATTTGCAATAGCAGGTGCTGATTTTTCACCCTCTCCTTTACTTGTAACTATTTCAAGCTTTCCCAAACTTCCTTTTACCCTCTTCATTGAATTCCACCTTTACCTCCCAAGGACTTTGGCCCTGCATCTATGTTTTCTGCAACTGAAGTCTGTCCACAGAAATTAGATATCAAATTTCCATTCAAAACATTTCTTAAAAGATTAAAACATTAACAACTGAGTGCTAAATTTTTTTATGATCATTTTCCATATAATTACTACCTACAATATTTCATTAATTACCATTACGACATCTGTAGGATTTCCATTTGATGGGATTCCATATTTAGTGAATGTGTGTGCACCCTAAAGTTGCAATCAAGACCACAATGTTAGAAAATTAGGATAGTAAAATAGGCCATATGTCCACAATAAAATAGCCAAAAATACATGCTAAACTCTAGGTAACAAAAGGGAGTGACCATCTTCTTCATTATTGACTTACCTAAAAAGAAAAATCACATAGACAGATGCATAATTTCAAATTATAAGTATTAAATATTTCAAAAGACAAGAATGACAAAACTCAAGGTATTAGAACTTACAGGAGGTACTGATGGATGGCCATAAATTCCTCCCGATGGATACATAGAAGCATAGGGAGGATTTTTTCCGTAAGGTGGCATTAAATTTCATTCATCAAAGTACTGAACATATCTAGACCATCACTCCATCTGACAGATAAAAATAGCAATGATGTCAAGCGCAGCTAATTCTATAAAGGGAGTCAATTTCATTAATTGGAAGAAAAATTTTAAAAAATCAAAATGGAGATGGTAAGGAATGCCTTTATTTTTAGAATTCAATTAAGATAAAAATGGTATATTAAAAGGAATTCTTACATTACATTTGATGGAATGATCTTGAGTTTTTTTCTGAATGGGCCCATTCATCAAAGTAAAAAGGTCTGAAGAACTAAATCCTGGTTCAATTTGTCTTGTGTTCTTCCTAGACATTAGATATTTTTCATAGTGTTGAGGACTATTTTTAGAGAATCTCTTCATGGAGTCTATACCAATTGAGGCAACAGTATCACTGTATGAATCATCATGAAGGAAGTTGTAAAAGTTCTGCATAAAACATAAAAAAAGGATTTCAATAGAAAAATTAACCATTTTCAAAAGAGTATTGGCTATTTTTATGTAAAAACAAACATACCACTTGATTGGACTATGCCATAATTTATCCTTCCAAGAAATCCCAAGTGTTTGTGGCATTGAGATAGTCTTTCCTTTCTACTTGTTCCTGGATGCTTAATGCAATCCTGTCCCAAAAGAAAAAATTTATCTAGAAATTAGTAAGGAAATTAGAAGATAGTTTTTCATGTGTCTCAAGTTATCAATAATAAATAATTATAAAACATTAAATAATTTTATAAGAAGAATTAGTAAGATGCACACTCTTGAACTGAGCATGAGAGGATGAAACATATTTTGGAAGACTTCCCTTCTTTTATTGTACTATAGTTCTTGAAAACTCATTATTTATCTATAGAGATAGGAGAAGAAGGAGAAGAAACTCTCTTTGGGACCCCAAAAGGGAATGACACATGAGAGAAATTCCTAATTGGGGAAGTAGATCGATGAGATGTCTCCACACAA
>MU227381.1:1238201-1315661 GCA_018584345.1 Thuja plicata | reverse complement strand
TCATAATATTAACTTTCTATTAGAGTGTTGAAGCTATAGTGCCCATTTTATTGCCATTAATAAATGGAACATATGTGGTTTTTGTCATCATTTTTTAAGAGTTATTCATTTATTTGCAGGCAGTCTAGGTGTAGAAGAATGGACAATTTGCTAAAGGTATAAAAGAACAAGAAACATACATGGAGAAGAATGATGATGCAGAACTGGAAGATGAGGGACTCAAATATGTTCTAAATTTTCTTACAACTAGGATGCAAAATACTAGATCATCTATTCTGAAAGATCCAAAATAGTCATACTTGGATATAATGCTAAGTTTTGCATCTAGAAGTGGTAATTTCTTTACTTTCTTCCTATATTTATATGTAAAAATAATGCTTTATTGGAGTTTGAATTTTAACAATGCAAAATTGTCAACCACCAAGGCCAATTAACTGTATTTCATGGAAGTTTCTCTTATATTTATAATTCAAATTCCATTAGTTTTTTGTTAAATAGGATTCTAAAGCATTGAAAGTAGAAAGTCGATATTTCAACTAGTTGCCTATTTATGTATATTTTGCATTTATTTTAACCTTTCTGATTAATACTGAAATAATTCTTAGGTATAATGCTCACAATTATATATATAGAATTTATCCAGAGACTTGTAGTTACAATTGTAGGAGAATGAATTGAGGACAATTTTTTGATATGGCCTAAAACTAACAAAACAAATGTTTTTTATTATGGATTATGGATTGATCCTAGGTTAGGGGATTGGGAAGATGACCTATAAGGGTCTATAATGATGTAATAAGGCTATAGAAGCATTTAAATATTGTTAAGAGCACTAAGAGTGCAAAGTCTTGTAAATTGCCTATATTGGAAATATAAGCCAAATAGGGCTTAATTGGAGTTAGTTGGGGTTAGTAGGGGTTATAGGTTCAGTTATATTTCTAAGGTTGTCTCTAAACCTTTTATGAGTATTTAGAATGGGCAAAGGGTGTTGTGTTGTCAATTTGACAACTTTTCTTGTCAACTTGATAACTAATTCTTGTGTTTTGTCACTAACAATCAGACTGTTATGTGATAGTTAGAGTTAGTTGAATGGTTACTCTCAATTATTTGGAGAGTTAATGTCTCTTGAGATGGAGATACATGAAGTAGGGAGGTGTTGATATGAGATAGATAAAGTTTGTAATAGTTTGAATCAATAAAATCAAAATTTATTTGCAAACTGTGTATTCCAATGCCCTACGGATACAGTCAAACAACAACAAATTGTTGTATTTAATTTGAACGTGATATTGGCTTGGTTTGGAATGTAGGAACATCTCTTTGCATTTTTTTTTACTTGGTTATATTATCTTTTCATTGCATTTTTCACTGCGAACACCAAGGATTTGATTGGTGTAGTGACAATGATTGGTTACAAGGGTACAGTCAGTGATTGTTAGTTGTAACCCTCAACATGTGAAGGCACTCCCACCCCTGTGTTAACTGTAGTTTGGTGGGAGATGCTTGGAATGTACCTTATGTAGTTTATGTGGTTTTTAATGTAGGGAAAGTGAGAAGAAACCATGATAGGTATGGTGAACACATACAATGGAGGGTGCATTTGAAAGCACCAGTATTGGAGATTTTGAGAGTAAATTGATGATTTCAGGGTTTGAAGGGCTACTCGATAAGCCTAGAAGGGATATAGTAGAATAATGGTGAAAGATGAGTGGATAGGAGTGAATGGGAAGTTGTAACATGGAAAATATACCATGTTAAGATAATCTATGGTGTTGGGATCAAGGTGAGAGGTCTAGTTGGATTTTTGGTATGGTGGAGGCACTAGGTGCACTAGGTGGCCTAGGATTATGTTGGTGGTAGAAGGGCATTGGAACAAGGAAACAAGGAAGTGAACTTGAGTAGTATGGTTGAGGGAGTGACTTACAAAGTTATGTAGAGGTGGTGGTTGGTGACCTCATTGATCATGTTTGACAGCAATCCATCTCCTATTTGTAACAACTTCTCACTTCCAAAGCCCCCTCAAGGACACACCTTTTAGGCTACCCCAAGTGCCCCTTGTGCTTCCCAAACACCATATCTTCACTCAATACTTAAACCTTTATTTAAAATCCATAAATAATCTCCTTATGGCCTATCTACCATGTTCCATCAACCCATTAAGTCTGGATAACCACTTCCTTACCCAACTCTCACATTTAGCCCTTAAAGCTAGTAGCCCACACAAGTCACTATTTTGTACTTTTCTCCAACATTCCCCAAATAACTAAGGAAACTAAAACATGATTCAAATACCCTTTTGGGATCTTTAAATCCTCCCCAAGATTTAGTATATACTCCTTTGGACCATACCCAAGATCCAATACTCTTGTGACCCCTAAACTAGGCCTAATTCTCCCCATTTACAATGAAACCCCTAACTCCAAGGCTCTATCCTTTATCTATGGCCTTAGCCCCTAAACCCTCACTTCTAGCATCACACACCTAGGGTCTGATCAAAAGGACCTCTCCAATCCACTCCAGGCCAAACCAACTACATACACACTTCAAAATAGATCCCCACATGTAGAATCCATCACCAAACCCCTTAATCCTTGAAGCAATCCACTTATAACTGATTGGTGTCAAAATAGGACATGGTTGTATGGTTTGGTAAGGACAGTAGCATCCAATTTTCTCTGCGTTCGTTCTTTTATACATGGAAAGAGATGGACGATAGTTAAGTTTGTCGAGGAACACACTGGATCCAGCAAGAAACAAATTTTAACAACATCTGTAAATGAGAAAGAAAGCTTTCTGAAAGAACCTATGAAACAAAAATATCAATAGTAGACAAGAAAAGTTTGGATTTTGACGGTAGAAAATAAAAGTTTTGAATTTTGTGTAAGGTAAAGAAGGTAAAATATGGATGGAGATTTAAAAGTAGATGATTTTTGGAATATGACCTTGTCTGTGTAATTATTTAAGTTTAATTTTGTCTGATTCACCCCCCTCTTAGTGGATCTAAATTAAGCATGACCATTCTATTTTCCATCTTTGAAAGAAAGGTTGTATTGAAATCTATTGAAAGGGGTAGTTCTCTAATATCAATCTAGTGAAAATCCTCATCCGAGTATAAAGGAGAAACAACTTTTGTTCCAAATCTTCTCTTCTAAAAATCCACTTCCTCCTATAGAATGGACACCTCCCTAAAAGGAACATGCCCCTCTCATGAATGCTCCCAAAATTCAATTTACACCCCATATTTGAATTTCCAAGACAAGTTCTTTTTTATAATTGATCTACATTCTCTTATAAACTTCTAAACTTCATAATCCCTAGTTGAATTTTAAATTTTCAAGAGTCTATTAGTATCTTCATTATCCTTGTATGTACTCTCTAAAATCTTGCACCATAATATCTAGGGTTCTTTATACTTTTACAAATTAAATTTTCTCCCAAGACCAAAGTTTTTATTTTCATTCTTTTCTATTTCACTCCTCTCGTTTTCCCGGTCATGATGACTTTGTCCCAACTAATGAGGGGAAATTTCTTGGTGGATAATTCACAATTGAATAAAATGCATTGCTAGGTGGACAATTCAAAATTTAAGGAAAATATTGAACGAGCTTCTCAATACTCAAGCTTTGACCAAAGACTTTAATATAGTAGACTGATATTTCTTAGATACTATCATCCTCCCTTATCACCACCTTTCACAAAATTTTTGTATCACTAGATTGAGAGGAATATGGGAATAATTTTATAAATTCAGTTACAAGGAGAGATTGGGTGTTAATCTACAAAGAACAAAAATTGTTCCTTCAACAGAATGAGAGCAATATGGTCTTATTGATATCCCTAACAAACTTTTACTTTTCCCTAAAGTCCTCCACGACAGCCACATATCATTAACCGAGAAATTCTAACATTTTTGGAAGAAGAAATGGGGCTCTTGAGCATTGTATTGTCATCTATTCTGAGTTATGAAATCTATAATTATTGATAGCTAAATCCTAACCGTTTTCCCTCCAATGGTGGTTGTTGACTTTCTATCTTGGAAGTTATTCATGTGTATTTAATTATCCAAAAACTTGTTGTTGTTTATTGTATTTGTAATTTTGTATGCTCAGAACTACACTAAAGAGATAATAAAAGGATTTCCCTTCTCTTCAAGTGTAGATGTAGGAAAATTGTCGAACCACGATAAATTATTGTGTTCTCTATTTTTGTGGTTTCATTTTATTATCTTGTTTATCTGTTGTTTTCATTTTCTTTTTAAATTCCCTTCAAGAATGCCTTTAAAATCAATGACCTCATGTGCTCCATCAAGGGTTAGGAGAAATTTGATATATCTAATTGCCCCCTTGTTTCAGTACTTCATAATAGCTAGAAACCTTGTCATCTTCCAAATTGACCTCCCTCACATGATTGAAAATTCTATTCATTTTTGTTGACATGTGGAAGAATTTGGTATCATGATCTCCCACATTAACAGACACCTCTCTTTGAAATGGCTATCCCACAATGGGTAATCACAAGAACCAAATTCATCCATGAAAACCTTGAAGTCTAAAATTGAAGAACCTACTGAAATGAAATCAAGATCAAGATTAAAGAGCTACAGATCTACATAAGTGAACAAAAAAAAAGACTACCAATGGTGAGCTTCCACTAGTATATTGCAACAAGATAAAAAATTGGTAATGAAAATATAGATCTCACACCAAAATAATTTAAGTCTCATAAACATTTCTAAACTAAAGAAGATTGATTGTGGGTCTAGAATGACATTGAAACTTCCTTTCAGTAGGATATTTACTACAACCAATGTTCTAATTTCATTTTTTAAACTAGTGTAAAGTGTCTTTCTCTCATCAGCATTGGAAGGGACATGTACATTGACCAAGATGAATTTTAATTATGCAAACTATTAAACTCTCTTTTCTTCCAATTAAAATTCAGATTTTTAAGGACATTTGGATGAAGCCAAAACATATACCAAAGTTCTAGGTCCTATTTTGCATTAACATGGAATCACTTGGTAAGCCCATTTAAAATATTGCATTATATAAGACTTGCAAGATTATTTTTTAAAATTTAACAATACCTCCTCTAAAATGCATACATACACAAAACTACTAAACAATAATTGAATATATGTTCCCCTTCAAGTTCTTGCATAGGTTACATTCAACAACCACATAGATCTTGATTCTTAATCCTATGGAAAACTAATAAATGAAAATGTCCAGCAACTCCAAATATTTTAGATTTAGGGGTTTTCTAGATCAAGATAAAGAAAATGATAAATTACAAAACAGAAAAAGAAGAATTGGAATTCATAGTAGATGGGTGTTGGAGATTTTTACTCACCTTGCGATGAAGCCAAGAACTGGTTTCTCACCTTCAAAATTTGAAAAACCTGTTACCAAGATCAACAAAAACATGTATGAGGTTATTCAAAATGAAAAATACAGTTCGAACTGTCGTCAATGTATAAAGGGTACACAAAAAATCTTAGCAGTAAAATGGTTAACAAACCTCATATATAGTAAAAGTTGGGAATCAAAAATTGTAAAAAAGGATGTGTCCTCAAACTCATGAAAAAACAACAAAGGTAAGCAGCGTGGTGTCCTCTAAATCATGGGCAACATATCCTCGACAAGCATTTGAGTGATCATGTTACCGGGAAAAACCAAGCTCATCATTAGGGTCCTCTTCTGCTCACATGCATAGCTCGATCACAAATGAGACTTTCTTTTTCTTTTTCTTTTTTTTTTTATAATCAAGAGGGTTCACAATTATGACAGTATCATCGCTATTACGACAGCATCAAGGGCACTTGAAAAAAAAACACAAAAATCACACACAAATGGTAGCGCCGTTGCAAATTGGCATCAAAATTTGACCCCAAATGTTGTAGTGTGTTCCCTTTTTACCGATCCTAATACTAACAATTCCCTAGAAGTTAATAAAAACCGATTTCTTATACATTGGTGTGCTCATAGGGGGATGAAATCAGATTTTTTGGATAGGTGGTACATGATATATGACCAACCACCTTATAATAATAATGAGGTGCCTTTATATTTTTTGAGCAAGCTATACTGTGAGTTTATCGTTTGCGAGAAGCCGAAGTACTTTGACTTTCATGAGTTCCAGGGTAGAGGGAGAGGCTCTATGTAGGATAGACCTGGGGCACATAGGATTACCCAACCACAAGAGAGGAGGTGTACTATGAGCAAACCCCTCATTCATGTTGTGGTCCTAGTAGTGGTGAGGGAGTCTATGGATATACAGACTCTTTATGCAGCTGCATCATTGACTGATGTTATTATCCAACATGGCATTCAGTTAGTTGGAGAGGATGGATCAGTGTCTATGCCACCT
This sequence comes from Thuja plicata, assembly GCA_018584345.1. Taxonomy (NCBI): domain Eukaryota; kingdom Viridiplantae; phylum Streptophyta; class Pinopsida; order Cupressales; family Cupressaceae; genus Thuja; species Thuja plicata. Next base: position 1,309,292 of record MU227381.1, on the reverse strand, counting down.
CCATCTTCATCAAAAGCACCATTAGGATCATCCCATCCCACACCATCTCCATTGTCATCATATGCACCATTAGGATCATCTCATTCCGTGCGAACTCCATTACCATCAGATAAACTTGTACGGTCTTCCCAGCCCATTGAGCATATCTGCATCAGTTGTAATGATATATGTGATGGGGTAGATAGTCAGGTGAGTGCAGATGGTTTAACATCCCATTCATGTGTACATTGTAGGAGAAGATGTTAGGAATCCACTACAGAGGATGTGGCCATCACAGATGATCTGTTGTTAATGGTGTATGGTACAGAGCCGACACGAGTTTGTTTAAATTTGTGTTTTGACATGTTATTTTATTTAATTACCTAAATCTATTAAAAGTAAATATTTTTTTTATGTATAGAAGAATTCGAATTGAAACATGAATAATATGCATTGCAGGGTGTAGCTGGTGGTACAAGCACACCAAGGAGTTCTTGTTCTAGTAGACGTAGACGGGTAGCTCAAACACCTGAGGTAATGTTTTATAAATATTCATAAAATAGAATAGTACATTTTTTTCAAAATATCATATCTTAAAAATTTGTATGGTGGTAATGGTGGTAACTGAGTGTATGTTTGTTTGCTATTTCTTTATGGTCAAAGAATTTTTTCTGATGTAATTCAACTCAAGGAATTTACTTCCTTGTCTAGGCATCATGACTCAAATTGATTTGAACTCCCACCCTCTATCCTTGGACTCAATTCAACCAATTCTAAAATCCTACATAGACTCATACCCCAAACAATCATGTATTGGCTTTTGAATCAACCTTGAACATCATTCAGAACATCCAACCATCATTCTTTTAGTCTTATTTCTTGTTCAAAATCATGAATACAATCTCTGATTGTTCACTGATTGTGAATATCCTTAATCCTTGAATACACCTCCATGGCCTTCTGAAGAATCCCAAAATATAACTTCTAAGACACCCCCAAGATCTCCTAAACTTATCACAAGGTCCTTATCATATCTCTCAAAGCACATGTTCACTTGCTAGTTCAATAAACTTTACTCTCTGTCATTTCACTGTTATACTAGGACAATCCCCATATACCAGTCTATATCTTCACCATAGACAAGAACCCATTTACACCCTAGGTTCATAAGCACCCCAAATATTTTCATCACTTCCCATACCACCTACTCTAATGCAAGTGCTATAAAATGGAAGTGTTTCCTTCTAAAACCAATTGGAACACTTAGGTATTCACAAAACAACATCAAATCCACAATTAGGGCCCTTGGTGCTTGGTTCTCTAGAAGTTATACACTACTTTGTATATTCATATTTGGTGCATACATTGAGATATACACCTAGGGCTCAATCATATGGCCATCTCCCTACATCAACAAAAAAACAACTTGCATAATCTTTGAAAGCATATTACAAAGAATCTTTCCACCAGATATTATCCAATTCCCATGGTGGAAACACTTCAAACTTCAAAATACAATGTGAAACTCCTAGAAATTAACAAAAACTAGAGTTGCAGTCTTGCAAAGACACAAATCATGATAATTGGAGTTATAGGTAAGATCTCTTCACCAAACCGGTTGCATTTGAAGGCTAAGACATAGGGGAATCTGGCCAAGTTAGTTTTATGTAGAGTTGAAGCCCATGACCATAGTACATATCCCATGACCATAGTGTACCAAGTGGCTTATAAGTACCCAAACTTGGAACTAGGTCTCACAATTGGATCTCAATGATAGACTAATTCTAAATCCTTGAACTACAAGATGTCTTGGGTCCCTTTGGGCCAAGAGGGCACTGAGAACATCAAGGGTCTACAATCTTCATGAGACTCCATGTGCTAGGAGGTGCTCCTGCACCATACTCTCAACCTAAAATCGCTCTAAATCCTCCATTCTAAGGGTAAACACACTAAAACATACTCACTAGCAAGCTACAATAGTCCTATTACCTGCTTCAAAAGTGGTCCTAACCTCTAACCCCCACAAATACAATCTGGACCATTCTTCTCTAACTGTGACTACAAATTTGTTAAAGAATAGTCTTGTGTGAAAGAAGAGAAATTTTTTATATTGTAACAATGGTTCATAAATTTTTTTTATAAACTTGTGATATAATAGAGTTGTGGAGCATAATCATTTGTGGAATAAAAGTGAATCATAATCTTCATTGTAAACTATTTCTTATATATTTATTTGGTATTTTATAGGGATTTTCAAGGGCCCAGATTTCTGAGATTGAGGATGTCACCCTTTTTGCCATTGACGTTGGCTTACAAAGCTATTAGTATCATATTTTGCACACCTCTTGTTTATAATTTTAATTGAACCCATAATGTATCATATTATTTCTCTTATGTTAATTTTGTTTTTTTTAACCTACCCCACCAAGCTTGAGGTCATTAGGAAAGAGGAATAAATTATCAGGGACATTGAAACAAAAAAGGTAATTAAGTCCAATTTAAGTATATTTGTTGAAATTTATTATGAACATTTCAATGTAGTCTATATTGATGAATTCACTTGACTTGTTTATTGCATACATGTATAATCAATTGGGTTTCACTGAACTAATGAATGCCCTAGACACTGCTGATGTTCAGGAGAGGGAGGAGGTAACATGTTTTCATATTTACTTTCAATTGCATTCTTGTTGGTTCAAAATAGTTTAGAAATCATGTTCCTCTATTAGTATGTCATTTTCTATGACTTTTCATAAAGGAATTGGTCATAGCTACCTCACATGAGACGAACCCTTATCCACTTCCTAGGGATCCCTTGCCTAGTACGGGAGATCAAACTGTGGTATGCATTTTCTTTTTATTCCATGCATTTTTTTATTTTTAGTATTTCTTGCTTATAACATGTATTTTGTATTATTTTTTCTGTTATAGGACCCTTTACCACTGCCCATCCTTCCTCTACCTTGCCATTTTTCTAGGAGTTCCTCTCACCCTTGATGGAGCCCATTTTATTTATCATTTAGCCCAAGCACAAGAGATCAAGCTAAGGCTTCAGTATGCAAATTTGTATTATCTAGTCTATACAGTTTTTGCATCATCTAGTATTTCTCGGTCCTATAACATCTTTTTCTATTTTACCATACATGAAAAGGTCCAAACTAATTCATTAATGGTTTTTTCTCCCCCCAGAATAGGAGTTCCAACTCATGTTGTGGTATGCATTTTCTTTGTAGTCCATGCATTTTTTATTTTTTAGTATTTCTTGTTCATACCATGTATTTTGTATTATTTATTTTTCTTGTTATAGGACCCTTCACCACTTCCCATCCTTCCTCTACCTCTCCATTTTTCTATGAGTCCCTCTCACACATAATGGAGCCCATTTCATTTATCATTCAGCTGAAGCATAGGAGAAAGAGATGAGGTAATCAATAATTCAACTGTCAGAACATTACAGACCAATATTTATTTATTTTGATATTATTTTGAGATAATATATATGGCTTAGAATTTGAATTTTTCTTGTGCAGAGACTTAGTGACCCAAGTGCTACTATGAAGAAGCTTAATTTTGATTACCCACCACAGTTATAGATATATCGAGACATTGCATAGATCTAGTTGTGGTCATTGAATGACCAAATTTTATATACGTCTGTGTGTGTGTGTGTGTGACATTTATACATTGTATATATCGACCTGGACATAGTTGATGTCATTTTTTTATAATTCTATTTTGGATTTGGCATGTACGCCATGTATTTATCGTTGGAATAGTCCCAAAGGATAACTAAGAGGGGAGGGGTGAATTAGTTATCAGCTACTTTAATTATTTTCTTTACTTAGATATCAATTAACATAAATCAAATGCACATTTAGATAACACAATAGAGAACACAACAATTTTGGTTATGGGGAAACGGAATAGGTAAAAACCCCAGTGGGAATTAGCACCCACAAAGAACTATACTTGACTATAATTATCCCTATTAGGAGATCTTGCAACCCTATTAGGATTTTTTATTTACAATGCAATAAGTACAGTGACCTAGTTAAAGGTCGGACCCTGTTAGGAGTCTTTTACAAGTAACCTTGTTTGGGGTGAGGACTCACTATCCAAAAGCTCACTGCTAAAATGGTGAAGGCTGTAACCTTTAGTAGAAAAAATATACACTATATCTGATAGATGAACTATTTGAGTAGACTTTTTGTCTTGATCATTTCCAATGAACTGTAATCTTCTTCTGTTTCTTCACATAGTTCTTCAACTTATTCTGTCTGACTTTCTGCTCTCTTCTGTCTCTTCTTTCTCGCTTCATTTTTTTTTAGTGTACACAATTTAACTGCTATATGTATCTTCACCAAGGATAAGCTCACGATGGTATTTTGGAATACTTCATCACCTTCTTTGTCGGCTTAAATAACCATGTAATCAAAGTTAGAATCGCAACTCAAACTGAATAGATGCAATGCTTCACAAACTCGGCTTCACCAATTTTACTGCAATATCATGATTCTGTTAAAACATGCTTGGCACCTTTGTATAATCATCACTAACTCATAACTAAACATTAATACAAAAACACATATCCCGAAGATAGGTGCAACTCAAGAAACACTATATTTACGTCGGCTCTAGACAGATAATATTCAGACGCTGTAACTGCCATAACTGATTAACATAACTCATTTGAAACTTCATATCTAACTTAATGTGAATGCACATAGAATCTAGAACATGTATATACCATGGAAATAAACACACATAGCTCCAAAACATCTGTATGGATCATTTCATATGGAACACTGTTGTATATTATATGTTGTCATCAATGACAAACATACAATCAATTATTTGCACAAAAGAAAATCTCCAATAATCTCCCCCTTTGACATTGATGGCAACATATGATATCATCAACTCAAAGTGTCTTCCATCTTTTTACAATCTTTTCAATATCCTCATCAAAATTTCCTCTTCACTACTGCTGCTATGTATACTCCCCCAGAGTATATGCTCCCCCTTACAAATACTCCCCCTTTGACATCAATGAAAAAGGGTGTTAAACACCACTAAGCACAGGTACTACTCCAAAAGTAGAGTAGTCAACCATTCATCAGTCACCAAGGACTAATGTTATTGCTGCAAATTCTAATCAGACTCGGGAAAGGAAATTACTCCCAACTTCTCCCTGAGATACTCAAAAGTATCTTTTGATAATGTCTTTGTAAAAATATCTTCTAATTGTTCTTTAGTGCTCACATAATCCAACTTTACTTCTTTGTCTACAAATTTTTCTCTTATAAAATGGTATTTGATCTCAATGTGTTTTGTCTTTGCATGCATCATAGGGTTCTTTGACATATTGATAGTACTAGTGTTGTCATAGTGAATAACAATAGGATAATCAATTTGAAAACCAAAGTCTTTAATCATCTATTTGATCCAAACCATTGTTGAGAAATTTAATGTTGTTGCAACATACTCAGCTTCTATTGTTGACTGAGAGATACAATTTTTCTTTTTACTTGTCCAAGTGACCAATCTGTTTCCAAAAAATATTGCTCCTCCTGATTTACTCTTTTTGTCATCAACACAACCTGCCCAATCATCATGAGTATACAGATGAAGTTGTATATTCTCTAAGTTAGGATACCATAAACCATAGTCTATAGTTCCTTTTAAATATCTGAATATTATTTTTATTTCCATTAGGTGATTTTGTTTAGGTTCAGCTACAAATCTTCCAACAATGCCAACTACATTAGAAATATCAGGTCTAGATTGAGTAAGATATATGAGTTTTCCAATCATAGACTTGTATAGGGTCTTGTCAACTGTTGTGGAATCATCATCTTTAGAAATCTTTCTTCCTTTTATCATCGGGGGTGCTTACTGGTTTGCAATCTTCAATCTTGAAAGTCTTCATATCTCCTTTACATACTTAGATTGATTTATGAATATGCCTTTGTCTATTTGTTTTACATTCAATCCAAGAAAATATTTGATAGGTCCAATCATGCTCATTACAAACTAACTTTTCATTTCTTTGGCAAATTCTGCACTAATTTTGTCATCAACAAAAATAGCAATGAGTAGTAATCCTTAATTTGTCTCTCTTATGAATAAATTACAGTCTGCTGCTCCTTTTCTAAATCCTATCTTTGTTAAGTAACCATCAAGTCTCTCATACCAAGCTCTTGGGGCCTGTTTAAGTCTATAAATTGCTTTCTTTAGTCTGCATACCATGTTTGGTTTGTCTAAAAGTTTGAATCCTTCACGCTGCTCTATGTAGACTTCTTCCTTCAGGTCACCATTCAGAAAGGCTGACTTGACATCCATTTGATATACTTTAAATTTCTTGAATGTTGCATAGGCCAAAAACCACTTGATAGCTTCCACTCTACTCATAGGGGAAAATGTATTAGTGTAGTCTATTCCTTCTCTCTACACATATCCTTTGCATAATAATCTTTCTTTGTTCCTTACCACTGTGCTTTCTTCATTAATTTTGTTCATGAATATCCACTTTGTTCCAATCACGTTCTTCTCATGAGGTATAGGGACCAGTTCCCATGTTTCATTCTTGATTATTTGATCTAATTCTTCTTGCATAGCACTTTTCCAATCTGAATCTTTGCACACATCTTCAACACTTAAGGGTTCAATCTGTGAAAGTAAGCATATCTCTTCATCAGCGGTTGAACCTTTTTCTCTAGATCTTGTCAAGACTTTAGCACTCTGATCTCCAATGATATTTTCCTTAGAGTGGTATTTGGATGTGTATTTTGAGTTCTTAGGAGTGATACTTTCATCTGTAATCTATGATTCTTCTTCACTTGGTCCAGGATTGTTACATGAAATTTCAATACAGTCAAACATTTCTTCAATAACTATGTCCTTATTGATGGGTTTGGGCTCATCTTCAATCATGGGGGCACAATCATAATATCTTTCTTGAATCATAAAATTCTCATCAATATTCACATGAGTACTTTCAATGATATTCTTTAATCTTAGAATAAAACATCTATAGGCTTTTCTTTTAGTAGAGTAACCAAGAAAAATACCTTCATCACTTCTAGCATCAAAATTGCCAATGCTATCATCTATCTTGATGTAGCACTTACTTCCAAAGATTCTGAAGTATTTTTTAGTAGGTACATTACCAAACCAAAGTCCATAGGGTGTTTTGTCTGCGCCTGGCCCTAATTGCATTCTATTGATAGTATAGACTAATGTATTGATTGCATCTCTCCAATAGGTATGGGCAACCTTTCCTTCAATCATGATAGTGCACATTGTTTCAAGTATTATTATGTTCCTTCTTTCTGTAATCCCATTCTGCTGAGGAGTTCTAGGTGCACTTAACTATCTCTTGATTCCATGTTCTTTACAGTAATTATAAAAATGGTTAGAGGTGAAATCTCCTCCTCTATCATATCTCAGACATTTTATCTTTAATCCAGATTCATTCTCAACCTTAGCTTTGAACACTTTGAATTTGTCAAAAGCTTCAGATTTTTATTTTAGGAACACAACCCACATCATCCTTGAGAAATCATCAACAAACAAAATGAAATACCCTTCTCTGTAGTATGATCTTGTTTGAGTAGGTCCACATAGGTCTGTATGTATCAGATATATATTTTTTTCAGCAGAGTCTTGTTTGCTCCTGAATGAGGTCCTCGCATGCTTCCCCATCACACATTCCCTACACATGGTGTGAGTTGGTCTTGCAATATTTGGAAGGTCTCTTACTGCCTTTACATTACTTATCTTGACTATGTTGTCAAAATTGATATGACAAAGTCTCTTGTGCCATAGCCAACTGTCATCCACTATTGAAACAAAACAAATTACTTCTGAATTGAGCTGAAAGACATTACCTTTGGTATTTGAGCCTGATGCAATCATGTCTCCTTCTTTTTTGTTAATGATGCACTGGTTTTTTTTGAATTCTAACTGATAACCTTTATCAAGCAACTGTCCAACACTTAGTAAGTTATGATGTAAACCATCAACATAAAGAACATCATTTGTCTTATTCTTTCCATCTAAGGTGATAGAACATCTACCTATGTTATGTTTGGGAGTGTTATCTCCAAATCTAACCATGCCAACTTTGTATTTGTCCAAATGTAAAAATCTATCTTTGTCTCCTATCATGTGGTGTGAACATTCACTGTCAATGATCCAGTCAGTTTTGATGTTAGCTTTTGAAACTAATGCTAACTCTTGTGTTTTTTCTTCATCTTCTTTGTCCATTTATTCAAGAATCTTTTCAATGTCTTTAATGGAAATGAAACTAAATTCATCTTCTCCTAAATCATCATCAGTTACACCATCTTTAGCATGATAACATTCCTTAGTGTACTTGGGCTTGTAATCTGATCTGAACTTCTTGACTCTTGTAGGACACTTGGATGCAAAGTGACTAACTTTGTTGCATGAAAAACATTTGAATGGTAGTTGTCTTTCATATTTCCTTTTACCTTTCCTTTCTTTCTTGGAAATCATAGCAATGATTTCTTCTAGTTCTGTATCCACTTCTTCATTATTACTAGAGCTACTTATGGATTTCTTAGTGTGGACTGAGGCTTTGAAAGTTGTCTCACTTTTAGTTTCTGTCTTCAATCTTGATATCTCAAACGCAGATATTTTACTGATCAAAGTCTCCCTCTTGAATTATTTTGAAAATTGCATAGTCTCATCTAAGATATTGATCTTTCTCTCATACTCTGCTATCAATGTGGTCATTAGTTTGTCCATTATATCATCCTCTGATATTTCTCCACCATCGTTCCTGATACCCAAAACTGCTTCATTAATTCTCTGATTGTAGGCTCTGATGTTTTCTTCAAGTAGCATCTCTAAGTTGTTTTATCTTTTCTTCCATGTCTTTCTGTGTACATTTTTTTCTTGGATGTCTCCTTCAAATATATCTTCTAAGTATTCCCAAATAGAGTATTCTTTATCTTCCTTCTTGATCTCAGAAAATTCACTGTCGGATAGGGCACTGATTAGGGCTTCTTTGGCAATTGCATTTTGAGTGAACACTTCCTTTTGTTTGATTGTAGATTCTTCTTCTACAAGGTCTTTCAAGGTGGGAAATTCAATTTCTTGAGTGGAAATATCATAGATCTCAAATCCAATGCACTGAAGATGTGTTATCATTTTGTTCTTCCAGTCAAGATAGTTTTCTCCATCAAACTTAGGACTCTCTTTCCTAAAGTATGCCATTTGATCTACCTTAAGCTGTTAGGATTTCTCTCTAAGCCACTTAGCTCTGATACCAATTGTTGGAATAGTACCAAAGGAAAACTAAGAGGGGGGGGGGGGTGAATTAGTTATCAACTACTTTAATTCTTTTCTTTAATTAGATATCAATTAACATAAATCAAATGCACATTCAGATAACACAATAGAGAACACAACAATTTTGATTACGGGGAAACCAAATAGGTAAAAACCTTGGTGGGAATTAGCATCCACAAAGAATTGTACTTGAGTATAATTATCTCTATTAGGAGATCTTGCAACCTTGTTAGGAGTTTTTATTTGCAATGTAATAAGTAGAGTGACCTGGTTAAAGGTCGGACCCTGTTAAGAGTCTTTTACAAGTAACCCTGTTAGGGGTGAGGACTCACTATCCAAAAGCTCACTGCTAAAATGGTGAAGGATACAACCTTCAATAGAACAAATATACACTATATCTTATAAATGAACTATTTGAGTAGACCTGCAATCTTGATCAGTTCCAATGAATTGTAATCTTCTTGTGTTTCTTCACATAGTTCTTCAACTTATTCTATCTGACATTTTGCTCCCTTCTGTCTCTTCTTTCTCACTTCATTTTTTTTAGCGAACACAATTGAACTGCTATATGTATCTTCACCAAGGATAAGGTCACAACAATATGTAGGAATACTTCATCAACTTCTTTGTCAGCTTAACTAACCATGCAATCAAAGTTAGAATTGTACAACTCAAACTGAATAGACGCAAGGCTTCACAAATTTGGCTTCACCAATTTTACTCCAATATCACGATTCTATTAAAACATGCTTTGCGGCTTTGTATAATCATCACTAACTCATAACTAAAAATTAATACAAACACACATATCCTGAAGATAAACACAACTCAAGAAACACTGTATTTATGTCAACTCTAGACAGATAATCTTCAGACACTGTAACTGCCATAACTGATTAACATAAGTCAATTGAAACTTCATATCTGACTCTGTGTGAATGCACGTAGCATATAGAACATGTATACACCATGGAAATAAAAATGCATAGCTCCAGAACATTTATACGGATAATTTCATATAGAACACTACTATATATTATATGTTGTCATCAATGACAAACATACAACCAATTATTTTCACAAAAGCAAATCTCCAACATTTATATGTGTGCTACTATTGTTCATTTTGTTATATATGAAACTTCAAATTTGATCCTTGAATTTTTTGGTTGGATGTTTATGCCTTAAGTGTATTTTTGTTTCACATGACTTGTGTATATCCATGTGTGTTTGGATAAATTAATGTACTTGTGTGTGTAGTTCATGTATATTCATGTATATGAATTATAACCTAAATTGATGTGTATGACCTACGTGAATGACTTAAGTGAATTCATGTCTATGCTTCATAATGTATGTACTACATGTTTGCTCCAAGACATGAAATTTTATGATTTAAGTGAATTACTGCTTGATGTGCTACATTGAATTTAGGTGTATCTTTCATGCTCTATATGTATGTACTCCATGACTTAAGTGAATTTATTTTTTTAGGTGTATCTTTCATGCAAATGCAAGTAAAACCTAGGGAATCATAGAACACTGCAAATGCAAGTAAAACTTAAGGAATCATCCATAAAAAATGCTCACACATGTGGTCTGTAACTAAAAATATAATAAACTTCCAAAATATTCAATCCATGCTCAAATACCTGAGCTTGGGTGGTTACAACCATCCATTTCTTCATTGAGCAACTATTTGCAAAAGTTGCTTGAGCAACTATTTGCAAAAGTTGCTTGAGCAACTATTTGCAAAAGTTGCTTGAGCAACTTTTGAAAGTTGCTAGCAACTTTTGAGCATTTATTGCTCTTTGAAAAATTTGGTCAACTATATGCTCTTTGACCCATCCTAGGACCCTAGAGGAGACCATATCACCTATTTTCTCAAAATTAGCAACTTTTACAATTTTAGACCATTGTGACAACATTTGCACCTAGGAGCAACTTGTGCTCTTACAAACATAAATGAACAAGCTTGGATCCAAAACTTATGGATCTTATTACTGTCAGCTCCATCAGCTCTAGTTTTCTAGGTAAATGCTAGGGGATACCTTTCTTCACTTCGCGTAGCATCAAAAATGTTCCGGCATATGTCAGATTGAAGTGTTCCCAAGGTGCACTAAGCCAAATTTGGCAGAAATTTTTGGAGATCCATATCTTGAACATCATGCGAGATATTAGAGATCTATGAAGTGAAAAAGGACCATCTTGGGAAGGCCTACAAGCATGTGGCTTAGTTTTGGGAGATTCCACTCATATTCCATTTTCTGACCCGATCTCGATTGGTGCAAAAAGTGTCATTGTTGGTCAGTTAAAAGTTGCTCAATGGTGCATCTTTCAAATCATTCATCGTGGGACCAAACCATCAGCCCCATCAGGTCTAGTTGGCTAGGTAAATTATAGGGGAGACCATTCTTCACTTGCATAGCATCAAGAATGTTTTGGCGCATGTCAGACTGAAGTGTTCCCAAGGTGCACTAAGCCAAATTTGGCAGTGATTTTTGGAGCTCCATATCTCAGACCTCGTGAGAGATATCAGAGATCTGTGCAGTGCACAAGGACCATCTTGGGAAGGCCTACAATCATGTGGCTCATTTTGAGATATTCTACTTGGATTCCATTTTCTGATCCGATCTTGGTCGATGCAAAAAGTGTCATTGTTAGTCAGTTGAAAGTTGCTCAATGGTGCATCTTTCAAACCATTCGTTGTGGGACCAAACCATCAGCTCCATCCACTCCATTTGGCCAGGTAAACACTAGGGGAGACCCTTTTTTTCTTGTGAATCATCAAGAACATTCTGGCGTAAGTCAGACCGAAGTGTTCCCAAGGTGCACTAAGCCAAATTGGGCAGCAATAGAAGTAAAACAATTCAAACATTCACAAAGCATAACATATAACACCATAATTTGAATTGTAGATTATTCCTATTACTTTGGTTTAATAGAATATTTTCAAGTTAGTTTCTTTGGAAGAGAGAGAGAGAGAGAGTACATGGAAAAGATATAATATGAAAAAGATACATACAAAGACATAGTAAAATTAACAAAATGTGGACCCTCGGTATATAAAAATTAACCCATGGCCACTTTTATATACAATTTGATCTTCTTTCAATATACAAAATGTGGTCTCCAAATATGCATGTAGACCACTTCATAGTCATTGTATTTACAAAAAAGAGAAGTTAGTTTGTTTCGCAGAAATTTATATACAATATTGTCAAAATAATTCTACCATTTGTAGAATGATTCTTCATGATGGCCCAAAACTAATTGAGCAAACCTTTTGGATTGGCTCTAACCCTTCTTGTGTCATGTATTGCCTCGTGTTAAAATTCATGAAGTTTCTATAAATTCTTCTTACGAGGTCTACCAGTATACTTTATCAATTCAATATTTGTTGAAACAAGAAGGTTTGAGTAATGCAAAATATGTTTATGTGTCTCATAGTCCTCAAACAACCACTTCTTGGATATTTTGATAGGGTACCTGCATTTCATAGAAGCATAAATGATTATAAAATTCAACATATAAAGTGTAATAGAATGATGGTAAGATGTCTCAAAGTCATCAAACAAGAACACATTATATTTTGACAGCATACCTTCTAAGCCATGTCCCTATCACAACAACAGATCCTATTGGGTACTCAATACCCTCTCCATCAATGACTGTAGTTGCCAATTTATTTTTGCCTTCAATACAATGACACAAAAAGTAATCAGTTCCTTCCTCATTGTTCGCATCTGCAACAACTGCATATACATTACATAAAATTTATAGAGGGATAATTTAACACCCTAAACACTTATGAAATTGAGAAATAAATTGAAGAATAAATTGAGAAATTACCTGGTTCAACTAGGTCAGATATGTGATCAAAATCCGCTGATCCTTGAAACTGGCTTAATTGTAGTACTCTAGGAAGTTGATATGTATCAAGCGATTGCAAATGTGTATAAGACCATTCGTCAACCCACTCTTTTGATTCACATTCCTCCCACACAAAATTAATACAAGACAAGCAAAAACATGCCATTAATCTAGTATAAATACCCAGTGATGCTACATTTGAACTTCTAAATGAGTGCATGTCACTGGATCCTTTAAGTGTACAACAATCTAGATAGTTTTCAATGTTAGTCTCATTTATCAACCAAAAAAACCTATTAACCATAGACTTATCTTCATTACCTACTCCCATCATAGAGTTGCACCATCGCACAATTGTTTCTACATTTATTAACTCTGCACCACCTTTGTACTTAAATTCCTCTCTAGAAAGAGCTCTTTTTACACATGCACCCGCACCATCATGCTCACCTTTTCCATGCCCCACCTCTATGAAATTCCAAAAATGTTGAACACCACTGGTCATGTGCATCCTACTCAACCAATAGAATATCCTTGCATTCTTGAATTGTGAGGTGCAAATGTCTGACCATATTATGTGTTGGTTGTACTCAATAAGTATTTCTCTTAAATTCTCATAGAAAATTGTGAAGCAACCTTGCACATACTCTTATGAATGTGTGCGATCATCACTGATGCAGAAGTGATACTCTTGTAAAACCTTTCTATCTACATTTGTTCTATCATGTGCATGCAAGAATGCTATATGTACAAAGATCATCACTTGTATAGAATGGTAATACAATGCTTGCACTTCAGTCTGAGGTTTAAGTATATAATTCTCAGCAAAATCAACAATGGAGACAATAGTACCAAGGGGAAAGTTTCCTTACATATCTTGAATTGCTCATCAAACCACCTAGCTCTTTGTGAATGATGTATGTACTCATAAACTAGTTTCTCTTGAAAAATATTCATAAAACCAGGTACACATATATCATTTTTCACTAACTCACACCTCTTAAGTTATTTTCCATCTTTTTTAGACCATAAGTTACTGACTTGTATTTTCCAAAAGAAACTAGTGTATTTCCAATCTCATTTGTGCTCTCTAGATGGTGACATATCCTCAACTTTCTCATACCACCACATGCACTACAAGATACATTCAAACACATCATCTTATAATAAATATGACCATCATCTCGATTGCATAATACACTTGACATAAAATATCTTGATGACATAGCAGGTGCTTGAAGACCACATTCCTGCAAAATAGTGTTAGTGTGCAAAGTTCAAAAAACATGATGATATATATCATAATGCATAGAAAATTCAATATGTACCCTATAACAACATGTTGTGCGCACAAGATTAATCTTGACGTAAAAGGTTTTTGTCATTTCAAAAAATCTTTGACTAATTTTAATTTGAGGAAATCTTTGGAGGAATCTTTTATAAAATTGTGTTTGTGTCATATCCAAAAAGTGTTTTGGATGTGGCATACAATTTTTAGATCTGATTGTCCTCCTAACAACATCTCTTTGGTTGGCTGAAACCCTTGTGTTGTCATGCCAAAATGTTTTGATTAATTTTATTAATGCATCAACAACAACCTTGTCCTTGCATGGGAGTCTACTCGAGAATGACCAAAGAGAATTAGTGTTTGAATCCTCAATTTTGTCTCTCCTGTGTAAGGCTCTCTATAATGTTGATCTACCTATCCTTAATGAATTTCTTGTTTTTCTTACTATACAAGGTTTTTTCATTTCCTTTCCCATTAGAGTTGATGTGAGGACATGTCAAGTAACATTAGAATCTTTACTATGTGATTGTGAACCAATGGATTTGTATGCATTGAATACATTTCTCACAATGGTTCTCTTAGTACTATTTTCCAATGTTCTCAACCCCACAATTGTCATTGTCTCTCTAAATTTCAGATTCTTAATCATTTCAACCACTACTTGACATCTTCCACTTTGATTTAATTTTTCAAAATAGTTATTCCAAATCTTTTTAACAATTCTTCTACAATTTATTTCTGACATTTTATCATGCATTGGCCTCAAAATATTTTCATCAATGTCAATTAGCAACTTTGGCTTTCTATGAATTATTCTAGGAGGTGTTAACACAACTGCATGCTCTACATTTTCATTAGATGAATTAGGTGCATTTATTGGATTCACTTCAAATGGTGTATGTGTTATGCCCTGCATACCCATCCCTACATTTTGTGGGCAAAATTTTGGGTCCCTTTTTTTTCTTTTGTTCTCCCTTGGTTTCTTTTTGTTTTCTTTTGTTTTCTTTGGCCTTCACCTCCCCGGGGACGGTGTTGTGTTATTTTTTTTCTTCCCTGCTCTGGGGCCTAGTCTTGAAGTGTTCTTGTCTTCTTTTTTCTAGCTGGATTCTAGAATATGGGATTCTCTATCACCATTACCTCTTTTGTTAGAGGGTGCGGTTGCATGGGATCCCAGGGCCTGGAGTCAGGAGGTTTGCCTTTCTTGAGATTTGTAGAAGAAGAGAGGGATGTTTTTACCCTAAGGGTATAAATAGGGTTTCACCAGTCATTTTTATATTTACCATGAACAAATTACCCCCAGAGCGATTCAAGGCAATTAAGGTGATTTAGCACTGACTACGTGTGATTTGTTCACAAAGCTTAAAGAATTCTTAACGATGGTTGGAAGTTGTGCGTTCATGGTCATTTGAGACTATTCTATTGTAGAGCACCTCTCATGCTTGTTTTCCCACATTCCTCATTCCCAAGGTATGCCTTTCTAGTTCTCCTCTTCTCTGCTTTCTATGTTTTGTTTTGGTTTTGTTTTATTTTTCTTTCCATCTTGGGTTTTCCATTCTGTTCTTGGTTGTCGCCTCCCGTTGGTGGGATGGCTCTACCAGAGGGTTGTCCTCCCTTTATGCGGTTGTAAAATAATGCAATTCTTGTGTACATTATGTATTTTTGTAAATTGTTTGTAGGTAGCTATAAAATAGCTTATTTTCTATGTTTGTCCGCAAATTGCTCTTCAACTAGTTGTGCATAAGTGTTTGTAGGCATGTGTTTTCCTGTGAACCCTGTACATTTCTATATATCCTTCGCACTCATCTGGTGGTGAGCTCACTGCGCCCTTTTTCATTTCACCAAATTTTCAAGCTCGCCCTCTTGGTGTCTACAAATTCAAACTTGGCACCTCACTAGGTCAAGTTTGCAGGTTTTCTCTCTCCTCCGTCATCTCTGCCTTAATGGAAGGATTAATTATGCCACACATGAGAATCCAAAACTAGTCCAAGTGGCACTCACTCCCTCATGTGTTCAAATAGCTAATGTCATTATTCCCATTACTCCCTTTATTGCATGACCACGTGACGCCCCATGTCAGCCTAGTACGGCTAATTACCAGTTATATCGATAAAGGTCAGTTTTCTAAATTCGAGTTCCCAAGTTCCCCTTTGGCCTTCATTTCTTTCATCACATGAGGAAAAATCCCCAAAATGCCTGGCTATAGATCAAATTCCCAAGTAAGTCACTTCTTTATATATACTTTCAAGGTTTGATGCAAACTAACACCTTTTCAAGATAGATATGAGGCGGTAATGAAATCTCTAAAATCTAGAATTCTATTATGTTTTATGTATATTGACGGCTGTCTGGTCTTTCAAGTTGCCAAAAAATTCATAGTTTAATCATGTCTGAAGTATCTTCTCCACTTGGGAGCCCGAAACTCCTTACTACTTTGACAAGGGCAGCTGTTAGGACAAAGGCCAAGAAGGCTTTAGAGAAGCTCCCACTAACCATGAAATATCTGAAGGAAGAAGCTACTCTGGGATCCAAGGTTGATTCCAAGATACAATTGATCACTGACACAAGTGTAGGAGCATGGGCCAAAATGCAAGCCTTCGTAAAAATAATATTCATTCTTGCAAGGTCAGAGATCTGATGGCACTCAACATGGCTGCCTCCAGAATCCTTAAGGCTTCCTAATTCCCCTGCTCAGTGCAGGCTCCAAAGCTCATTCTCACACTAGAAGAACACTACAACATAGTCATCTGGGTTGTCATGCTTGCCGGTCCTCTTGCATCAGGCTAGTCAATGCCCATGGTGTCTCTAGATTCCACAACATTTTCTTCAGGGTTAGAGATCCCCCAGTTCACCAATGTAGCTATTATCACCCAGTCCTTGGCATTAGATGAATTTGAGAAGCTCCCACACATTGCCCAAAAATACCTCAACTCCAACTGGCTTAAAACCCCAAGAAAAGATTACAAAAAGATGAATTTGGAGATCCCCTAAATAGAATTCAAAGAAAGTATACAAATGGGGATCATCGCCTTGTGCGGGGTCTTTGGAGAACCCCATGCCCAGCTCATTAGGGTCACCCAGTCCTCCAAATTTTACATGAATTCATATGTCTTGTGGGCACTAGCGCAACAACACCCCATAAGTAGGGGACTACTCATTGTTGACGTGCTTGGGACTGGCAAGGGCTAGAATGCTCTGTAGGACTATTTCTCACAAACATAATGGGAGGTAAATTTCCCCAGTTTTTGTTGAGTAAATGATGCCTTTGTTTACTACAATATTCTTACATCCAATCGAGATGCCGGATACCGGCTTTCAAAATAGGCAATGACTTTGGTGAGAAACTATGGCCATTACTACATTCAATTCTAACAACACTCCTACATTCAGGTGACTGGCTTCTTTGGGAAACCCTACCTATTACCCAAGCATTGTTTGGATAGAATAATTCTTTTAGAATATTGTCGACAGATCCTGGAGCTGTATGCATTCTTTGCATTGAAGGTCACCAATATTCTGTTCCCAAACACCTGCGAGAACTATACTTGCAGCCTTATAGCGGAAAAAGAAGCCAACAACAAACTAAAGTGTCTGGGGCTGGCAGAGTTTTACTTGGACTGAAAAATTTTTGATCCACTAGATAAGATAGCACCGGTACTGCCCAAGGTGTCAGACCCCCACAAGCCTCACATTGAATATTTTTGGGCAGACTGCCAGGATGATTTTGAAGTCCATAATCAACATTTCATCAAAATGACACAAGGTATGATGAAGTGTCTCAAGCTTTAGACCTTTCCTAAGGACTGTTAAGATACCAGGTGTATAGAGGATCCATAGTACAAGGCTCGGGGAGTAGCCAAAATGGCTCTCCCTCCAATGGACTGGGACACCCCAGAAGACCCATTAATTGAGGACATCACCCACGATGTGATTGAATGTAGTCATGCATATTTTCAAAAGGTGTGTCTGAAGAGTACTCGCAGAGTAGGCCCATTTTTGCAGGGATCCAATTCTAGGGCCGGAACCTTTGTGAAAGGCAAGGATAGAGGGAAAAGAAAAGTTGGTACCCCACCCCACATTCCATCCACAATTCCTATTGAAGAATAATTGCACCTTCAACTGGCAGTGTCCCACCAGATGAAGAAAGCCATAAGCACCTAGTTAGGCATCCTAGTTACTATGGTAGAACCTTCCCTCCCTTCTGGTTCCCCCTCACTTGCAGAAATTATGGTGTGGGTAGTGGGGATAGGAGGGGAAGATAAGCATGCAACTATTTTGGATGTCGGGCCTCCATTGGTAACAAGGAGGAAGAATAAAAAGACAAATGTTCCTCAGCCAAGGGCACATGGAGACCTTAGGATGCCCAACATCCCTCGAGTGGAGATCATCCTGGACTCCCCTGAACTAGAAAATCCACTAGAGAATCCCCTGGGGATCTCCCCTCTGCATGATGATTTTGATGACATCTTTGGGACAGACAAACTTGTAAATCTACAAGGGGATATAGGGAAAGTGGTAGAGGAGATCACCGCCCAAGAAGAAGGAAGAATCCCCACTGATGGGGTGATATCGGAAAAAGAAGTTGTCATGGAGCAGGAAGTCTGGGAAGAAAGAGAAAAGGAACTAGAATAGGTGGACATCCCAAATATTTAGGAAATCTTGGTCCTAGAGACTGAAAGAGGAGAAAGGAGGAAAGAGCAATATGAGCAACCAGCTTCAGCTAAGGGAATTGTACCTACAAGAACAACCGTAACCTCAACCTCCATGCTCCAGATGCCTCTGCCCACCCAAAGCAGTGCAACATTTGGCAAGGTGATCCTAGTAATACTATAGTTGGATCCAATTCAGGCACCTTTACCACCTCTGGAGGATAAGCCAATGGAGGAGAATGTCCCAGCAGATGATGTAGGAGAAGAAGAGCAGTAGCAACAATAGGAGGGGGAGAACATAGAAGATATAAATGTTGATTCTACCAATGTTTCCAAGGATGGGAGCACCAAGGCAAAGAATATTGATGTCATGAAGGTGGACGGTGCAGAGAATCCTTAGAACAAAGAAAAAGAGTTCGATGAGACTATAAACGTCGAGGGTGAACAATAGAACCCCGGAGAAGATCCAAATGATTAGGCCCTAGAAAAAAGGCCACCCCCACCACCACAATGGTTGGTGGAATCAAAGAAGAGAAAGGCCCTGGTGGTGGCAAAATCCCATCTCTCCCTAGCTAAGATGATGGCACAAAATCAAAGCCTCCCCAAGGAGAAGAAGGCCCAGACCCTCCACTCCATTCAGACTGGTCCGGATGGAGATACAATTGCGGTCATTGTGATACCTCCCCCAAATAAAGAGGAAGTAGTGGTAAGTGCTATAAAATACATGGTCACAGAGGTACCTCTAGGGAAGAGGGATAAGAAGGGTCAACTGGACCTACTAAAAGAGGCCAACCAGGTAATTAAGGCCCGCTAAGACAAGCAAGCCTGGAGGCTTAAAGAAGAAAAAGAGAAGAATGTAAATCTTGTTGGGTTATTAACAGAGCTAGCACATCCATTGGCTGAAATTTTTATAGAAGCTTTGACATCCAGAGCACCACTTCCACAGAGTGACATTGATGCACTAAGGAATATGAAGAAGAAAGCGCAGGCAGTCGACGACTGGGTATCTGAATAGGTAGGGAATGTCTAACATTTTCTGGTGGCAACTCTCCTGGACCTGTGTATGACTGGTAATATTATACATCATGCCAAAAATACCATTTCCATATGGGAGGGAGAGACCAAGCAATACAAGGAATGGATGAGCAAGCTAGGGGAGCTCATGAACCTTACAGAAGAACCTGTCGCAGAGATGGGAAATTTTGTTGGAGGAGTCCTTCAATTTTATTTGGGTCTAGCACTCTAGACTTGATCTCAAATTTGTGATTAGTAAGAAACTATTAGGTGCCCAGAGGGACAAGGTCCCTAGAGTAGAATATTCATTAAATTTATACAAGGCATTAGTTACAAGGGTTTCGGGAGTCGGTCCCTTCAGCAAAGATACATGTACTCCGGTGGATCATGTAGTTGGGAAGTTCAATGAATTAATGGAGTCACGATACTAATCCCTGGGGGATTTTGACAAAGAAAAATTGTCACATTTATCCCGCATGATGCTTCGAGCCCATGATGTAGCGAAGATGGCCACGAAATTCAAAGGGGATGCATTAGATTTTAGCAAATAGTTGGAGGCAGCCAAGTACCGCTAGGTGTACATATAGGGCATCGATGAAGAGGTAATTCCCCAACATTTGGAAGCTTACAAAACATACAAGGCACAATAAATTTCTTCAGACTTCGGAGATTTTCACTAGCAGGGTGCAATTTTGTAAATTCTTTATTCTTTGAGTGTAAGCTCTGGGACTCTGAAATTCCATGTCTAAAGTTTTTTATTCTTTCAATGACTCACATCTAGATTCCTCAGAGTCGACCGGTCATTGTCAAGAAGTTAATAAGGGGGTTAGCAGGTAAGTGATCCCGGTGAGGCATGTCAGACAGAGAGATTTCTCTAATAGGTGATTTTCCCAAGGTGTCACTCTAGCATTAACTACCTGGTGCATTGAAGATAGTGAGCCACATTTTGCATTGATGAGGCATGTAGCCTCGAACTCTAGGATGATTGGATTTCTTCTATTTTTACTCCGGCACTCTTCTCTATATCAATTCTTCCAAATTCATTTCTAGTCTTCTTCCTCTATCTTATCAGACCTCTACTCTTTTTGAGGTGATTGTAAGTGGTGCAGGTAGTACCGGCCACCAGATAATATATTTTATATGTTGAGTGTATAGTTAGATTAG
Source organism: Thuja plicata (assembly GCA_018584345.1). NCBI lineage: Eukaryota > Viridiplantae > Streptophyta > Pinopsida > Cupressales > Cupressaceae > Thuja > Thuja plicata. Next base: position 1,288,010 of record MU227381.1, on the reverse strand, counting down.
GTTAGTTTTAGGGAAAACTATGTGTATAAATAAGAAGCCTGACCTCATAACAAGGGTCAGTGAAATTGATTATTTTCTAGTCCAATACTATTAACATTTCATTCTTAGTTTCTTTCAAGAGCTCAATGCTCAGTAGTTCTTAGTAGTTGGATGCTCCCTTGGAGCCATGGATGTATACACCAGTGATGCTAGAACACTCTGAGTTAATGAAGAAGGAGAAACACCTTTTGGCAATGATGTTGTTGATGTTCTGATCTCCAAGTTAGCGATATCTTTTTGTGTTGTATATTTCTAATGTCCTTTTCTCTGATGTTTAGTTAGATTAATGATCTCATTTCCCCCTTGATATTGAATATGTGTGAATCGTTGGTTCTGTATGTATTCAGTATTTAGTGTAGTTCATTAGAGCATGGTTGATATTTGAAATATGTTGCATAACTATAAGTAGAAGAAATAAAATCTAACTATGGCATATCTTTTATTGTTTATTTGGTAAACTTAACATACTTGTAGGAAACCCCATCCCCATTGCTAAAATCCATGAAGAAGATGAGTACAACTAGCTATCCCCTTGAACAAAAAAATCACTTTCCCGACTTAGCTTCCCCGCACCGTCGAGAACCAACACTCAGGTGTTTGAAGGTCCAGATGATTTATTCTCAAGAGAACCTTTATAGGCAAAGTTGGCCAGTAACTGGTACACAATGACAACTTATCTCTGTTGATAGGACCAGTCACAAAGTCCCGTCAATAGAAACTAGTGCTAGAAGGAGGGCATGAGCTCATCCCCTTGAGAAGATATCAATTTTACACCACCTGAGGGTTCCCCAAGCCATAGTTTTAGGAACCAAGATTTTAGCGGGAGAGGGTCTTTCTCATCCTTACACTTTCAAAGAATCCTTTGATCAGCCCTAAATCTCAAAAAGTTTGTTGAAATCAAGCCTCCAGTCTGAAAGAAAAGGACCCAGCAAACCAAATAGCCAGCTAACCTTATGTGGGGGTTTTCTACACCTTAGAATACCTAGGCTCCTTAGATAAACCCAGGGACCAATGCTCAACCTAGCCAAAATATATTAGCCCCAATAGAAAATTACTTTGGTAACATTAGGTCCCCAATGGGGTAGTTCCTTGGTGCCACTAATGATCTTCCTCTACATCTAGAGAAGATCTATCCCAGATATGAGCATCTAGGCCCAAGAACCACAGAAGAACATCTCTAGGCCTATAAGGATGGCATGAACCAACATCGGGTAGAAGATCAGGATGTTGTAACCCAGATGTTCCCTATGTCCTTAGGATAGAATGAGTTAAACTAATACCTCAACTTACCGGCCAACTCCATCAATAGTTTGCAGGATATGGAAGACACCTTCCTGGTGGCCTTACACGTTCATGTGGACCCAGTATGGTCCCACAACCAATTTATCTCTATCAGGATGGAACCAAACGAACCCCTCGCCACATTCAACCATTAGTTCCAACATGCGTTGAAGCACTGCACAGGCCCCTTCATCCCATCCACTTACGTGGCCATCTGGAAATACCTGAATGCTTTGGACCCTATTATTACCACTCTATTTTAGAGAACCACTACCGCCAATGACTGGGATACTCTAGCAAAGGTTTACAACTTGGCCTTGGATTTGTCCCGCAATTTGAGCAAAGCTCCCAGTGGGATTGGACAAAGCCTACCATTCAACATGATACCCAACAGAACTTCTTACACCAAGGGATACAACCCCAATCCAGAAATGGGTTCCCCAATGATGGCCATGGGCCCACCACCAATAGACCAGCAGGCCCGATACATTTATCCATCGCAAGCCTAGATAATACTGGGTCTAGAATTTTTTCCCTAGAACCAATCATAGAAAATGCAACAAACCTTGACACAACCCTCTGGAGTACCTTTCTTCTAGTCACCTGCAGCTGGAGGATTGTCATCCTCAACTCCAAGAGCTGCTATCGCTTTCCCCTGGAACCCACCTCAACAGCCGTCACATTGTGACACAACTACCTAGCTATCAGCCAAGGTTGAATCCCTCCAGTGACCTATGTCCTCTCTAACGATGGACATGGGAAATTTGAAGGTGGGTCCTTCCATGCCTCACATTACCAATTCCTAGAGAAGCAATATTTTTTGTAGATAATGAAACACAAACTTCGGAGGTTGGAACTACAACAACAAGCCCCAACCCAATAAATATAAATGGAACAACAATGTAAATACCAGACTTCCTCCTCTAAACCAAAACACCACTCAAGGTGGTGCTAGACCCAGTCATTCTACATAGCTTGCAAAATTCTACCCCCTGACCAATTGATGTAGATTGCATCATACTAGCTCTCATTTCGAGGTGAACTGTGCCACATTGGAGAAGATCATCATGATCTCCCAGTCAGACAGACAACAACCTATTGATCCTACTCCCCTAGAATCATCCACGCAAGAGCCTCCTCACACTGCCTTCACATCTAAGACCATATTCTTTGGGACAGACAAAGAGGATGAAGAAGAACCCGAATTATAGGGGTTCTTTGATGAATCTATCCCAGCCTTTGAGGCCAATGCCTTCATCAGCCCGTGGACTCCTTACAACACTTAGAGTCAGGATGTAAAAGGTCTAGCTTACATTCCAACACCTCCCAAGAATAACCCTCCCTAGGACAACACAATTGATCACTCCTTCCCACCAAAAGGACCTGGCTCTACCCAAGCCAGGGATCCGGTTGAGGGAATTCAACTTTACCCGGGGGGACTGTTTGACATCACTAAAGCATTAGAGAAAACCACCTCCTCCATGACCTTGAATGAGGTTTTGTTTTATTTTCCCAAGTAGATGAAGTCCCTTCTAAAGCTCTTGGGAAATCCAGAAGTTGTCATTCGTCCACCAAAGACTATCACATTTGACGATGCTGACTTGGTTGTGTTCCAGGGAAATACAAAGGATCCTCCCTTCTTACTAGGCTTAAACATTCAAGGGAAGAACCTTTACAATATTCTAGTAGATTTTGGTGCTTCGGGAAATGTCATGCCCTTATTTATATGCCAAAATCTCAAACTCACTTCCACTCCATCCAAAGGCGCAGTAGTCCAGTTGGACAAAATTTTTGTAAAAATGGTAGGTGAGCTAAAAAATGTCCAGATTTAGCTTATCCAAGACCCCTAGATATCGAGCATAATAGACATCCAAGTGGTGGACATCCTTGAAACTTATAGGATGTTATTAAGTTGAAATTGGTCTAAGGCCCTTATTGGGTATTTCTCCACATACTTCTCCCACTTGTGGCTCCCCTGGAAGGGGAAATCAAACCAAATCTAGGTGGAGAGTGAACCCATAATGAAGCAAGGCTTCTCTAAAGTTGGGAGGGAAAACAAAGTCCTTTTCTCTGAATCTTCCCCTAGGTTGTACCGACCACTGGAGATCCTAACATTTGATTTTACTCCTAGGGAGGATCCCATAGTTGTTTAGAGAATTTAGGACCTAGATGAGAAATTGGGGAGTGAGGTAAACTCACGAAGTAACATGGCAACTCCTACCACACTCTTGTCCAGCACTTGGTGTTGGGTACAATACCAAAAGCACTCTGAACTCGAGTGTGAGCCTTGCATTTTCGCTACTACTTGCCACATCAACGCCCTCTAAGAGAAAGAACACAAAGCAGATTTTCCTGGAACTAGTAATTATTCTGATGGTACATCAGAAGTTCCGCTTGTCCAAGAATCCAAACCAAAAGCTTCTCTAGAGAAAAAACTCACCCATGGACCATCAGAGCCAGATTAATCACCTCCCAACCCTCCCAAAATCAATCCAAATGCCACTTCACCTTTCCAACCCCAGAAAATGAACAATGACCTATGGACCCTGAAGTTTGATGGATCCCAATCCAAACAAGGCTACGAGGCCAGAGTGGAACTGATGAACCCATGGGAAAAATCCTTCCTCGCATCCTACAGGTTGTATTTTAACTGCACCAATAATGTCATAGAGTACGAGGCCTTGGTCCTTAGACTCCTGTTCACATTGGGAAAGGGATCACCCACCTCAGGGCAATGGGTGATTCAAAGTTGATCATAAAACAAGTCCAGAGCCAATACACTTGTCATGAAAAAAGGTTGGCCACATGCCGCAATCGGGCATGGAGCCTAATTGAAGACTTTGATGCTTTTGGCATTGATCTTATTTACTAGAAATGTAACTATGTTTTGGATGCCCTTGCTATGTCTGCCAACACCCTCAAGCCAATGGCTAGCTCTTGACTCTGGAAGTTTTCTATTGAGATGGTCCCCACCCCGTCCATCCTACATAATATCACTCACATTCAAGTTTTTGAGGATGAAAAATATATTCTAGCCTTCATGACTAATGTTGGTGTCTTCAAGGATAAGATAGTGGAAGAAATTGATCATGATGATACTAGGCAGGGTGAAAAAGACATCAGGATCATCAACCTACCCACTAACACCATCCAAAAGGGGATGGTAGCTCTTGAACGTATCTTTGATTCAAACCCTCGGGGCTGAGATAGATTATCATCCTCCTCTAAGGGAGGAAAATTTAAAAAAATTAACATTGGCAGGGCCGATGAAGAGAAATTTTTTCACCTTGGTACCTCCTTCTCCCCAGCAAAGAAGGAGAAGATTCTCGTGGTTCTCCCTAATACATTGACATTAGCATGGGGGTATGAGGATCTTAAGACCTATGACACATCAATCATGACTCATACCATCCCACTGAAACAAGATACTAAGCCTTTCTAGAAAAATTTGAGGTCGGTAAACCCACTAATCGAACCTCTAATTCATCAAGAGGTCCAGAAATTTGCTATCAACTCAGATTATCTTTCCTATCTAACACACAAATTGGGTTGCCAACCTCATCCCTGTGCGAAAAAAGAATGGTGAGCTCTGCCTGTGTGTGGATTTCTATAATTTAAACAAGGCATCTAACAAGGACAATCACCCTCTCCCCTTGTTGGATGAGGTATTACAAATTGTTAATGGTTCCAAAATGATGTCCTTCTTGGATGGGTACTTCGAATATAACCAGGTTATGGTTAAATTCAAGGATAGAGACAAAATGGCATTCACCAGCAAGGGGGGAATGTTTGCATATCAGAGAATGCCCTTTGGCTTCATCAACATAGGGGCCACATTTCAAAAGGCTATGGACATTGCGTTTGAGGGCCTATTTAACAAATGCATAATCATCTACATGGATCATTTAACAGTCTTTTCCTGGGATAGATGTTATCACTCTTTTCATTGGTATGGTATCTCCCTCAACCCTAAGAAATGTATATTCGGGGTCACTGAAGGGAAGTTTCTTGTGCATATAGGCTCTGAGAAGGGGATATCCTTTGACCCTAAGAGAGTCAAAGTCTTTTTGAATTTACAGATGCCCGACAGTAAGACGGAGATGAGATCTTTCTTCAGAAAGATAAATTTTTTCTGGTGATTCATCACTAGATTTGCTGAGATAGTTAAACCACTCAATGACATGATGAAGAAAGATTCAAAAATTGAGTGGAGCCCCAAAGAAAAGTGAGCATTTTCCTAGATCAAGAAAACCATAGTGGAGGCACCAGTCCTGGAAAGTCTGGACTATTCCCTCCCATTCAACATATACTCCTTCACTTCAACGCATTCAGCAGCAGCAGTGCTAACCCAGAATGTAGGGGAAGAATGACCCATTTCTTTCATGATCTCCCTCTTCAATAACACTGAAGTCTGATATTCACCTTTGGAAAAGTAGGCTTTCACTCTAGTCTGGGTCATGAAGAAATTCTAGCACTATATTCTCCGGAGCAAGGTGCATGCTATCATTCCAGACCAGGCAGTTAAATCTTTACTGTTGCAGAGTGAACTGTGAAAATGCTAGGGAAAATGGATGGCCATCCTCCAAGAGTATGATCTAGAAATGCATCCAATGAAGATAGTATAAGGCCAAGGACTATGCAGAGTGATGGTGGAAGTAACTCCAAACATTTAATGTCAAACTTATATAGTGGATTCTATCACTCCAGACCCATGGTACATCGACCTGGTATACCTATTGCTCAATAAAAAATTCTCAGAGGGGCTTCCCCCAAACAAATGTGGTGCACTACGACTAAAAGGTGCACACTTCATGATAAAAAATGGAATGCTTTTTGCAGGAATTTCTAAGGGATTTACCTCGGGTGTGTAGATTGGGACCAAGATGCCAAAATGAGAGAAGAATTCCATGGGTAGTTCAGAACCGGGCATGGCTTAGCTGATGCCACTGCCAACTAGATTCTATAGGTCAGATAATACTGGCCCTTCATCTTCAAAGACATCTACACTCATGTAAGGAAGTGCCACACTTAACAAATTGTAGTCTCATCGTGAGCGGAACCCAGCCATGCCTTTGCAGCCAGTCTTTGAAGTTTGACCATTCGCCCAATGGGCATTCAATTTTATCAGGGAAATAAACCCCAACTCATTTACCAACCAATGGTATATTCTAAGTATGACTGATTACTATACCTAATGGTCTAAGGAAATCTCATGTAAGAACAACATGGCAGATGTAGTTATTAAATTCCTAAAAGAAAACATAGTCACCCATTTCAGAATACCTTTCGCTATAGTGTGTGAAAATGGTCTGGTATTTTCTTTGGTGTAGCTACTTGAATGGACCTATGAGAGGAAGGTCACCTTGAAGTTCTCCAACAATTATTATCCCTAGGGTAATGGTGTGGTTGAATCCACCAATAAAAATCTACTGGAGATGATCAAACATCTGTTAGAACAGAACCCCCGGGACTAGCACCAAAAGCTTAGGTTCTCTCTTTGGGTAGACCATATTAGAATCAAGGCAGCCCTAGGGACTTCCCCATTTCATCTGGTTTATGGCTATAATCTTGTGTTCCCTATCAACTCACAAATCCCAGTTTTATATAGTTTATGCAAGAATTTAACAATCAGGACAACATTGTGGAAGTTTGGCTCCTGAACCTTGTGAGAATGGAGGAACAAAGAGATGCGAAACTTGAACATTTTGTACATCATCAAGTGGTCATTAAGTGATAGTTTGACTAGAGATCCCAATATAAGGCCTTTTGGGTTTTGTACTTGGTCCTTTTGTGGGACAAGGCCCAGGAGAAGAAAGGAAAGCACACCAAGTTTCAAAAGATCTGGCTCGGCCCATATCTGATTTATGAGATCTATAGGGATAATAATTATCACCTTAGTACAATGACCAGAGAATCCATCCCATTTCTTTTCAATGGATATTTTCTCAAACATTACTTTGAATGAGGCGGGTGGTAATTTTTCCCGTATTTATATTATATGTAAAGTCCTGCTTGTAAATATATTTTTCCGGTGCTCATTGGGAGCGCCTTCTTATAAATAGTTGTTGATAGTCCTCTGAAGCTGCCTTCTTTGCTTTTTAATTTTTTGTATTTTTTTTTTCATTTGTTTTCTGGGTTCCCGGTGTGTTTCCCTCTTCTTGTAGACAGGTATGCTTTGCATGACATCTAGTCCCTGGAATGGTACCTTATGCATTTTGGGTAGTCCAGAATCTATTGTTAGCATGGTGGAGTTTATCCCCATTTTAGAGTTGTTTTGTGTGTATGGTAAAAGGTTATGGGTAATCTTCATCAGATTCACATCTTGAAAGTCTTGACATCAGTTAACAGAAAATCCAAGAAGCAAGTAAATGTATGGTCCTTAAGAGCAGATTGGTTGCACTGGTGGTTGACCAAATCTGAAAATCATAAACAATATCCTAGGTCTGGAATGTCTCTCCTATTCATAAATTTAAAATAGATGGAAAGGTGAAAGAAGTACCACTGTTAAAATTAGCTAAGCTTAAGGTTCACGGTGTAAGAAGTACCACCTTCCCCATCTTTGAAAAAAAGAAAAACTAAAGAATAGAGAATTCTGGTATCCAGTGGATCGTATAAGATATAATGATTTTGGTTTGATGTATTCAGTGCCTACTCTTTGTTTCTCCCAGAAGTTATTAGCTTGATCTTCTTCCAAAGAACACACTACACAACTAACAAAAGACTGAGGGATTGAATCAATGATGAGTCAGATTTTCTTAGACACCTCGCACCTTGCAAGAAAAATACTCCAGGTAAAGGTGAGTTTTGGTTTTACTAACCAGAGATTCTGTAGTTCTCAAATGTGCTAAGGAATTCATCCTAGTGATTCACCATTTTTTATGCCTTGCATACCCGTACCTACATTTTGTGGGAAAAATGTTGGGTCCCCTTTTTTTGCTTTTGTTCTCCCTTGGTTTCATTTTTTTCTTTTGTTTTCTTTGGCCTTCGTCTCCACGGGGCCAATTTTGTGTTCTTTTCGGTCTTCCTTTCTCTAGTGCCCAATCTCAGAGTGTTCTTATCTTCATTGTTCCAGCCGAATTCCAGACTCTAGGATTCTCTATCACCATTTCCTCATTTTTTTAGAGGGTGCGGTTGCATGGGATCCCCGGGCCCAGAGTCCAGAGGTTTCCCTTTTTAGGATTTGTGGAAGAAGATCAGGATGTTTTTACCCTAAGGGTATAAATACGGTTTCACAAATCATTGTTACATTTACCACAAACAAATTACTCCTAGAGCGGTTCAAGGCAATTAAGGTGATTCAGCAGTGACTAAGTGCAATTTGTTCACAGAGCTTAAAAAATGCTTAACAGTGGTTGGACAGTGCCTCCCATGCACAGTGCCTCCCATGATCATTCTCCCTTATTCCTCATTCCCAAGGTAGGCCTTTCTATTGCATAGTGTCTCCTATGCTCATTTTCCCATATTCCTTATTCCCAAGGTAGGCATTTCTAGTTCTCCTCTTCTCTACTTTCTAGGGTTTGTTTTGGTTTTCTTCCATTTTTCTTTCCCTCTTGGGTTTTCCATTCCATTCTTGGTTGTCACCTCCCATTGGTGGGATGGCTCTATCAGAGGGTTTTCCACCCTCTGTGTGGTTGTAAAATAAGTCCATTCTTGTGTACATTCTATATTTTTTGTAAATTGTCTGTAGGTAGCTGTAAATTAGCTTGTTTTCTGGGTTTGTCCGCAAATTTCTCATTTGCCTACTATGCATAAGTGTTCATAGGCCTATGTTTTCCTATGAACCCTATACATTTCAATATATCCTTCACACTTATCTGGTGGTGAGCTCAGAGTTCCCTTTTGCATTTCACCAAATTGTCAAGCTCGCCCTCTTGGTGTGTGCAAATGCGAACTCAACACCTTGCCTGGTCAAGTTTGCCAATTTTCTCTCTCCTCTGTCACCTTCACCTTAATGACAGGTTTAATTCTCCTACACGCAAGCATTCAAAACCAACCCAAGTGGCACTCACTCCCTTGCATGTTCGGACAACTATCACCATTATTGCCATTACTCCCTTTATTACATGACCACATGATGCCCCATGTCAGACTAGTATGGATAATTACCTGTCATATTGATAACAGTCAGTTTTCTGGACTCCAGGTCCCAAGTTCCCCTTTGGCCTTCATTTCATTCATCACATGAGCCAAAATCCATGGAACCCCTGGGTATAGATCAAATTCCCAAGTATGTCACTTCTTTATATATACTTTCGGGGTTTGATGCAAACTAACACTTTTTCAAGATAGATGTGAGGTGGTGATGAAATATCTGGAATCCAGAATTGTATTATGTTTTATGTATATTGACAATTGTCTAGTCTTGCAGGTTTCCAATAAATTCACAGTTCAATCATGTATGAATCATCTTCTCCACCTGGGAGCCCAAAACTCCCTACTACTTCAATAAGGGCAGCTGTCAAGACAAAGGTCGAGAAGGCTTTAGAGAAACTCCCATTGACCATGAAATATATGATGGGAGAAGCTATTCTGGGATCCAAGGTTGATTCTAAGCTACAATTGATCACTGATACAAGTGTCAAAGCATGGGCCAAAATGCAGGCCTTGGTAAAAATAATGTTCATTCAGCGCAAGGCCAGAAAATTTGATGGTAGTAAACGTGGCCGCCTCCAAAATCCTTAAGACCACCTTCTTCCCCTGCTCATTGTAGGCTCCAGAGCTCATTCTCACACTACCAAAACACTACAATGAAGCCATTCGGGCTATCATGCTTGTCGCTCCTCTTCTGTTAGGCTACCCAGCACCCATGGTGTCTCTGGACTCCGCAACATTTTCTTCAGTGTTAGGGATCCCCCAATTCACCAATGCAACTATTATCACCTGGTCCCTAGCATTAAATGAATTTGAGAAGCTCCCACACATTGCCCGGAAATACCTCAACTCCAACTGTCTTAAAAACCCAAGAAAAGATTACAAAAAGATGAAGTTGGAGATCCCCTAAACAGAATTCAAAGAAAGTATACAAATGGGGATCATAGCCTTGTGTAGGGTCTTTGGAGAACCTCATGCCCAAGAATTCTCAGCATGGATGTATTACTTCTTCTTTAGCATTGCCTCCGTCAGACAGACTTTTGGTTGGGCCACTATCATTGCCATTCATGTGGATGCCCAGCTCGTCAGGGTCACCTAGTCCTCCAAATTTTATATGACTTCATATGTTTTGTGGGAACTTGTGCAATAGTGCCCCATAACAAGGGGACTACTCATTGTCGGTGTGCTCAGGACTGGTAAGGGCCAGAATGCTCCATGGGACTATTTCCCACAAATACAATGGGAGGCTAGTTTCCCTAGTTTTTGCAGAGTAAATGATGCCTTCATTTACTACAACATTCTTACACCCACTCGGGATGCCGGATACCAACTTTCAAAAGAGGTAATGACTTTGGTCAGCAACTATGGCCATTACTACATTCAATTCCAACAACACTCCTACATTTGGGTGACCGACTGCTTCGGGAAACCCTACCTATTACCCAAGCATTGTGGGGATAGAATCATTCTTTTGGAATATTGCCAGAAGATCCTGGAGCTGCATTTATTCTTTTCATTGAAGAAGGTCACCAATATTTCATTCCCAATCACCTGCAGGAACTATACTTGTAGCCTTGCAATAGAAAAAGAGGCCAACAATGAACTAAAGTGTCTAGGGCTGGCAGAGTTTTACTTGGACCAGAAAAATTTTGATCTGCTAGATAAGATGGCATCGGCACTACCCCGTATGTCGAACCCCCACAAGCCTCACATTCAAGATTTTTTGGTAGACTTCCAGGATGATTTTGAAGTTTGGAATCAACATTTCTTCAGAATGATATAAGGTATGATGAAGCATCTCAAGCTTCAAAACTTTCCTAAGGAATTTTTAGATACCGGGTCTATAGAGGATTTGTAGTACAAGGCTTAGGGAGTAGACAAAATGGCTCTCCCTCTGGTGGAATGGGACACCCCGGAAGGTCCAGCAAATGAGGACATCACCCACGATGTGATTGAACATAGTCATGCATATTTTCAAAAGGTGTGTCCGAAGAGTACTCGCAGAGTTGACCCATTTTTGCAGGGATCCACTTCTAGGGCCGAAACCTCCATGCAAGGTGAGAATAGAGGGAAAAGAAAAGTTGGGACCCCAACCCAGATTTCATCCATAGTTCTCATTGTGGAAAAATTTCACCTTCAACTGGAATCATCCCACCAGATGAAGGAAACCATAAGCACCTGGCTAGGAATCCCAGTTACTACGGCATAACCTAATCTCCCTTCTGGTTCCCCCTCACTTGAAGAACTTATGGTGGATATCATCCCTCGGGATACCCAACATTCCTAAGGTGGATATCATCCTGGACTCCACTGAACCAGAAAATCCACTAGAGAATACCCCGAAGACCTCCCCTCTACATGATGATTTTGATGACATCTTTGGGAAGGACGAGCTTGTAAATCTACAAGGGGATATAGGGAAAATGGTAGAAGAGATTGCCACCCAAGAAGAAGAATGAATCCCCACTGATAGGGAGATACCAAAAAAAAAAGTTTTCATAGAGAAGGAAGTCCGAGCAGAATGAGGAAAGGAACCATAACATGTGAACATCCCAGATGTTCAGGAAATCCCGGTCCCAGAGACCAAAATAGGAGAAAGGCGAAAAGTGCAAGATGAGCAACCAGCTTTGGCTGAGGGAACTAGACCTACAAGAACAACCGTAACCTCAGACACCATGCTCTAGATGCTTAAAGAAGAAAAGAGAAGAATTTAAATCTTATCAGGTTATTAACAGAGCTAACACAGCCATTGGCTGAAATTTTTCTAGAATCTTCTACATCTAGAGCACCGCTTCCATAGGGTGACATCGATGCGCCAAGGAATATGAAGAAGAAAGCATAGGTGATCAAAAAATGGGTATCCAAACAGGTAGGTAATGTTTGACATTTCCTAGTAGCAACTCTCCTGGACCTGCATACAGCTGGAAACATTCTACATCATGCCAAAAATACCATTTCCAAATAGGAGGGAGAGACCAAGAAATACAAGGCATGGATGAGTGGGCTAGGCGAGCTCATGAAACTTGGAGAAGAACCCGTCATAGAGATGGGAATTTTTGGGAGGAGTCCTTCAATTTTATTCAGGTCCAACACTCCAGAGTTGATCTCAAATTGGAGATTAGTAAGAAACTGGTAGGGGCCTTGAGGGACAAGGTCCTCAGAGTAGAATATTCTTTAAATTTATACAAGCATTTGTTACAAGGGTTTCAGGAGTCGATCCCTTGAGCATAGATATGTGTACTCTGGTGGATCATATAGTCAGAAAGTTCAATGAATTAATGGAGTCATCATACCAATCCCCTAGGGATTTTGATGGAGAAAAAATGTCATGTTTATCCCGCATGATGCTCCGGGCCCATGATGCAGTGAAGATGGCTGCAAAAATCAAAGGGGATGCCTTAGATTTGGGTGAATAGGTGGAGGCGGCCAAGTACCACTAGGCATGCATCAAGGGAATTGATGAAGAGGGAATTCCCCAGCTTTTGGAGGCTTACAAAACATACAAGGCACAATAAAGTTCTCCAGACTTCGAAGATTTTCATTAGCAGGGTGTAATTTTGTAAATTCTTTATTCTTTGAGCGTAAGCTCCCAGACTCCAGAATTCTAGGTCTGAAGTTTTGTATGACTCGCATCCATGTTCCCTGGAGCCAACCAGTTATTATAAAGCATTTAAAAAGGGGGTCAACAGGTAGGTGATCCTGGTAAGGCATGTCAAATGGAGAGATGGCTCTCACAAGTGATTTTCCCAAGGCACCACTCCAGCATTAATTACCTGGTGCATCGAATATAGTCAACTTCATTTTGCATTGATGAGGCATGTAGCCTCCAGCTCTTGGAAGTTTGGATTTCTTTTATTTTTACTCCGGCACTCTTCTCTATGTCGATTCTTCCAACTTCCTTTCTAGTCTTCTTCCTCTGTCTTATCATACCTCTACTCTTTTCGAGGTGATTGTAAGTGGTGTAGGTAGTATCGGCCACCAGATAATATATTTTATATGTTGAGTGTACAGTTAGATTAGGTTAGTTTTAGGGAAAACTATGTGTATAAATAAGAATCTTGACCTCATAACAAGGGTCAGCAAAATTGATGATTTTGCAGTCCAATACTATTAGCATTTCATTCTTAGTTTCTTTTAGGAGCTCAATGCTTAGTAGTTCTTAGTAGTTGGATGCTCAATTGGAGCCATGGCTGTATACACCAGTGATGCTAGAACACTTTGGCTTAATGAAGAAGGAGGAATACCTTTTGGCAATGATGTTGTTGATGTTCTGATCTCCAAGTTAGTGATATATTTTTGTGCTCTATGTTTCTAATGTCCTTTGCTCTGATGTTTAGTTAGATTAATGATCTCATTTCCCCCTTGCCATTGAATATGTGTGAATCTCTGTTTTTGTATGTATTCAATATTTAGTGTAGTTCATTGGAGCATGGTTGATATTTGAAATATTAACTATAAGGAGAAGAAACAAACTCTAACTCTGGCATATCTTTTGTTGTTTATTTGGTAAACTTAACATGCTTGTAGGAAACCCCATCCCCATTGCCAAAATCCCCGAAGAAGATGAGTAGAACCAGCTATCCCCCCGAACAAAATAGTCACTTGCCTAACTTAGCTTCCCCCTACCGTCGAGACCTGACACTCAAGTGCTTGAAGGCTCAGATGATTTATTATCTAGAGAACCTTTACAAGGGAAGTTGGCTGATACCCCGGTACCCGGTGACAACTTATCTCTATTGATAGGACCGGGAACAAAGTTTTGTCAACAATATGTTGATGATTTTCATTTTCATTATGTGCATTTTGTTCATTAATAAAATCAAATTGAAATGGTGCATTTGTCACATTAACATTAACATTAATATTTTAATTTTCATCACTAACGTTTCTTGCATTTTATGATGTACCTTGTCATATTCTCCTCATGCACTCCCTTTGTCTTTCCTTTTCTGTCTCTCATTGTTCAATTGTTCCTCTTTTGTTCTTTCCCATTGTTGTATTAAATAGACCCTACAAATAATATCATGAACATAGAATAACATTTGAACATCAAATCCAAAAAATAACATTTTCTTGAAATGAGAACTTACAATAATAAAATAACATTAAAAACACCAATAAAAAACACAATTTTCAATCATTGCAAAGAAAAAAACATGCAAAAAAGTGCAAACCTGCATGTTCCTAGCATAAAATAAAATAAAATTGTGGGACCTCAAAACAACTTGCAATGATTGTTTTAAGACCGTTGAAGCAAGAAAATTTCCTAATTCCAAAGAACCCGATCGGGTTACGATAACATAAAGGCTCAGTGATCCTAATTTCTCATAACCTGATTGGGTTATGAGAACATAACGACTCAATGCTCCTAATTACTTAGAACCCGATCAGGTTCTGAAAAACTAAGAAGAAAGGTGGAGAGAGAGAGAGAGACAGAGAGAGAGAGAGAGTCCTGCAAAAACTCTCAACAACTAGGATCTTGATGATCCAATCTTCATTTAATCATTCAATTAATTGAATAGAGGAAAATATTTCACAAGATCAATAAAAAAAAAAATACTTCTTTGGTTCTTTAACAAAGAACTTCAAATCTATCACATAGATCTATCCTGTAATCTTTTATTCATAACTTTTGAACCATATATCATATTCAAAATCCCTTTGGTGGAAATTTAGATAATTAGGTTCCTCAAAACATATCCCAAAATTAACCAAATCTAATCTTTCAATAAGAAGTTATAGTCTCTATAAATTATAAATAAGACCAAATCCATTTGAAGCCTATATGAATATAGTTTCCAAAAATGTAAGAAATTTTTTTTTCCATGGTTAAATCATGAGATAATAAGAAATTATTGACTTTCACTCCATTGAAAACTGTTACAACCAGTTCTTACCAAAAACACCACAACTTTCACAAAACATCATAAAAAAAACTCATAAAAAATGGAAATGAAAGATGATTCATATATATTTCCATTGAATCCAACTAGAAATTAATATTTTTCCATATGTTTCCATAACAAATAGTACAATATGACTGTTCTAAGGAATCCTGGAAACTGCAAAGAATAACTTTCCCCAAAATGTGCAAAACTTATTCATTTTTTATTGAACTTGAACCAAACCAAAAAGATGAGAAGGAGAGTTCATTCTACTATCTATCTATTATAAATATACATGGTTTCTAGGCCGTACATGTCTGTAAAATGCCTAGAAACAACAACATAACAGAAAACACCAATCAAAATGCAAGTTTAAAACAAACCAATTTGTTCCGAAAACTTTCTCCTCCTCTACTCTTTCAATAATCATTTGGTTCAACCAATACAACATATTATACATTTTTTGGTAGTTATAAACTATCCAACCAAAATTATAACCTTTCTAAAGACATTATATTTTTCCATTAGTATATGCAAGGAAAAACATGATAAACACCATCGGTTTATACTACACCGATAGATAGGGCACAACACTACCTGACGCCAGGGTTACTGATACTGCCAAGTACAAAGAATCTCGACAAACACTATTCAGTGTTACCCGATGAAAAAAAGGACAAAGGAACCTAAAAATTAACCAATAGTACAACCTGACGAAAGAGTCAAGAGTGGAACCTGACAAATGAAGGGAACCTGACAATCAATTCAGTGAGGGAACACCGACAGACTTTCAGTTCACACCGACGATCAAGAATCGACAGTCAATTACATCCCACAAAAAGTGGATCTTACTTTCCACATCAGATAAATCACTAAAGTTTTATATTTATCTTCTTGATTTTTTTTAAATCCATTATGTGAGGAGAAAGCAATGTATTTATTGTTTTATTTATCAGTATAACTCATTTAAAACATGCAAACTAAAGGATCAAGGTCAAGTTGTATACCTTGGATCTAGAGTTAACATTGTAATGTGTGATTCTAAAATAGGTCAAATACTTGTATAAATAGATGCTCAATCAATTGTGAACATGTTGTTCAATGATTATTGTAGCCACTAAGAGCATCTAAGGATCAGACAAGAAAATTCATTCAACAACACAGAAAAAGATCAAATTAGTTGTCAAGAATAGAACACAGGCTACCGACGAGAAGGAAAAGGTATTAATCAATCACTATAGGTGATATTCATATACTATGAGCTTTAAAAGATCTATAATCAACAATTATAGATTCCATATAGTTAGGTCAAACATATTTTACACATTCTAACAAGTGGGGTACACTTAAGAAATCCTTTCAAGGAAGGTGGACTTAACAGTTCTATTGTAAAATCTCTTAACCGAGTGCACACTTCATTAGTGTTGCTAAAATCTCTTAACAAAGTAGATCCTAATAGGTCTCCACATTAATACTCCTAACAGGGTAGATCATTAGAAGGGATCAATTGTAATCCTTTACCGACTCTCTTCCATTCTGCAGATAGTGAAGTTTTGTGGGTGTCATCCCCACCGCAATTTTTACTTCCTAACATGAGTTTTCTGTGATATCATATCTTTTTTATGTGTCTATTACTTTCATGAATATTTCTATGAATGTTGCATATAATAAAATTTATGAATTAATACTACATGCATAAGAAAGATCATCAGATATGGTCGGTAATGCAATAGAGATTGATAACTAATGATGAAAGGTGAAAAGTGTTAAAAGTTTTAGAGGTACTGATTCACCCCTCCCCTCTTAGTACTACTTCACATTAATCCCAAAAATTGGTATCAGAGCTAAGTCTCTTCTTTAAAATCTTAAAGGCTTAAGAGAAAAGATCATACAATGGATAAGTAAAAACTTGATAAAAATATCGAGAATAAAAAGCTTGAAATTCAGATGTTCTATGAACAGTATAAAGAAGATAGAATCAGTTTGAGACAGTTGTTGGATGAAAGAAAGAATATGGAATCTCACTATAATGAGACATATTATCTTGAGGAAGAGATTCCAGATTTCTTTGAGTATTCAGGATCAAATACAAGCAAGGCATCAGATACATCAAAAGAAAGCATCACAAGCCTAACTGAGATCAATCTACATCTAGCTAGACAAGGAAAATCTTTGCAAATCGGTCAAGAGACATAGATGGTAAGAATGATTGATGTCATGAATAATGCAAGGCAAGCTAAACAAGAAATAACTCTAGCTATTGATGATAGAAGAAAGATCATAGACAAGCTACAATTAAAGGAGTCTAAGATACAAAGACTTATAGAGCATCACCATGAGGTAACTAATCAGATTATTCTTATGAGTCAAGAAGAAAATAGAATTAATGTGGAGCTCATTGAAAGAATGCAGATTATGGGTGAATTAAGAGAAGAGAATGAAAAACTAAAGCATGAGGCTATAATTCTACAACAGCACAATGACATGATTAAGATAGTTGAAGAGAGTACAAAAAGGATCGATGAATTCTTGAATGCACAAAGAAGACCCAACACCAACACTGGACTAGGGTACACAGAGCACGAAGATTCATCAAATGAAGTTGATCCAAAAGATCCCTACACCAATCCTAGAACAAGAAATCTGAAATGTAATCACTGTGGAAAGAAAGGTCACACCTCAAATGTCTACAAGAGAAAAGAAAAAGGTATTCCTAAATCCACATTTACATTCATAGGACATTGTTATAATTGTAGCAAGAAAGGACATAAAGCACATGAATGTAAATCAAAGGTGAAAGAACCAAAGAAGGAAACCTATATGGAAAAGTATTGTCCCACCTAAAAAATGCATGGGCACACATCTCTTGAATGCAGGAAGAAGAAAATTGAAGGATGGAAACCCAAAAATGAAGAAAATACATATAAACTGAGAAGAGTCAGTAATTCATATGTTTGGGACTACAATACATGGATAAACTGCACAACATGTGGTAGATATGGTCACATTGTTGCAAACTACATGAGATTATGGACCAAAAGGTCTAGAGGCTAGACCAACCTAGGAATGGCATGTTTGCACTATCATAAGGTTTGACATCTAAAGAAGGACTGCTGAGACCAAATAACAGAAACCACTAGTTTTGCAAATGATAACACCATTGAAGACATCAAGAAAATGAGAAAGCAAATGTGGAGGAAAGCTTCAACCATTGAGGAATCTAGACCAAGAAATGCAGTAGGTGACACCTCATCCCATGGATCTGGTGATATCACCACCCCTACCTAAAAGATGAACAAGTAAGTATGGAACTGCACTAAGCCAAGTCATATTTTGCATCAGTTCCATTATAAAAATTGATAGATAGTCAAAATATGCATGAATAAATATGCATATTATGTTACTTGCTACAATTCTGAGAAATCAACCCCACCAGTAGACACATACCAAAAATCATCAGTGAACATAAAAGGATGAGCTGTCTACACTTGCTGAGAATTGTCGATCAGCACATAAAAAGGCTAAGTCACTAATGTAACCTGACAACCATCGATAAGGAAGCAAAGTTATAAAGTTGTCTTGAAACAAAACTGATATCCGTTGGTGAAATTAACAATCTTAACAGCCATCCCGAGCATCCTATCAACACCGATAATGTTATTTGAAAGTCTTCCCGACGAACTCCTTCTTCATGACCCGACAAGTTGTTGAGCATTTATGACAGACAGAGGGAAAAATTCTATAAATACATAACGGGAGAACTTCACTATGTACAAATGATTTGATCAGAAAGAGCAGAGTGAAAATAGAGCGATAAGAGAGCATTTAGCAAAGCAACCTTGACTCAATCCAATGCACTCCGAATAGATCACTCACTAGCCACATGGATCAAAGAAGTATCGAGCGCACCGCAGAACTTTGTTGTTATTTTTGGAAAATCCCTAAATTTGAAACACGATGGAAACCACTTCAAGAATAGTAAAAATGAAAATTGATAAGAAGAATGTCGTTAATCTGATAAATAATAGTACTTGTGTGGAACCCAAATACAATATATGACTAGAAATTGCATCACAACCTGATGATTCTGGCACATTTTCAAAAATTCCACCTAGGGGTTTTCTGATAGAAGATGTAAGGTCCTACATTCACTGCAAGATCGCTAAGATAGGTGATCTGGAAATAGATCAATCTTACAATAAGCTATGTGATGGATAAGGGAACCTGAAGGAAGAACACAAACACTTAAAAGTAAAAGGGATAACAAATGCCCTATATTTCCTAAGGGTTTTCAAAACAGATTGGATTAGGTTAGTTCTAAGAAGAATGCACAACCAAAATTTATGGTTGGATGAACCTAAGAAGATCAAAAAGGATGTGTTACATGTTGTAACTGGTTACCCCACAATTGACAAACCTAAGGCACACAAGCATCTCTCTTGGCTAGAAATTGAAAAACTCACCAATGTTTCATGGGATAACAGAGGTCTCAAGGTGAACACCATCACCGATGAGGAACTGAGGTTCGGTGCATGTGTGATAGGATAAAAAATATTCCAAGCAAGGAGGCTAAACAACATAGCATCAATAGTAGTAAGAACAACCTACAATATTTTCACAAAGGGAATATAGATGGATCTATGTGAGATCCTATTAAAGAAACTTGATGAGAATATGACAACAATCAGGTCTGAAAAGACAAACAAATGTAAGTTTGGTTCACTTATCATGTGTATATTCTTTTATTTTCAAGAATACTTTCCTTCTATTGGAAAACTAAAATGGGACACTACCAAGCCAATCACATTGCAGATTAGTGAACTTATCAAGTCACTAGGTGATAACTTTGATTCAATGATGAATAAATACTTCCTTGACTTCAAGGAAAAGATGATGGAAAGAGTGAGGATCCTTGAACTGTTGATTGAGAAGCATAGGGATGAAATATGTTTCATGGTGGATTCAGATTTCACTCACATTAAACTAGTTGTACCAAGGACAACCTGCTTAGCACCTCTTGACTATGAGATTAACATAGATCAAGCAAAAAATAAAATTGATGCATTGATGAATGAACAACTTGACAATAAGCAACCAAGATTTGGGACATATGAAGAGGCCAAATCCAAGATAAAATCAGGCCGAGTAATCAAGAATATTGTCAACAAGAAAAGCAAGATGGTGAAGAATCTTGAAAAGATTTTTTCGGTCAATGAGGAAGAAAAAGAACAAACAGAGGAAATTGAGGAATAGGGTACCATCGGTGAAGAGCAACATGAGAAAAAATCAGATTCTGAGGCCATTGAATCTGACACACCTCCACCTCCTACCAAGAAACCAAGGACCACAATAGCTTAGAGGACAAGAATTCAAATTGTAAAAGCTACTACACCTCTCAAGAAAGGTCAAGTGATGACCTATAAGAGGAAGCAACAAACAGAGAAGAAAACTATGAAACAAACACCTACCAAAAGGAGGAAAAGACTGGTCAGCACCAAAGTTGACATAGAATATTTAAAAGAGGATGAGCCTGATGTAGAGAAGAAAAGCTCAACCCCTAGAATAATGGATGAAATTTTTGATTCAATTGCTAAAACTGGTACAATGACTGATAGGAAAATTAGACAATGGGAAACTAGAGCCAGAGGACCAACATAAGATACAAGATGCAATAATCAGGGCAATGGTCAAGTTCAAATATATACTAGTAAAATTTGTAGGCCAAATACCCAAAGAACTGGGTGACAGAATTTTACAACAATGGTCATATGCTTTACGCATAGAAAAGGAAGAAAGGGAGAGGGTACTTGTCACACTCATGCTTCCCAAATCAAAGATGGAAGAGATCAAAGAAATAATGAAAAAGCACTCAAGTAAATTTGTAGCAAGATAAGAGCTTACAAAGTTCTAGAGGATAAATTTATAAAGCTGGATAGCATGACCAAGGCCAAATGGAGACAAATCCTAGATCTACCTATAGATTCAACAAGTTGTGAGAATAAATTACTTCTCACCGACACACCTTATGTAGAGGAGCACAAAGATAAATCAAGTCCTAAGCACATTGCTTTGGATAATGTGGATAATAATGAGCCCAATGACTTAGACAAAGTCATGGATAATCTTGACATTCAAGACATCACTCATTATGACTCTGATAAAGATCCATAGAAAGAAGATAATATCATTTTCATATCTCTTAAGGATCAAAACAAGCAACAAGAATTGGAGACACAAGGGAATAAGAACATGGATGTTGCTGATGAAATATGGCTAGACACTTCCATTATTGACATCACAGGTCTAGACCCTACAGACAAATACAAAAATATGAAGATTTCACTACTCAACAAGCTCAAACCAATGAGCAAGACACAATTCTAGATGCAGCACAAGTGGGCACACAGAATAATATGTCAGTATTGATGAAGGCCATCAATCTGCTAGAAGGAGATGAAGAATCTATAGTAGATACAAGCATACCCAAAGACAAGAGTGATACTGAAACAAAGGATACCATAGATTAATCAAAGGATACAACTGCAGATCAAGCTGCAACCGATGATCAACAAGACAATTCTACTGATCAGAATAAAGAAGAGGATAAACAAGTAGAAGAGGACAAGTAGAAGGAAAAGAGTGAAGAAGAAAAGACATATGAACAAGAGAAGAAAATAGAAGATAAATTTGTAGAAACACCCAAGGTTGATGGAGAGACATCTTCACCAAAACAACAGGTGAACCCCGAGCAAAAAACACAAGAAGCTTCATCTACAAAGCTTTCACTGAGTGCCTCTAAGAAGACAAATGCACTTGCAATGGTAGTTCATACATTTTCCTCTACACAAATCTCAAGGAAGAAGAAGAGATAGAACAAGAATATAGTCACTCTAGATGAAATTATTGAGATTCTAGGTGATCCTAGAACATCGGATCCTACTGAGTTGGTAAAGTATGCAAGAATTTGTGAAAGGAAATCCATGCAAGATAAGCTGAGAAAAGCCACCAAGGAAGAAAAGGTACTTTATGTTGCATGAGGAATCCTTTAGAAAATTGTACCTGACATATATGTTGATCAAACAACCCCTATGCTTGATCAATTAGTGGTTGTCACTGATGCAATCACATCTCAAAACATAGATGTTGAGAAGGCTATGGAAGCTATAATTTAAAAGAAATATGAATTCAAGTTAGCTGGGAAGATAAGCCAAGAAGTGGCACTACAAAAGGTGAAGCTATCTGAACTGGTAAGCACATTAGACCCTATCATTTCAAAAGAAATAACCTTAATTTAGAAATTATGCATGTTAGATCAACTCACAAAGGAGTATACTGATAAGATAGCATAGATTGATGTTGATCTTCAAGAAAGTGCACAAGGACTGGAGCAGAGCCCCAAATTATGTCAAAAATTAATCTCTAGGGATCCAAAATACCCCTACTCCCACACAATCTAGGGCTCTACTAAAGAATTCCCAAAACCCACATTCACAAGACTTGGTCTTCCACTAGCCTTCAACACCCAAAAGGGAAAAATAGGACATAGCTAGAACCAAGTAATCCAGGGATGGAACAAGGGTTCTATCAATATTATATCATCATTTTAGATGAAATGAAATAGTAATCTCATACTGAGATGTGTCTGAGATTCATTTTAGACACCTAAGTGACTATAGGGCTACAAGGAGAAAATATGTATTTCTAAGGGAAACTCACTTGGAAATCCTCTACAGAAATTCTTAACCACCCCAAAATGTTTAATCCATCCACCAAAAACACCCTCCAAGCTAGGGTTCTTGATCAATCCCCTAACTCCTGCTATCCTGAATTCTCTCCTAGGCCTAATAGGGCTAATAGGTCACTTTTCCAAAGAAACTACTTGAATCTTGATTCAATTTGTCATACCACAAATTTTAATACTTTTGGGATCCTAAAAAACACCTAAATCCAAGGATTTAGACTTCCATTCCACCACTGGCCCGAGTTGTGCCTCAAAATTTCAATTCTAGACAGTCACATATGAATGCCTGTCCAAAAGATTCAATCCTTTCTACCTCCATCGACTGCCTCCTTATCTAAGACCTCCAAAGTATTAAATTACATCCTCCCCCCTTTCTCTTCCCAAAGGCTTAGAATTTTTCCATGGTGGAGTCTCTGGGAAAGAGGAAATTAGTATCAAAACCCTAGTTAGGGCCTTTCACAAACCAGTGAGCAATCAAAATCTAACAACTTTCAATCCCCTACACTTAAAGAATTCAAACCAATTGGAACATTAAACCAAGACACTGGTATAACTTTTCCAATCCTTCAATGGTGCATTGGGATCCGTACAGGACCGTACAACTCTAAAAAATGGTTAGAAATACAAAATATAGTTTGAATTTTATTGATTTCAATGCAAAAACTTTAATAATTGTCCACTCCAACTTTTTGGAGAAAGGTTTTTCCACCATTACATATCATTCCCAAGTGGTTCCAACTGACAAAAGTGGTTGTGAACATCGGGATTCAAAATTTACTCTATGCAACATTGACAACTTTTTGACAACTTTTTGCAAAAGTTGTCAATCCTAACTAAACTTGAAAATTCTAGTGTTTTTACACCATAGGGGATCTTAGAAGGCCTAAAATGAAATTCCTACCCTTCCTTAGGTCACCTAGACTATTCTATCCTACTCTACTCAAGATTTTCCAAATTGACTAAGGTGGATAACTAAGTTTATAACATCACTTAGTGTCCCCTTATCTTACATTTTAGGACTTATTGAAAACCTTAGATCTAGGATCCAATCACAACCCTAACCATTCTTGTTTGGATCCACTGATGTGCTTGCAATGGATGAACTTGAGGGTGCTCCTACACCATACTCCCAGGGTGCATTGATCTCAAGTCCTTTTGAGATGAGGTCTTCTAAACTAGAGCCATGCTTTTGAATTTCTCTCTCATCCATCCATACAGATTCCTCTTCAGGACCATCTTTCCATTTGACCAAATAATTATTGTAAACATTCTTTCTTGTTTTTTTTATGGTCTTGGTGTCCAAAATCTTCTCAAGTTTCTTTGGTTCATGAGAGGGTATACCTACAACATCTTCTTCAAGTTCTTCCACCTGTACTTCAGAACCTACATTCATATCACCTTTATATGGGGTTAGATAAAGAATATTGAATATAGGGGAGATTCCAAGGTGTGAGGGTAGTTCAATCTCATATGCATTCAACCATGATTCTTCAATACTAGACAAGGTCCTACTTTCTTCATGAGTAGTTTAGTATGTTTTCCCTTAGGCAATCTTCCCTTCTTCAAATATGTCAACACCAAGTCTCCCACCTGCAACTGAACATCTCTTCTATGCTTGTCTTTGGCTTGCTTATAATTTTATTAACTCTTCTCAAGTGCCAATCTCACTTAGTCATGAATTTCTTTCATACTCTCTGCAAATTCTTCCACATGAGCACTGACTAGAGTATTTTGTGGTAATTCTCTGAGTTCCAAGATTCCTCTTGGAATTTGCCCATACACAATTTGAAAGGGACTCTTCCCTATGCTCCTGTTAACTGAATCATTGAAAGAAAACTTTGCTTGGGGTAGGAAGGCATCCCACTTGTCTCCATATTGTTTTGTCAAACATCTAAGTAGGTTTCCAAGTGATTTGTTTACTACTTTTTTCTGCCCATCTGTTTGTGGATGGTAGGTAGAACTAAAGATTATATTGGTCCCTAACCTTTTCCACAAGGTCCTCCAAAAGTGACCAATAAAATTCACATCACTATCAGAGAGAATGGTTTTAGGTAAGCCATGAATCCTCACAATTTCTTTGAAGAACAAACTTGCAATTCCTGATGCATCATTAGTACCTTTACAAGGGTTAAAGTGGGCCATTTTACTAAACATCTCCACTACAACATAAATACTATCATATCCCTTTTGTGTCCTAGGAAATCCCATCATAATGTCCATGTTGAAACTCTCCATAGGTCTTTTAGGAATAGGTAGAGGTTGGTATAGTCCTTCATTTGTGGATATACCCTTGGCCCTTTGACAGATTGTGCATGTCTCTACAATATTCCTTACTTTAATCTGAAGTTTAGGCCAATAATAGAACCTTCTCACCTATTTCAATGTCTTTTCCAAACCAAAATGTCCTCCCATGTTACTTTCATGTTTTTCTCTATTGATTTTCTCCCTCATTGAACATTTCAGAATGCATAACTGGTGTCCCTTGAACAAGAGTCCATTTTGAATCAAATATTCTACATAATCTACATGGTAAGCCTCTGAAAATTCAGAACACACCTTATAAATATCCCTAAAATCATCATCATCCTTATACATGTCCTTCAATGAACCAATCCCTAAACTTTGGAGTTGGATTTGTTGCACAACTAAAGTTATTTGGCTCAATGCATCTACCACCTTATTGGCAAATCCCTTTTTATGTTTGATTGAAAAGGTGTAGGCTTGTATTGATTCCACCCACTTCATGTGTTTCTGGCTTAGTTTCTCTTGACTATTTAAGAAACTTAATGCTTGGTTGTCCGTGAAAACGAAATTTTTTTTTGGAAGGAGGTAGTGCCTCCATTTCTTCAATGACTGGACTAAGGCATATAGTTCCAAGTCATAAGAGGAGTATTTCCTATTTTCTTCATTCAATTTGTCACTGAAAAAGGCTATATGCCTCCCTTCTTGGTTCAAGATAGCCCCTATTTCTAGGTTAGAAGCATCACATTCAATAGTAAACATCTTTTGAAAATTAGGAAAGACTAGGATAGGTTTCTCCATTACCTTTTTCTTCAGCAATTGGAAGGCTTCTTCTGCATCTTTATTCCACACAAAATTTCACTTTTGTCCACCCTTAATGGTTTCAAGGATAGGAGCACACAACTAACTGAAATTCCTTATGAATTTTCTGTAAAAAGATGCAATCCCATGAAAACTTCTGTCATTGTCCTAGGAGAAGGCCAATTCAAGATGGCTTCTACCTTCTCAGGGTCCATTTTTATGTTCCCTCCTCAGACCGCAAATCCCAAATATATGATCTCTCCCTGCCTAAAAACACATTTCTCCAACTTGATGAAAAGCTTCTCTTCATGTAGCCTCTTTAGGACCAACTTAAGATTCTCCAAATGTTCCTCCTTACTCTTCCTAAAAATAAGGATGTCATCAAGATACACTATGACAAATTTTCCAAGGAATGGTTTAAGCACCTCATGAATGTGCTAGGAGCATTTGACAGACCAAAGGGCATCACTCTCCACTCATACAAGCCTTCATTTGTTTTAAATGTAGTCTTCCACTCATCACCATCCCTAATTCTTATTTGGTGGTAGCCACTCTTCAAATCCACCTTAGAATAGTACCTTGCACCTCCTAAGTGATCCACTAGATCCTCTATCATAGGCATAGGAAATCTATACCTAATTGTGATTCTATTTATGGATCTAGAATCAGTGCACAATATCCATGTGCCTTCCTTCTTAGGGGCTAAAAGATAAGGTACTACACAAGGACTGAGACTCTTAGTAATCAAACCCTTATCCAAGGCTTCTTGAATCTATCTTCCCATATCCTTATTTTGTTCAGGAGTCAACTTGTATGCTGCCTTATTTGGTAAGTCTTTGGTCACAATATGTTTATACTGGTTAAGTAGGTCTATAACTTATTTAGGGCCTACTCTTCTTAGGGGTTTTACTTCTTTCTAAACCTTCTTAGGTCTATCCTCCTTAGGAAAAATGACTAAAGCATAGCAAGGGGTCTTTTCTTCTTTCAAAGTTTTCAAAAACTCTTTTTCTCCTACAAAACAAAAATTTAGAATCTTTTTGTTCCTCTACAAAATCATATAGTGGTAAGAATGTTACCTTTTCACCTTTGTGATTGTTTGTGTAGGTGTTCATCCTCCCATCATTATGAGCCTCCATATCATAGTTCTATGGTCTCCTGAGTAAAAAATGGCAGGCATCTATTGGGACAATGTCACAAAGAACTTTATCGTTGTAGTTTTGAAGTTGGAGTTCCACCCAAGCTTTCTCCTCTATGACAGTTTGTTGTTTCTTAGTTAGCCATGATAGCTTGTAAGGGTTTTTATGTGGCACCCTTCTCAACTTTATTTTCTTTACTACTTCTTCTGACACCAAGTTTTCTATAGACCCACTGTCAATCACCATCTTGTAGACTTTGTCTCCCATGTTGCATGTGGTTCTAAATAAGTTCTTCCTCTAAGGTGGATCTTGTGTGCTTGGAGCCTTCAATAGTGTCCTTCTCATCATAATGAATTCTCCTTCCTCAGGTGGTGCATAAGACCCACGTGTATTTTCTCAATGGTTCTCTTCTTCTCTAACCATGTTTGCCCTTATATCTTCCTGATTGCTTGCCTTCTCTGGACACTTGGATGCTAAGTGCCCTACTTGGTTACATCTGTAACACCTTGGAGTTCCTTAACTTCTTCCTCCAAATCTTCCCCTTGAATCTCCTCTCCTTCCTCTATAGGAGCCTCTACAACTAATTTCCCCAAAGGAGCTCTCCTGACTGGTTTCTCCAAAATTTCCAGGAGTTTTTCCTCTCCTATTGCTTGTCCCTCTTCCTCTACTACCAAAGTCTCTCTTCCCTCTACCTCTTCCACTTTTTTCTTGTCTCCTCTTAAGTTTTTCTTCAACTTTTAGTGCTAATTGATAGCACTTTTGGACAGTAGTAGGGGAACACAAACTTAGGTCATCTTGGATGTTTATCCTCAATCCTTGCAAATATCTAGCAAGCTTGACACTCTCTAGTTCAACCAACTTAGATTTCATGGTAAGCTTTTGGAATTCTTCAGTATAACTTGAGATGTCCATCTCTTTCTACCTTAGGCTTTGTCTCTTCTTATGAATTTGAACTTTATAGTCCTCAGGTACATAGGCTTCCTTCACCAAGGTCACCATCTTCTTCTAAGTGCTTAATGTATTCTTTTCCATCTTCACCCTCTCTTCTTCAGTGAAATTCCACCAAGTTAGGGAAGATCCCTTCAACTTGGACTTTGCTATCTTAACCTTGTGATGCTCTAGTATCTCCTCATAGTCAAAGAAACTAGTGATTGCATCAATCCAATCCATGACTTCTTCTAGATCCATCTTCCCATTGTAGACAGGTAGGTCAAGTTTAGTATCCATGGTCCTTCTCTCCATGGATTTCAAAGTCTTCAAGAGTAGCCTCTATTCTACGGGGATTTCTTCTTCTTCATCCTCCTACCAAGGGGTCTCTTCATCACTCCCCTCCTCTTCAATTCCATACTTCCCACTACTCCCTTTCTTGTCTTGTTCCTTGAGCCTTTCCATTTCCTACCTCATCAACTTCCTCTTTGTATCATGCTCTTTCACCACCCTTAGTAGTTCAGCATTGGTCATCCTATTAGGAAGTTCAATGTCATCTCCTCCTTTGGGCATGATTGCAACTTGTCTTCTTCCAAATATATACTAGTTTCTCTAATACCACTTAGAGAAGAGCCCAAAATTATGTCAAAAATGACTCTCTAGGCATCCACAATACCCCTACTCCCACACAATCTAGGGATCTACTAAAGAGTTCCCAAAACCCACATTCACAAGACTTGGTCTTCCACTAGCCTTCAACACCCAAAAGGGAAAAGTAGGACACAACTAGAACCAAGTAATCCAGGGATGGAACAAGGGTTCTATCAATATTATATAATCATTTTAGATGAAATGAAATACCAATCTCATATTGAGATGTCTCTGAGATTCATTTTAGACACCTAAGTGACTATAGGGCTACAAGGAGAAAATATGAATTTCTAAGGGAAAATCACTTGGAAATCCTCCATAGAAATTATTAACCACCCCCAAAGTCTTTAATCCATCCACCAACAACACCCTCCAAGCTAGGGTTCTTGATCAATCCCCTAACTCCTGTTGTCCTCAACTCTCTCCTAGGGCTAATAGGTCACTTTTCCAAAGAAACTACTTGAATCTTGATTCAATTTGTCACCCACCAATTGGAATACTTTTTAGATCCTACAAAACTCCTAAATCCAAGGATTTAGACTTCCATTCCACCCCTGGCCTGAGTTGTGCCTCAAAAGTTCAACTGTTGACAGTCACATATGAATGCCTGTCCAGAAGATTCAATCCTTTCTCCCTCCATCGAATACCTCCTGATCTAAGAACTCCAAATTATTAAAGTACATCCTTCCCCCTTTCTCTCCCCAAAGGCTTATAATTTTCCCATGGTGGAGTCTCTAGGAAAGACGAAATTAGTATCCAAACCTTAGTTAGGGCCTTCCACAAACCAGTGAGCAATCAAAATATGATAACTTTCAATCCCCTGCACTTCAAGAATTCAAACCAATTGGAAAATTTTACCAAGACACTATTTTAACTTTTCCAATCCTTCAATGGTGCATTGGGATCTGTATAGGACCATACAACTCTGAAAAATAGTTAGAAATACAGAAAACAATTTGAATTTTATTGATTTCAATGCAAAAACTTTACAAATTATCCACTCCAACTTTTTGGAGAAATTTTTTTCCACAATTAAATATCATTCCCAAGTGGTTCCAACCAAAAAAAGTGGTTGTGAACGTTCAGATTCAAAAGTTGCAACTTTTTGCAAAAGATGCTATATGCAACATTGACAACTTTTTGACAACTTTTTTGCAAAAGTTGTCAATCCTAACTAAACTTGAAAAGTTCAATGTTTTTGCACCCTAGGGGATCTAAGAAGGCCTAAAATGACATTCCTTCCCTTCCTTAGGTCCCCTGGACTATTCTATCCTACTCTACTCAATATTGTCCAAATTGACTAACGTGGACAACTAAGTTTATAACATCACTTAGTGTCCCCTTGTCTTACATTTTAGGAATTATTGAAAACCTTGGATCTAAGATCCAATCATGACCATAACCCTTCTTGTTTGGATACACTGATGTTCTTGCAATGGATGAACTTGAGGGTGCTCCTGCACCAAGTTCTCACAAATAGTGAAGAGGCAATCAAATTGCACAATGAATAGCTCCAGCAAGCTTGAAAGCTGAGACAAGATATACAGATTGAAGAAACCAAGTTCAGAGATGAGGTAAATGAGCTTCAAGCTCAACTCTTACCGACACTCTCATTATTGCAAAACCATATGACAGAGGCAAGAGAATTTACTGCCACCCCAAAAATGTTTGTCCTAGCATGCCTAGATTGAGCTAGAGCACATGGCATTAGAACTCCTCAAAGAAAAATGGGAGAAAATGATCGAAGATATCAAGAATGTGTGATGAAAATGTGTCACACTTCTATGAGTCATTCCATTCAAGGTTGCTTAAGAATGAGGCCTCAAATATCGACTCATAGCTCTCTAGTCATGGAGTGCAAAGGTTTGTAATGGAGGGCTTTAGATTGACCTAGTTGTGCCCATGCAAGTACACCATGAAATGCGAGATTCAATGCATGAAAAGGAGATCTACTCTATATAATTGCAATGCATAAAAGGAAATTAATCTAAATGATAACAATGCATGATTAATCTATGAAAGGAAATACAAATGCAAGATCAATCTATGAAAGGAAACATGAATCTAATCTACATGAATAGCCATGGATGCAAGAAGAAGAAGACAAAAAAAGAGAAGTTGCAATATCCAAGCTTGAGTGCTCAAATCCTCCTCCAAAATTGCTCTCCAAACCTACAACATAACAATACTATGAAAAAGATGATATCTAAATGAGAAGGAGAGGTCTCCTTTTAAAGGAAAGTGAACGGTTGAGATTAAGAGGCAAAAATCAAAGGCTATAATTAAGAGGAAAAAATCCCACCACTTAGGACGATGTGAAGAAAAAGGGATTTTTATTTAATTTATTTCCTTTTTCATCAAATAAAGTGCTTTAAGTGGGGATTTTTATTTATTTATTTAAAAGAGGGGTTTTCTTTATAATTAAAAAAATTAGAAGAATTTTATTTAATTAAATGGGAGGAACTTAATTTAATTAAATAAGATGAATTTTATTTAATTAAAAGGGAGATTAAATCTTTTAATTAAATAAAAATGATCAAACCTTAGGAAATATTGAAATAATTGAATTAATTACAATTTGATCAAGGAAATTGATTTGAATTAAAAATGTTTCAAACCATTGATTCAGAAATTTGATAAATTGATAAATGGGGCCCATAGTCCAGGCGATGATTTTAGGGTGCATACATTTGCCCCTCTTTGACTAATGTGTGATCATTCTGGGAACACATGTAGTCAAAGAATGCAGTTGAAATGTGAGATCGATTTGGGATCACAAAGAAACACAGACATCAACACCATTGTAAATTAGTAATTGACATCAGAACAAAGATAAGGTGATTACAAAATAAGACAAGGTCAACACCATTGTAAATAAGTAATTGACATGTTTGAGATAAGAATCTCAAGCAAGTTTTCCCCAAGTGGAACAAATGATACGATTGATAAAGCTGAATCAAGGACTAAAGTTTGATAGGTACTGCCCCCTCATGATTGAAATCGAAATGAGATAGAGGAGAAACAATAAATTGATAAATTTGATCAAATCAAACTAGAGATAAGGTTCTTGATGTAAGATGCAAGATATAAGGATCACAGAACCTAGGTAGATCATCAAGCATGAAAGATTATGCCTCAATGTTGAATTAGAAGAAAAGAAATGGGGTGAAAGCGAATGGAAGATACAAGTTTGGAAGAGGTGAAAAGAAGTGGAGAGAAGAAAGAGAATTTGCCTTAAGAAAGAGAATGCCCCAAAATTAATCAACTATTTAAGATAGAAAATTTTGATTGAGATCACGAGAGAATATAAGGAAATGAAGATTAGAATGTGATCACAGTTGATTAAAATTCCACAAGAAAGATGAAGGAAAACCATCTCAAACTCATAATGCAGCCTAAAAATGCAAATTATCATGGGGTCTAACAATGCAAGCTACATGAAAATGCAAAGGTGCACTTGTAATAGAGAAACTGTAACATAGGACTTTGTGTTCATCATTCATAAGAGAATGTTAAGTAACTTATTTTCATCATTAGGCCATTATTAATGGAAATCAAAAAATCACACAATCATCACTAGTCACAAAAGCAACTATGAAGATATGAATGTGATTTATATCGGATTAGAATGTGGAAAGATTCTAACATAAGCATCAAAGACATAAAGGTCAAGATGACTGTGATGTTAGCTTACCCAATTTAATATAACAAAACCATGCTCGCATCAAGACATAAAGGTCAGGATGACCAGTAGAACGGTTGTGCAAAAATAGTGAAGCATAAAGTAGGAAGCAAATAAAAACATGCCCCATGCCCCATGCCCCAAGTCCTCTAGCTATGCATCACAGAGAGACTTATTAGACAAGGACACTCAACAAAAATCAATAACAATCAGCACACAAAGAAAATATCATGACATAGCTCAAGCATTAAGTGTTGTGTTTAAAAATTTAAATGTGTTAACTAATACTAAGTTCCAAGGATAAGGATCGAATGCTTGCAAGTAGGTAAAACCACATGACAAAACAAGGGTAAGACCAAACTGGTAAGTGTTGAAAAACACTTGATGTCAGGGGTTGTATTGAAAAATACAGTTGAGGTGGTGTTGAAAAACACCATTTGTGAGATGTCTTAAAGACTAACGCATCCAAGAGACCAAAGCTAACATAGTTATGCCCCCTAGACAGAGACAAAGACCAATTCTACCCTTAGGCAACAAGGACAAGACACGATGGAGAAAGGCTAAGTGTCGAGGACATACACTAACAAATAGGGGTGCAAAGGCCTCAAGTAGTGCCCATTTCCAGGTTTTCACCACTTGGATTTTATTACAATTTTTTCTTTTCATTTTTTTCATTTTTTTCTTCTTTTTTTTGTTCAGGAATTTTTATAATTTTTTTGAATTTTTGCTACCAAGGTGCCTGTTTCTAGGTTTTCACCAAGGCACTTTTTCTATTTTTTTTTTTAATTTTTGGAATATATAATTTTTTTGAGACATCAAAGCACCTATTGCTAGGTTTTCACTAAGATGATCATTTTTTTAGGACATTTTCCAATTTTTAGAATTTTTAACAATATATCATTTTTTGGGATTTTTTTCAGGATCAATAAATATGTACAAAAGGATGCCCCCAGACAGAATGGGCATCATGGATAGAACTTCTTTAGGTGCAAGACATTGATAGGATTGGGGAGTTGTTCTCCCTCTTATGTAGATAGTAAATAAGCACCTGTCCCAAAAGTTGTTGTAATGATGTAAGGTCCAAGCCAATTAGGTTCAAATTTGCCCTTTTGATCTCTATGCTGTTGATTCTTAGGATTTTCACATAGGAAAAGATCTCCCGCTTGGATTTCTCTAGGGTGAAACCTTTTGTTGAAGGATTTGGACATGCACTTTTGATAAACCCTCATATGGTCAAATGATGCTTGACATTTTTCATCTAGAAGTTCTAACTCTTGAAGTCTCATGGCATGGTAGTCTTCATCTGTAACTAGACTATGGAGGGAAACTCGAAGTGAAGGAACCTCAACCTCCAAAGGTAACACTGCTTCAGTGCCATATGCAATGGTGAAAGGAGTAGTCCCAGTAGGAGTACGAATACTTGTTCTGTAGGCCCACAAAGCTGGATTTATCTGTAAATGTTGATCTCTACCATTCTTACAGACCATTCTATGCAATATTTTAAGAATGGTATTGTTTGATGCCTCTGCTTGACCATTTCCTTGCAGGAAGTAAATGGAGGACCAATGTTGTTTAATTTTGAATTTCTTGCAAAGTTGTTTAAGGTCCTTATTTTTAAACTAGCCTCCATTGTCAGTGATAATCTCATAAGGCACTCCAAATTGACAGATGATATGGTTTAGTATGAATAGAGAGACTGTCTTTCCAGAGACAACAGAAAGTGGGACAACTTCTACCCATTTAGTGAAGTAATCAGTAGCACTAATAATAAACTTGTGTCCACTTTATGAGTTGGGGTGAATCTTCCCAACAAGATCAAAGGCCCAGCGCTGAAATGGCCAATAAGACATAGAAGGAATGAGCTCCCTACCTGGAGCATGTATCAGGTTACCATGTTTTTGACACTTTTCACATGACTTTGCAAAATCCACCCTAAGAAACCTTCGGGCCATGAAAAAACCATTGGAATGTCCCCCACAAATGCCCTCATGAATGTCAACTAACGCTTGGTCAGATTCTTCCTTTTCTAAGCATCTAAGAAGTGTTTCATCTAGACCCCTCCTATACAAATCACTAGCGATAAGGGAATGACGAGAGGAATTTCGGGTAAGGTTTCTGAATTCAGATTGGTTAAAGGTTTCATGTACAATGCCATCACAAAGATATGAGTAAATGGCACCATAATGGGATGACTCATGACCAACAAGGGTAAAAATTACATGGCTTTCTTGGGAGTCAAAGATGGGGTGATGTAGCTCTTCCACCAGGAATTCAAATCTAGATTCATGTTTATCTAATTGAAGAAGTGAAGCAAGTGTAGCCATAGCATCAACTGCTTTGTTTTCTTCTCTAGCAATTTGCTAAAATGTGGCAAATGTGAAGTAGTGTTTCAAGGAATCAACCATTTTTTTGTAAGGTACCATTTTCTCATGTTTTGTTTGATATTCATCATTAACTTGGTTGATTATCAGCTGTGAATCCCCATAGATGTGTAACTCTATGATTCTCCATTCTATGGCCATCTTAAGTCCATTTGTTAAATTTTCATACTCAACAATATTGTTTGTACATGGGAACAATAATTTGTAAGACTTAGGAATCGTGTACCCATGAGGAGAAACAAACAACACACCAACTCCTAAATCATTTTGCATAAAAGATCCATCAAAGAACATCTTCCATGTTCTTTCAGTCATGTATATGAGGTGCTCATCTAGAAAGTCAACTTGAATAGGTGCATTATCTTGTAATAAGAAATCAGCAAATTGATCTGCTATGGCTTGTCCTTTGATTGCTTTACGCTCAATGTACTCTATGTAAAACTCTGAAAGTATCATCATCAATTTAGCAAGTCTACCTATGAGGGCAGCCTTACTTAGCAAGTATTTTAGTGGATCTATTTTTTCTATGAGGTGTATAGTGTGCACAAGCATGTAATGTCGCAACTTTTGGGAAGCAAACACAACAGCTAGGCAAGCTTTCTCAATGCTAGTGTAGTTAACCTCATATGAAACAAGAGTATGACTAATGTAGTATATTGCTCTTTCTTTCCCATTTTCATTAAGTTGAGCTAGTAATTCCCCCAAGGAAGATTCTTTTAGTGAAATGTATAGAATAAGTAGTTTCCCTGGGATAGGAGGCATTAAAATAGGAGGATTTGCCAAGTATTCCTTGATTTGATCTATGCTCTTTTGAGAATCCTCATTCCAAACACATTTGACTCCTTTGTGTAAGTTCTTGTTGAAGGGTTGAGCTCTATCTTCCAGTTGTGAAATTAATCTCCTTATAGATTGAAGATGTCCCTAAAGACTCCTCATTTGACTAATGTTTTTAGGAGGTGGCACATCTATGACTGCTTGAACTTTTTTAGGGTCCACCTCTATTCCTTTTGTTGAAATGATAAAACCAAGTAATTTACCAGAGGTGACTCCAAATGCACACTTTTTAGGATTTAACCTTAGTTGAAATTGTTCCATGCGGTCTAGAATGACTTCCAAATCATCTAAGTGTGTATCTCTTTGTTTAGACTTGGCCAAGGTGTCATCCACATAATCTTCCATGTTTTTATGCATCATGTCATGAAAAATAGTTGTCATAGCTCGTTGATAGGTAGCTCTGGCATTTTTTAATCCAAAAGGCATAACGTTCCAACAATAGGTACCCCATGAACAAGTGAATACAGTCTTTTCTTAATCTTCAGGAGCTATCTTAATTTGATTGTACCCAGAAAAAATGTCCATCAAAGAATAAATATCATAACCCACAACCATATCCACTATCATGTCTATACTGGGGAGTGGAAATTCATCCTTTGGGCATGCTCTATTGAGATCTTTAAAATCTATGCAAACTTGAATGGATTTTTCATGTTTGGAAACTGGTACAATGTTTGATATCCATTTAGCATAGGCAATAGCTCTTATAAATTTGGCACCAAGGAGTTTCTCTAATTCTGCTTTGACTAGAAGAGCTATGTGAGGATGCATCTTCCTCAATTTCTGTTTAACTGGTTTGACATTTAGAGCTATAGATAAGTGATGCATGATAAGGTTTATGTCCAACCCTGAAATATCTGAATAAGTCCATGCAAAATTGATTTTCTTTTTCTGTAAGAACTTAGTGTAAGCTTCTTTTTCTGTTGGTGACAAGGACTTAGCCAAGTGTACTATTTGTGGAGCCTCATCTATACCCAAAATAACTGCTTGTGTTGGTTCAATAAGCACTGAAGATCAATCCTAAAAATAGCTGGGGAGATGATCAAGTACCTCATCCTTAGGCACCTCAGAGAGGTTCTCTCCTTCAGATACATCATTTATTTTTTTATTTTTTTGGTTCTGACACCGCCACATAGTGGTTTTCGCCATCAGAACACCTATTCTTTTAATTTTCTTTTCTTTTTATCTTGTGACTAAGGTACTTGATGTCTGGCTTTGTCATACTAGTAGCTGATTCACTGGTGGAAGAGACTATAGGTTCAATGGCATTTAGATAACAAGCTATCTCATAATCATTTTGGAATATTAAAATCTTAGGTTCTTGAAAATGTTGGGACCACTCAATAAGATCAAGATGAACAAGGGATAAGTCAATGACTGGCTCAAGGTTATAAATGTGGATGATATTATCACTAGTGACTGAAGAGTCAGAGTCTGTCAAGTATCCCTGTAAGCTACCCAAATCAGGATTCATCCTAACAGGCAAAGAATCATCCACTAAGGCAACATGTGGGTTCAAAACCTCTAATCCTACATGTGACTCATTGGCTACCTCGAGTTGAGAACTAAAAGTGTGAATAACATCAATATCTCTATCAACTGTGGAGGGCTCCAAAAAAGAGTCCCATTCATACTCATTAGAACTTGTATCTGAATAATGACTAGGAAGTTTACACCATGAAGGTTTGGGACATCTTGATATAGAAGGTCCAGTTTCATCAAAAGTAGCACTGTCTCTTTCCATTAAATGAACAAGATTCTTTTGTTGACGCTCTCTCAAAGGATCCTCTATATCTGATTCTTGTTCTAAAGTTGCGACTAACGCATGGGTGACTAAAATATTTAAATCTCCCCAAAGGAGAGTAGTGGAAGGGACCCAATCTTCACACATATCCTGCTGATTTGTCAAATTAGGTACATACTCTGGTTCATCATCACTATCCAACTTTTCAAAGAGAGGATTAATGTGCTTGTTGTAATTCTCAAATCCTAGGCCAACTGGCTTCTTGGACTTGCGTCCAAATTTAGCATGATCAAGAGGTTCGGACCTAGCATCTAAATTGTGAGTAAGAGGACCATAACCGGGATAATCCATCTTCTTTACAAAGGTATACCCTCTTCCATAAGCCTTGGGAGAGGGAGAAAAGTTCTCATTGTGCATATATTTTTCTTCTCTATAGATCCAATCTCTAACAAATGTTTCATCTTTCTCATCGTGGATAGGCACTGATGTTTCTACAAATTTTCCAAATAAAGTCATAGCTGAAGAGGAAGGTTTCTTTTCTTTTGAAGGTTTTCCATAAGACTGAGGTGAAACTGGTAATGTTGTGAGGGATTTGAGTTGATACCCCACATACCAAGGTCTACTAACTTAAGCTTGTCTTTGCATTCACCTAAGGTATTATCAAAATATTTTTCTTCTCTATTGAGGGGAACATGAGCCCTTGCTGAAATTGAATTAATAGATAAAGTGTTATCCCCGGGTATACACATCTCTATTCCATTGTAGGGGAACTTAACACATTGATGATAGGTAGATGACACTTCTTGCATATCATGAATCCATGGTCTACCAAGTAAGATATTATATGCAAAGGGTCCAACATCAACTATTTGAAATACAATGTCTTTTTCAACAGGGCCAATCCTAACAGGAAAGACGGCCAACCCCTTGGAACTTCTTTCTACCTCATCATAGGCTTTTCTAGTAATCATTTTTTTGGTATCTATAACTTTCTCAGAATAACCCAATTCTTTCAAAAGACTAAAAGAACAAATATTAAGACTAGCACCCCCATCTATCAACACGCGCCTAACATGGGTGCGATGGATCATAACCTCAATATGAAGGGAAAGATTTTGCGGATGGCTCAAAGATTTATCATCATCTTCTAAAAAATGAAAGGAAATGAGGGGTAGAAATATGATTAACCATATTCTGGAATTGATCAATATCTAAGTTATTGGGGACATTTTCCATGCGTAAAGCATCCTCAAGGATTTTTTTATGTCTAGGGGACAACTCTAAAAGCTCAAAGATCAAAATCTGAGCGGGGGTTCTTTGTAACTGATCAACAAGATTGTAATTTGACTTAGGATTAACAACTGGTTTCAAGGTGACGGGCTTGGATGTCACTTTCTTAGGTTTACTAGATTGGCTCGAACTAGGTCCTCTCATGACAACATGACCTTGAGTTCGGGTAACATCATTAAGGGCCTGAGATGACCTTCTAGAGTTGGGACCCCTTAGCACCACAAAAGGTTCTCTATCAAAAATAGGAGGAGAGTCTTTATCTAGATCATAACCATAAGGATCTCTGCCACTCATCATATTAACATTTTTTTCAACAACTTCAAGCATATTGATAACATTCTCTGCATCTGTGTAAGTATAATTGACCGCAGCTTTGTCATTCTTAACTTTAGAGATTTCCCCCTGTTCAGATTTGGGCAAAGGTTCCTTGAATGCCTTATGATCAGTGTTGGTATTCAATCCATCTACTATAAGTTGTCCATTCTCAATGAGATCTTGAACGATATGCTTCAGTGTCCAGCAATGTTCAACGTCATGTCCAATACCATTATGAAATATGCAATAGGCTTTCTCCTTCCACCAATGTGGTTTAACTTTAGGTATACAAAAATTCGCAGTGTCATGAGGATGTGCCAGATTATTATCAATAAGTTTCTTTAAAATTTGATCATATGACTCACCAAGTTTTGCAAATTGATGCTTTTCAGTCTTAGGTTTACCTTGCTAGCCTAGCTTACTTTCTTGTTGATTGGATGCATTGAGCTTTACAGCTTGAACATTACTAGATAAGTGGAGCACAGGTTGATCTTTATCTTGGGAGTAATCCACAACTCCATCATTAACCACTTGTTTGTTCCTATTCCAATATTAGTTCTTCCCTTTATCCTTGTTAGAGTTTTTGTTTTGACCATTGTTGTTGTTACTTCCATGTTTGGTCAAAATTCCTTGTTCTCTCAAAACATCCTCAATTCTACATGCAGTTTCAACCATGGTGTCAAATGAATCAAAAACCATTTTCTTAACCTCATACCGCATTTCGGGGACCAAATTACTAACAAGAATGTCAATATTTTCATTGTTAGGAATAGTTCTAGGATAGAAACAGAATTTTTGTCTCCACCTTTGCAAGAAAGTAAGAAAGGATTCTCCTTGATTCTGCTTTAAGCTACATAAGTCCAACAAAGTGATAGATCTTCAAACATTGTATGCAAAGTGTTGAACAAATCTGTGAACAAGTTCTTTAAAGGTCTTAACAGGGGGGGTTATCTTAGTAAACCATTCCATTGCTTGTCCCTTAAGACTTCATGGGAACAACCTCATAAGGTATGAGTCATCTTGATGGAACTCAAAACTTGTGATATAAAACTGGCACACATGATCATGTGGATCTCCATTCCCATCATATTTGTCATATTGAGGAATTTCAACCTTTCTAGGAAATTCTTTCATGTCAACACTCTTATCAAAAGGATTAGGAAAAATTAAGTCCAATGAGAAAGAATTCTTAGGTGTGGACATCTGATCTATTTTTCTTTGCATTGCATCAAGCTTCTCCTCTTGGGATGGACCTTGCTTCTTAATCTTTCTATCCACATCAAAGTTATAAGGGACTCTAGCACCCTTGTTGATTAAGCTCTCTAGGAACTCATCCTTGTTTTTCTCCACATATTTCTCCACATATTGTTGAAAATGTGGCTCTTGTTGCATTTTCATAAAGTCTTGGGAGGTGCAATCAAAGCTTGAGCTACTACCCCCATATTGTGAACCATAATGAGCAAGTTGTGAAGGTGGCCTTGAGTTCTGAGGAGGCGTTTGTCTCCTATAATGATCATGTCTAGAGACTCTTCTTCCTCTAGGGCTAGGATATTGTGATGGTGATCTTGAATGTCTCCTACTTCATGGATTCCTAGGAGGAGTGGATGGAGGAGAACTATTTCCACCACCAACATGCATGTTATTGAATGGATCATTGATTTGTCAAGCCAAGAGCCTATGTAATACCCCGCCAGGGAACCCAAGAGAACTTAACCTAAACATGACTCTAAGTTTAGGGAATAATTTTTTTTCTTAAATGTTTACAAACAATATTGATAACAATGCGGAAGCAATACAATGAAGCACATGACATACATGGAATACAACTCATACATAGATAACATTTCTCAAG
This sequence comes from Thuja plicata, assembly GCA_018584345.1. Lineage (NCBI taxonomy): Eukaryota > Viridiplantae > Streptophyta > Pinopsida > Cupressales > Cupressaceae > Thuja > Thuja plicata. Next base: position 1,247,119 of record MU227381.1, on the reverse strand, counting down.
GGTTCCTTGACGTAGAATTACTTAAGCATAATAATCTACGAGTAATAACTATAAAGAACTAACACAAAGGATACATCAACTGAATCCAATAACATACATCTCATAAAAAAGATAACATATACATATGATACCAAAGGTATACTATCTAATCAACATCCACTGCACAAGTTGCAGGGTATGTAATAATACATAATAAAATAGTCCAAAGCATCCTCCAAATGATGATAAACAATATCACATAAGGTACAATATACAAGTCTTATAACTAAACAAGTCTCCAAAAGACTAAGAAGATGAAACTACAACAAGGAACATCCAACACGAAGTAACACCATCAGAATCTCAATGCTAATAAGAATCACTACCACCCGACCATGTGGAACCAAAGGTCCACTCGCACCGCGCTGAGGAGATAGTAACAGGCCCACTTACTATACAACAAGAATGCAAACACAAGGGTATACATGACATCATACTCAATCCATAGGAAGATCCGATAAGTTAACTAAACCACAATAAGGAATACTAAATAATACCAGAGGTAACCGACACACGTAGGATAGCCTAAGTTATATATAGGGAAGTGTCATCACATAAGCCCAACCTTGAAGGTAACCCTAGTAGTACCTCTTGACTCTGGCCTCCAAGTGACACTATGTGGCTCAGTGATCCTTTCGCAAAGACAAGGATCCCAACTCCCATTCTATCATGCGACAGCACTCAAGGCATGGGTAGAGACTCAGACATCTTATTAGTTCATTTTAAACCCCTTTAATGTATCATATTTTCACTTATTAAGTAACTTTTCAATGGGTTTACCTAGTTACGGCTTAGAGTCCTGGACCCCCATTGCAAGCCACTTCCCCACCATACACTTAGTTAACCTACCTAGGCTCAAGATCAACACATGAAGATATACATAATCACAAATTGCATCCTGCTCATTCAGGAGCACATAGGTTCTCAAATAACCAAACAATAACCACAGTACCCTCATAAAACCATACAACACATCATAAGTGAATTAGGTTGGGTATAGGAAATTGGGACTATGACATCAACATATAAACACAAACTGACTTCATAATAATATCATACAGAAAGCACAATCCTGAAATCTCTGGATTTAAGTCCTAGGGTCATCTAACCCAACAGATACCCGAAAACATGATACATAGAAGAATCATTCAATTCATAGAAAAACACACCCAAAACACATCATAGTATAATCAAATCATACTTAGATTGCATAAGATCAAATATAATGTTAACGTAGGAATAAACAAATTCATAATTCTTAATTATGCAAATTTATTTATTCACTAATAATTACTATCGAGAAATAATTAGATATTCCATATTGATAAAACATTAACATTTCCTATAGATCTATTTATAAAACAATTTATAAATACATCTAAAGAATAATTACCAATTTTCCGTTATAATTACAAAATTATAAAATACCTAGATGTAATATAACATTTGACAAAATTCATCCAATAATAAATCTATTTAACCTAATTAGCTCCATTAAATTCAACGAATAACATCAGTCCATCTCTATCAACAACAAAATAAATTTCTCCCCTAGGTTATAACTTATCAATAATATTAATCTTCCTTATAAAGAAATACACTTCACTTACTAGTTCTTATACCCCAAATAACTAATTTTAAACACTAATTTAAATAATAATAAACAAATCTAATATTAATATAAACTAGTTTAACATCAATATAAACTAATTTAAATATCAATATAAACTAATTTATTATTAATATAAACTAATTTTAAAAATTACAATAAACTAGTTTAAATATTTATCATAACTAATAATGCTAAATACCAACTAATTAAATATAACTTAACTTAATATAAAAATTGTATATTAATAAGTAAAAACTGAATTTAAACAAAAAATTTTAATTAACAATTTGAATAATAAAAAAAAAACTTTTTATAAAATAAAATTAAAACAAACAAATTTTACGGGGGGGTCCCTGTGGCCCCCACCCCGGTTGCATGCCCATCGGCCTCCTTTATACAAGGGAAGGCACGGCCAGTACACTCATCCAGCGCCGACTGTCGTGTCGGCAACTTCGGCTGTCATGTCAACAGTTTCAGCTAACGTGCCGGCTCGTACACCATGCACAGGGAAATAGGGGGGTGCAGTGGCCCCCGCCACACGCCACCCGCCCTCCTTTGCCAATAATTTTTTTTTAAATTTAAAAAAAAAAAAAAAACTTTAACAAATGAATTTAATATTATATATTTTTATTTATATTTTTTCTATTCTGAAATACGGAATAACAAAAAGAAGACTTTTTTTTTTTTTTTGTCTCTTCTATCAATTTTAATTGACTGGTGTAATATTTCTAACTCTATATTTTTACAGAGAGCATATTTTTTTTTCCAAACAATTTTTTTTCAAAGAGAAATTTCAAAAGGGGGGATTTATTTTTTTAAAACACTATATAGTTAAACTATAGTCTAGGTTAATTTTTCATTTTCTAGGAGATCCATAGGAAATTTTCCAATGAAATTTTGACAGCACTTTTGTACTAGGGTAATATATATTTTTCTACAAAATTAAAGATCTAGGTTTCCAAAAATACCCATTTCAACAATAAATTCAAACTAGAAACCCTTAAACCCATTTACTCCTAATGCTATAAAAATGAAACCCCTTTATGCCCACAAGCACAGATCTGGCATGCAAGCTTGAATTAAACATGAAATTGATCTAAAACATTATTTTCCAATTGAAATCTTTTAAAACACGAAATAAACAAGCAATGAATGACCAAACAAAGGATCCTAGCTTTTCGGATGCATAGAAGATAGGGATCCAAAAACTAGAATTGACATGAACAAGACTCTACCTCAATATCTGTTGAAGAATACACAATGCAAAATTCAAGCAAGAAGAATTCCAAAATTATGCTCCAAAACCAAGCACACACCAAAGCTTCCAAAAATGCTCCCAAAAACCTGTTATGTTCAAATGAGAGAAGAATCCCTTTAAAGAGGATCAACTTCCCCTAATTAAGCAAACCCTCATGACAAAACATTCAGTTAACTCCTAAAAGGACTCTACCCAAAATTGAAAGAAAATAACAATTAATAATTAAAATATCTAATTACTTGCACAACTCAACTTTGACTCCTAAAATCAAGTTGAAATCTCTTGAGTTTGAAAATACTTTTTCAACCAAATCTTGCACATGTAATTAATAAAATATTAATTTAAATAACTTAAATATTTACATCACAATTATCCATGCAACTAAACATTTAATTATTTAATTAAGCATAAAAGCTTATTTACTCTAATATACAATTAATTATTCAATTAAATATTAATATTCAATAATTACACTTTAATTAAACTTTTAATTAAACATAGGTATTTAATTTAATTTTCAATTAATTAAATACCCTATATTTAATAATTTAATTGCAATAATATTCAATTAAATAAATAACATGATATAACACCCACATAATCACGTCAAGCACCTGAAATTAAAAACAAGCAAAATCAAACATGATCAAGGAAGGGAATACATGAATTCCTATTAACTATACGAATTCGGTAAGGGTAGTCAAACAGATACTTGTCTACTAACTAGGAAAATTAGGTTTAGGATAGGATTTGGACATGAAAACTATCTCCCCTCTCTTACCATTGAGATTAATGCGATAGGGCACGCTTACTCCTGCCAATTCAGGGAAGACGTATCCCGGTACCTACAAACCTGTCATCACAAAGATGAACATACATGCATATATAATATAGCAAACAATGGTTGAGACTAGGTTATCATGTGGATCTCGTCGAAGAAAGTAACTATGACTCTATCCCATACCATACCAAGCACATCAAACAGTAATGAAAACCATACAATGATCCATGTGCATATAAATGTAAGGTCAGTATTGTCAGAAAATCGTAATAGAAATGAAATCCTAACATATACATAAGCATCATTAGACAACCATAAATCACTTATACACAAAAGATATAACATACTAACAATGGATCAATAACATACTAAAATGTAACATATAAATATTATCTAAACCATCTGATTAAATCCACACATACATCCAAAATGCCTAAAAGAGTTTGGCATCCACAAACTGAAAAGAAACCTAAGAGGTGGGTATTACATCCTCCTCCCCTACAACTAGGCTTACTCTTGGAAGCCTAAAAAAAAGATAGAGATAACACTCTCTCATCACAAAACATCTAATCTAAGTCCTGAAAGACTCAAAGTGTGGGTCCCATAGGACCCTTCCCAGGTCTCTAATTCAAACACTGAGGATCATTCCCCATTGTAGGAATCCAAAAACTAGCTGCTGGACCTCTACTTGTAGAACCACTGATCAGAGCATAGTACATAGGTGGAGGACAATCAAATGCTTCATATGCTCCATGAGACATACTAACATTACCCACTGTAGGCTTAGAAGCTTTCGGCCTTTGTCCTAAGGACTGCGGTGCACACTGAGGACAACTGACAGCAAAATATCCAAACTTCCCACAAGTGAAGCAAGCTCCCTTGCTACCACCTTCTCTAACTGAAGGTGCTCTAGACTCCTGAACATTGCCCATATTGACAGCCTGATACACACTCTGTGTAGGCTGAACTGGCTGATTGCCCTTACTGCGCTGAATGTCACGAAAGTTCCTAATCCAAGGACCACTAAAAGAAGAAGGATTGTTTCCTCCTTACTGATGAGACTGATTATCATTTGGAATGGTAGAAGGACCTCTCAAATTCCCAGCTCCCTAAGAATGATTACCTCCAACAATAGAAGTAGGTGCTCTCGAGTGCACTCCTGAATGACCACCATAGCCCAATGCTAGATTCTCCTTTGTAAGGGTAGCTTTAATGACCACCTCCCTAAGAGATGAAGGTTCAAAGAGTCTAACCTCCCTGATGATGCATTTATTTAGCCCCCTAACAAAGTGTTGAACCATAAGGGATGAATCCTGACCATATCCAGCATAATGCTTAAGCACGAAGAATCGATGCTCATACTCAACCACTGATAGAGTCAACTACCTCAAGTTTTGGAACTCATCAACCCTCTGTTGTCTCCACTAATCAAAGAGGAATCTCTCTCTAAAATTCTCAAGGAAGAGTTCCCATATAATGGTGTCCATCTGAAGACTCAGCTTCTTCTCCTCTATCTTCCACCATATCATTGTAAAATTGGAGAGTTGCATTACTGCATACCTAGCTTTAGTATTGCTACTAAAGGGATGCATAGAAAAAAATCTCTCTAATGCAATAAGCCAAGTCTCAGCTTCAAATCCTATTCCTTTCCCATCGAAGGTAATAGGTGGAACTCTCGTGAGATCCCTCATGTGGCTCACTGCCACAACCTCAGGATCCACTGAAACAGTCCTCCTTGGAGGGCTCCTAGATCTCTCCCTCTCCACACTACCCTACTTAGGAATACGATTCAGTAACTCCTACAACACCTTCCTAATACCTGGATCCTCTAAACCAGCCTGACGCTCTTCCCTCTACTCATCTGTGTTATCTTGATGAGCACTTGTGGAAGGACTATGGTCCCTACCCCTTCCATGGCCACCCTCTTGGCCTCTACGATGACCTCTAGTGGCTCTAGTTTTAGGCATGACTCCTGAATCAACCAAAGAACCAAACCACAACTTAGAACCAACATCAAAACCAATAACATCAAAAGAAATAAAAAAATCACAAAGGAATGGTTTTAAATACATTAGAGTTTTATGTCTATGTTTGTTTCAAGTTTTAAAATCAGAATACAACTAATGGGCATACATATTTCCCAGAGCTCCCAGTGTAGAAACATGTGCTCTGATACCAAGTGTAATGCCCCACCAGGAAACCCAAGAGAACTTAACCTAAACATGACTCTAAGTTTAGGGAATATTTTTTTTTCTTAAATGTTTATAAACAATATTGATAACAATGCAGAAGCAATACAATGAAGCACATGGCATACATGGAATACAACTCATACATAGATAACATTTCTTGAGGGTTCCTTGATGTAGAATTACTTAAGCATAATAATCTACGAGTAATAACTATAAAGAACTAACACAAAGGATACATCAACTAAATCCAATAACATACATCTCATAACAAAAGATTACATATACATATGATACCAAAGGTATACTATCTAATCAACATCCACTGCACAAGTCGTAGGGTATGTAATAATACATAATAAAATAATATAATGCAGCCTCCAAAGGATGATAACCAATATCACATATGGTACAATATACAAGTCCTGTAACTGAACAAGTCTCCAAAAGACTAAGAAGATGAAACTACAACAAGGAACATCCAACACGAAGCAACACCGTTGGAATCTCAATGCTAATAAGAATCACTACCACTCGACCACATGAAACCAAAGGTCCACTCCCACCATGTTGAGGAGATAGTAACAGGCCCACTCACATGGGGTATACAACAAGAATGCAAACACCAAGATATACATGACATCATACTCAATGCATAGGAAGATCCTATAAGTTCACTAAACCACAATAAGGAATACTAAACAATACCAGAGGTAACTGACACACGTAGGATAACCTAAGGTGTATATAGGCAAGTGTCATCACATAAGCCCAACCTTGAAGGTAACCCTAGTAGTACCTCTTGACTCTAGCCTCCAAGTGACACTATGTGGCTCAGTGATCCTTTCGCAAAGACAAGGATCCCAACTCCCATCCTATCATGCGACACCACTCAAGGCATGGGTAGAGACTCAAACATCTTATTAGTTCATTTTAAACCCCTTCAATGTATCATATTTTCACTTATTAAGTAACTTGCCAATGGGTTTACCTAGTAATCGCTTAGAGTCCTGGACCCCCATTGCAAGCCACTTCCCCACTATACACTTAGTTAACCTACTTAGGCTCAAGATCAACACATGAAGATATACATAATCACAAATCACATCCTGCTCATTCAAGAGCACATAGGTTCTAAAATAACCAAACAATAACCATAGTACCCTCATAAAACCATACAACACATCATAACTGAATTAGGTTGGGTATAGAAAATCAGTACTATGACATCAACATATAAACACAAACTGACGTCATAATAACATCATATAGAAAGCACAATTCCGAAACCTCTGGATTTATGTCCTAGGGTCATCTAACCCAAAAAATACTCGAAAACATGATACATAGAAGAATCATTCAATTCATAGAAACACGCACCCAAAACACATCATAGTATAATCAAATCATACTTTGATTGCATAAGATCAAATATAATCTTAATGTAGGAATAAAAAAATTTATAATTCTTAATTATGCAAATTCATTTATTCACTAATAATTACTATCGAGAAATAATTAAATATTCCATATTGATAAAACATTAACATTTCCTATAGATCTATTTATAAAACAATTTATAAATACATCTAAGGAATAATTACCAATTTTCCGTTATAATTACAAAATTATAAAATACCTAGGTGTAATATAGCATTTGACAAAATTAGTCCAATAATAAATCTAATTAACCTAATTAGCTCCATTGAATTCAACGAATAACATCAGTCCATCTCTATCAACAACAAAATAAATTTCTCCCCTAGGTTATAACTTATCAATAATATTAATCTTCCTTATAAAGAAATGCAATTCCCTTACTAGTTCTTATACCCCAAATAACTAATTTTAAACACTAATTTAAATAATAATAAACAAATCTAATATTAATATAAACTAGTTTAACATCAATATAAACTAATTTAAATATTAATATAAACTAACTTATTATTAATATAAACTAATTTTTAAAATTACAATAAACTAGTTTAAATATTTAACATAACTAATAATGCTAAATACCAACTAATTAAATATAACTTAACTTAATATAAAAATTGTATATTAATAAGTAAAACCAAATTTAAATAAAACTTTTTTAATTAACAATTTAAATAATAATAAAAAAAAAACTTTTTGTAAAATAAAATAAAAATAAACAAATGTTACGGGGGGGGTGTCCCTGTGGCCCCAAACCTGGTCGCATGCCCACCAGCCTCCTTTATACAAGGGAAGGCACGGCCAGTATAGTCGCCCGGCGCCGACTGTCGTGTCGGCTCGTACGCCGTGCGCAGGGAAATAGGGGGTGTGGTGGCCCCCGCCACCCGCCCTCCTTTGCCAATAAATTTTTTTTAAAAAAAAACAAAACTTTAACAAATCAATTTAATATTATATTTTTTTTTTTTATAAATTCCGAAATATGGAATAACAAAAAGAAGACTTTTTTTTTGTCTCTTCTATCAATTTCTAATTGACTGGTGTAATATTTCTAACTCTGTATTTTTACAGAGAGTATATTTTTTTTTCCAAACAATTTTTTTTCAAAGAACAATTTCAAAAGGGGGGATTTATTTTTTTAAAACACTATATAGTTAAACTATGGTCTAGGTTAATTTTTCATTTTCTAGGAGATCTATAGGGAATTTTCCAACGAAATTTTGATAGCACTTCTATACTAGGATAATATATATTTTTCTACAAAAATTAAAGATCTAGGTTTCCAGAAATACTCATTTCAACAATAAATTCAAACTAGAAACCCTTATACCAATTTACTCATAATGCTATAAAAATTAAACCCCCTTATGCCCACAAGCACAGATCTAGCATGCAAGCTTGAATTAAACATGAAATTGATCTAAAACATTATTTTCCAATTGAAATCTTCTAAAACAAAAAATAAACAAGCAAGAAATGACCAAACAAAGGATCCTAGCTTTTCGGATGCATAGAAGACAGGGATCCAAAAACCAGAATTGACATGAACAAGACCCTACCTCAATATCTGTTGAAGAATACACAATGCAAAATCCAAGCAAG
>MU227381.1:1206791-1238056 GCA_018584345.1 Thuja plicata | reverse complement strand
TCTAATTACTTGCACAACTCAACTTTGACTCCTAAAATCAAGTTGAGATTTCTTGAGTTTGAAAATACTTTTTCAACCAAATCTTGCACATGTAATTAATAAAATATTAATTTAAATAACTTAAATATTTACATCACAATTATCCATGCTACTAAATATTTAATTATTTAATTAAGCATAAAAGCTTATTTACTCTAATATACAATTAATTATTCAAATAAATATTAATATTGAACAATTACACTTTAATTAAACTTTCAATTTAACATAGGTATTTAATTTAATTTTCAATTAATTCAATACCCTATATTTAATAATTTAATTGCAATAATATTCAATTAAATAAATAACATGATATAACACCCACATAATCACATCAAGCACCTAAAATTGAAAACAAGCAAAATCAAACATGATCAAGGAAGGGAATACACGAATTCCTATCAACTATACGAATTCGGTAAGGGTAGTCAAACAAATACTTGTCCACTAACTAGGACAATTAGGTTTAGGATAGGATTTGGACCTGAAAAATATATCCACTCTTTTACCATTGAGATTAATGTGATAGGGCACGCTCACTCCTGCCAATTCAGGGAAGACGTAGCCTGATACCTGCGAACCTGTCATCACAAAGACAGACATACATGTATATATAATATAGAAAACAATGGTTGAGACTAGGTTATCGTGTGGATTTCGCCGAAGCAAGTAACTACGACTCTATCCCATACCATACCAAGCACATCAAATAGTAATGCAAACCATACAATGATCCATGTGCATATAAATCTAAGGTCAGTATTGTCAGAAAACCATAATAGAAATGAAATCCTAACATATACATAAGCATCATTAGAAAACCATAAATCACATATACACAAAAGATATAACATACTAACAATGGATCAATAACATACTGACATGTAACATATAAATATCATCTAAACCATCTGATTAAATCCACACGTACATCTAAAATGCCTTAAAGAGTTTGGCATCCACAAACTGAAAAGCAACCTAAGAGGTGGGTATTACAGCCTATCTCGCTCTTCTTAGAATGTTTTTCTTTCCATCTCCATCAAAGTTTGTTTCTCCATCTCTAGGAATCTATTTTGTTCTTCCTTATGAGCTTGTTCATCTTGGAATGCTTTATTTTCACGCTCAATCCTCTTGAGTCTATCACTCATGTAGTTGGTAGGTGAGCTTGGTCTTGAATTTCAAAACAAGTTGTTGGTATAAGTTGTATTTATGTGAGCATCATAAGATTCTCCATGTTGGCTTTCATCTTGCGATTGGTTATCTTGATAAGCATGTATCTTACCTCTCTCTCTTAGCCCTTTGGTGTACATCTAGATATCTTGTTGAAATAAGGGGTGAGGCCAGTCTACTACCATGAGAGGAGCCATTGTATTAAATAGCATATCTACTTTTTACAAACATATCCTCATAACGTTTATCTCTGGCTTCCTTCTCTCTCTGATTCATTGTGTGACTCATATCCATAGAAGAATGAGAAGATGCTAAGGGGATACCCAACTCACTAAGATGACTCTTGGAATCAAACCACACTTCCAAAGTTTTCCTAGGTGATTGATCAAATATGGGTTATTTTCCCTTATGTCTTTGGCGAGTTTGAACTAAGGGTAATTGGTTAAAAACCACTTGAGGTCATTTTCCTTGATTTACTTGATATCTTGTTGTAACTGGCATGAAAGAAAAGGTACTAGCTGATAAGATTACCCTAAGAAATGTTGGTACCAAACTAGGATAGAAAAGGCACTAACTTGTCCAAAAAGAAGTGATAAGATAGAAAATTGCAAAAGGTGTAAGCCAACACTGCCATAGAGGTGCCCAATAAATTTGGGTGAATACCCTAGCACGTTATGGATCGGGAGGATGGTCTTACCCAAATTATATTTATTGAAATTGAAATTGTATGAAAGTGGATGGACAAGAGACTACCAAAAATCTCCAAGTGTGTTATCAAAGAAACTAAAGGTTTATCTATTCAACAAGGACAGTTTCTAGCTCACCAAGCGCCAAACAAGGTCACTTGTGGAACCAAATATTACTAATTTAAGAGGTCAAAATGCAAGAATCCAAAGCAAAAAAAGATTCTAATAGCGAGGTAAGTAATCCAATCTAACCTAGATCACCCCAGAAAATCAAAAATGATAGGGCAGCAAGCTAAACAAGCTCAAAAATGACAGCAAACGACTCACTGGCAGGCAGTTTCACGCGAGGAAATGCTTTCTCGCATGAGGATTTGTGCAGGACTACATGAAAAAATACTCAGATGCACGAGGAAAGACTAGACTGGTGTGACAGGAAACAACAAACTGACAGCAAGTTTGAAAAATATTGCACGAGGATTCTCAGATAGCCAGGCAAGAAAATGCAGCAAACGACTTGAAGAAACAGTTTTCTCGCACGAGGAAAGGATACAGAACTCAGTTTTTGATTGTTTTAATTGACCAACTAGATGTATTAACAGATTTTATCATTAAAAAGACACGCAGAATAGAAATCAGAAATTTTCAAGCAATCAATGTCTTCAAACAATGAGCAAGGGACAAAGCAACCTTACACATGAACATGGATAGTGTCATAGTATTTCTACTTCATAAGAATACTACTTGTGTATGTTCTCAAAATGTTTTCCAATCACGCACATAGTCCTAGAAAAGAAAAATTTGGTTGCACTATGGTTCTTATTAATGGTTTGAATCTACAACTTTTGCAATCTCAAGTGAGTGAAATCCAATCCCGGTGTACTGAGGTTTTGACATAGTCTAAGAATTTAATCAATCAGGAGCTGCTGAGGAGATCTGACAACCCACAAGAAACTACACCCATGGAGATTTCTTCCATAAGGACATTTATATAGTATTTGTTGCTACCATGGCAAAAATGACTATTACCGCTTGAGGTTTTGTCCACGTGGTTTACCCAATAAAGGGAGTGTCCACTACGGTTAACCCTCTCTAACAAGGAAGACTCACAATATGGACCACATGGGGACTTGGTTTGGATTCAAGGGTTCCAAGTTTCTGATTCTCCCAAAAGAGAAAAGAACATAATCCTCTAGCCTCTTCACCTCACCCAAACATAGCAAACAATATTAATTGACCCACTAATTTGAAATCACCTCACCCAAGGTAAATCAACAACAATGACCATCAATCTCAAGAGAGAAAGTACCAATCAAAGTTGAAGACTAAACCAAGTTTAAAGTAATGACAAATCCTTCCCAACCTATAAGGGGATTTATCATCAAGAAGAGTTTTGCATGTAAGACAAGAAAATGAAGCCCACTCTCTCAAGATCACCACAAATAGTGTTCATAGGGCCTAATTACTATGTGAAACATATATGCAAGAAAACAAATCTAGGTCTATTTTTAGAGAACCAATTGGAAATTTGATCTATGAAAGAAAAAAAAACACTCAAGCTAATCACGTGAGATGTTCATTTTATTTCCAAAATCCAAATGTTATAGAGATCAACAAAATACCTTAAATCCAATGCAATGTAAATCATTTTGTTGTTTATCCATGCAAGTCCAAACAATCCCCATGAACTCTTCAACAAGCAAGACAAGCAAATAAGCAAACAAGATATGCAATGTATATTCAAATTATGAAAACCCTAGGGTTAGATCTAAATATCAATTGTTAGGAGCAATAATAACAAGAAAATAATCCGAATGATAACTCACATCATGCATTGAACCATGTGAAAAATAAGTGCAAATTAATCATTAAATGCCCTTTTTTTAATTTTGATTTTTGACCTAGTCAACAAGATTGGACCAATATGACATAAATTCGAATCCTAAACCCTAAATAGAGAAAAGAGGCCACTGTTAAAAAACAAAGAGCTTTCCAAAAATGTTAGAATTTAAAAAAATCCTTTTTAGTTGTGCCCTAGAGAGCCATTTTCCCAAAATAGACTAGTTTTCATAAATTGACCAAATGAGCTATGATATTGCATCCAAATTTAAAAATTAAAGAATGGACCCCTTGTAGAATTTAAATACCTTTCTGAAAATGTAAAATTTTTTGATTTGCGCCAAAAATTAAGGTTTTATGAAAAATAACTAAAAAATTATAAAAAATTCAAAATACCTTGGAAAACTCTGAATTGTTTACTGAAGCTTCTCTGATATGTCGTCAACCTGCAAAACCAAATTTAGACTAAAAATCCAAGCTGTTTAGGAGATATGATCAAATTTGTCAAAAAACCTTAGGTTTTTTCTTCAACTCATCCTGCACAAGGGTTAGGTTTGAAAAACTTCAATAAATAACCATGTAAAAATTAGAAAAGCTAAAAATCTAAATAAAATGAAGGCAAATTAGGAGCATCATGCCCCACGGTGGGCGCCAAAAATGTGTGATGAAAATGTGTCACACTTCTATGAGTGATTCCATTCAAGGTTGCTCAAGAATGAGGCCTCAAATATCGAATCATAGCTCTCTAGTCATGGAGTGCAAAGGTTTGTAGTGGAGGCCCTCAGATTGACCTAGTTGTACCCATGCAATGAGAGATTCAATGCATGAAAATGAGATCTACTCTATATGATTGCAATGCATGAAAGGAAATTAATCTAAATGATAACAATGCATGATTATTCTATAAAAGGAAATACAAATGCAAGATCAATCTATGAAAGGAAACATGAATCTAATCTACATGAATAGCCATGGATGCAAGAAGAAGAAGACAAGAAAAGAGAAGTTGCAATATCCAAGCTTGAGTGCTCAAATCCTCCAAAATTTCTCTCCAAACCTGCAGCATAACAATACTATGAAAAAGATGATATCTGAATAAGAAGGAGAGGTCTCCTTTTAAAGGAAAGTGAATGGTTGAGATTAAGAGGCAAAAATCCCACCACTTAGGAGGATATGAAGAAAAAGGGATTTTTATTTAATTTATTTCCTTTTTCATCAAATAAAGTGCTTTAAGTGGGGATTTTTATTTATTTAATTGAAAGAGGGGTTTTCTTTATAATTAAATAAATTAGAAGAATTTAATTTAATTTAATGGGAGGAATTTAATTAAAAGAGAGATTAAATCTTTTAATTAAATAAAAATGATCAAACCTTAGGAAATATTGAAATAATTGAATTAATTACGATTTGATCAAGGAAATTGATTTGAATTAAAAATGTTCGAAACCATTGATTCAGAAATTTGATAAATTGATAAATGGGGCCCATAATCTAGGCGACCACTTTAGGGTGCATACAAAGAACACTCACTCCTATATTCTTGACACACTATAAGTTACACATTTTTGTCACATTTTTGACAACTTATAAGTTGTACATTTTTTTCATGATTATAAGAAACGGGGGAAATGATATGTACAGTTAAACAGTAAAAGGGGGAAATGAAAGGAGGAAATGATATCTATAGTCAATCATTTCAAAGAGGAGAGAAAAAAAAAGGGGAATGTATAGTACAAAGGCAAGTATACATGTACATATACTTACACTATACCGATGCATACAGTTAGGGTGAGTCATATAATGACAAGGATATATACATGGTGTACATACTAAACACTTTAGTATTATGCACATATCAGTTTTTGATACTAATGTCAAAGGGGGAGATTGAAGACATTATATTTTTTCATTAGTATATGCAAGGAAAACATGATAAAAACCATCGGTTTATACTACATTGATAGACAGGGCATAACACTACCTGACGCCAAGGTTACCGATACTACTGAATCGCCTCACAATAGGTGCTTAGTAATCATGCCCAAAGCCTCTCTTAGAAATAGTTTATTCAATCTAAGCATCACTTCTCCCACCATGAGGTGCATTTAGTTTGTCAACCTAGGGACATATACTTGAAATGGTACAGCACAGTATGTGCATTAAGTTTCTTAAAGAGCCACTCTACCTATGCTATAGGAAAGTAAAGTACATGAAAGGAATCTATACTAAGGCTGCAGGAAAGGAAACAGACTTAATCCTTACTAAAATGAGTGCTACAAATTACAAACTCTACTTAAACTTATTCTGTCAACCTAGAGCATTCACTATAACTATCCTTGTAGGTGATGTAGGAACATTCACAAAGTACAATTCTACAGGAAGAAACTGTAATCTTATATCTAGAATGCTGGAATTGTAGAAAGTAAATCTATTCTACTTATACTCTAATCCACCTACCAAGTGGGCCCCCTTGGTCAGATTCTACTAATCTATGAACACAAAATATGAACTAAAAGTTACTTCATTATCTTTCAAAACTAATTACATGAGAATGATACATGAAGATGAAAATGAACTTGTTGTGCAAGATACAATCAGAACATTGTATTTCAAAAAATCTCCCCCCCTTTTAACTTACAAACTATCATTCTCATCCCTATAAATGGAGGATTGACTTTCTTATTCTGAAATAGAAAAAGGAACTAACTAACTAAAACCGCGCCAAAGAGAAAAAATAGGAAATGCAACAGCCCACGACATATGCAATGAAGTTTGGGTGACCAAGTCAACATGTTGGGAATTCGGAGGGAATGTAGCAGAGCTACATTCATGCATATCTGAAACAGTGGCTCCTGATTTGTGGTAGCCGTGTCTTCTGATGCCATGATGGCTTAGCCATTTGAAGCTGGTCTTTAACATCCTCCTTCAATGCTATCGACCACTCCCAGTGACTCCTACTTCTTGGAAGGATTAGTTATCATGCAAAATACATTCATATAAGTAGCTTATTCAAATTAATCCAGATGTTAGAACACACATTCTAATTATTATATGAAATACTACAACATATATATAATATTTGCATAATATGACATATTTATTCCACCCACGGTTTAATGGTTCTATCTGCACTTGACATAAGTTCAATTGACTAAAAGTTCACAATTGTTCTGATAATACTCAAAAATAGAGTATAAGGATTGATATAATGGAGACAGTAAAATAGTCTCATCATTTTCCCCTCGGCAAGCTAAATGCTTGTCCTCAAGAATTACATCTTCTAGTAGTTGCTCTAAAATCTCCAACCTCTGTTCTCCCTCTCCTTTGGCTTTTTAAGGTGTAGTAGAACCCCCTTATTTTCTCCCAGATATCTACTCTATGATTTTCCTATAGTCGGTCAAGTCTGTCAGTATTGATGTCATACAAGGGCCAGAGGAGCATTGGTAGCTGCATGGTGAGTGGACACCAGAGTTCCTATCTAGTTTACCTTCCCAGCTGCATGTATTTTGGTGCTCTTTGAATAGCTACTTGGAGGTTGGTAGGACTGTGTGGCTCAAATTTCTTCAATGCCTTAGATAACCTACCCCATCTACTTCTATCTCTAGCCAGACCTCTTTGGAAGAAAAAGTAAGACAAACCATCATATTCTACATAGACATCTGTACGAATCCTAAAAATTGTATCCCTTGTTTCCTCCTTAATTTTTCCATAAGTCAAATTGAGCCAATCTCTGAGGAGTATATCTGGCTTGCTGATTTCTACTCTTAATGGTAATGAGTCTTTTTTCTCCTATTCCCTATAGTTTTCCACCTGTCTATCATAGTTGGCTTCGTTATGCATCTAAGACATCAATGCCCTTAGGTGTATATACCCTATGTAGAGTAGAGGATTCCACTCAGTCTCAGCTGGGATAATGAAGTTATGCATGTATAGTTCATAAAGTAGATTTTTCTTCCATGAGGGAAGAGTCTGGTACAGGCCATAAAATTCTTGGGCTGACTTGAACTCAGAGTCTATATCTTTAATAGTCATCATTAGCTGGAACAAGAGGAACTATTCTTTCAAACAGATGATATAAACCCTAGGAGGTGGCCTACATGCAATTATTTGATCAGCCAATTTGAGGGCATGATCCATCTTTTGTTTTTGCTTTGCCAATTGATCTTTCAATTCTGCAATTTCTTCCCCTTGCTCTATTATTATTCTTTTTAGTTTATTCTTCTCCTCTCCCCATAAAGTTGTTGTTAGAACACACTTATTATGAAATCCAAAGAGAAGCGTTTGCAAGGTGATTGGCCCATAATCTTCTACTTGATTTATTTGCCTCCTCTATTCCTTCCAAGATTGCTCTAAGAAACTTATTAACCAAGTTCTGTTTTAGGGCACTAAGGTAGTTTCTGCATAGGCTGACTGATGGACTACTGAGGCATTCTCCTCGTTAATGTCTAGAATATCCTGATGGATTTCCTAGGGAGTGTTTTGGTAAACATCATGTTCAGCTTCATAAGTTTTTGTTGAATGCGGAGGAAAGTCTGGAACTACAGACTAATTTGGGGAATCATCTAGAATAATTTTCTCATTGGGTTATTCATCAAATTGCAAAGGAGAGTCAGGTTGGATTTTGGAGGATGCTCCAGGGAGCTATCCTCTCATTCTAGGACTCCTTCGCACAAGGGTTTCTACAATTTCTACAGCCTTTTTATTTGAAGCCTTCTTTGGTTTCTCTATTGCAGGAATAGCTGATGTAGGAACCGCTGCTATAGGAACCGACTTCCTTTTCTTCCCCTTTGAAGAAGTATGGATTTGTGGTTTGGCTGTAGGAACTAAAGATTCTTCCTCTAATTTTGAATTTCCTTTGGTTCAGGAAGAAGTAGGTACATTTATCTCATGAGCAGGTAAAGGTACATTTTCTTAGATATTTACGGTTTCTGCCCCTTGGGTATCTTGTTCAATGGCTGGGTCAGTTGGTATTGCATTATCATGACCAATTTGTACATTAGGGTTAACTTGTGGTTGCAGGGTTTTGTGCTTGAAAAAATCTGACCATGTCATAGGAGAGGCATCCCTAAGAGATCTTTCTATTAAAAATTTAACTAGGGCATGGTGGGTGAAAAAATTTGCATTCCCTTTTTGGGTCTCCTCGGCACTAATGCATAGCATATTGTACAAGAAATTTGGGACATTTACTAGTAAATTATGCCTTACATAACTCAGTAATTTGAAATGATGTGAGTGAAAATTGGAAAATCTCCCTTCACATGTAAAATACATGATGATATGCATAGCCAACTCATTATACGACAAAGGGATAGACATTATTTTGCACCCTTGTTTGGTAATTTTCAATGGAGGGTCGCTTGGTAGGGTAAACTGGGCCCTAGTTGATCTGCCATCATGCACATTGGGGTAGTGTTCCCCAACCATTGGTAATCTAGTAACTTCTTCTATCCTCTCCTCTATTGCGACCACAGTAAATCCCCACACAGTTTCTTTCCCTTCTTTGAACGTACATGCGAATTCAGCTGCTGAGTCCTCATCAAATTCTATTAACCTTAAGAAGTATCCTAGCCAGCCACATGCATTGAATCTTCTTACCGCTTCAACATCTAAAAGTAGCACACCATGTACTATTGGCTTGTGTCTTTGTAACTAGCCTCCCATCTGTGCTTGCCAATTTTCAATTTGTCTTCCCTTGTAGAAGATAAATGCCCTATTCCTT
This sequence comes from Thuja plicata, assembly GCA_018584345.1. Lineage (NCBI taxonomy): Eukaryota > Viridiplantae > Streptophyta > Pinopsida > Cupressales > Cupressaceae > Thuja > Thuja plicata. The sequence continues at coordinate 1,228,603 of MU227381.1, read as the reverse complement.
GAATATCAGACTACTCATTTTTTAAAAACTATGGGCTTCCTTCTGAATTCCTCTGTTATACTTAGTATGAAATAGTGATGTATTTTATCAAGAGAAGTTATATTCTTTACTGCGAGTTTCCACTTAACTTAATTATAAGTCACATCAACTTTGACAATCATGGAGGATTCGGGAATAAAGGTACGATAGTTGTGCGATATGGCACTTAGAACTTTAATGAGACAAGGCTAAGTACAAATTTGAGGTGACATAAAATCTTTTAGGCATAAATAGAAATGACAATTTGAAATTAATACACTTCCCTCCCCCCTACGTAATATTGACAAGTGTCCACACTTGGCACACATGGCACACATGGCATAAGGAAGGGAACTGGCTTAATGTTGTAATGATATATTTATTGCAGTACTAGATATAATCATCGAAATCTATGTGCTAAAAATGGAATTTTTTTTGAAAATCTTGTACCTCTAATTCAATCTTTTCATGTACCATTAGAAGGTGGTGTGAGTGGAATGAAAGTTACGGTGGTGTGCGTCAGCATACTTTGGTTCTTATTGAAAGCAAAGAAAGGATAATTTTGATGACGTGGTGGGTGGGTGGGTGGTAGATTAAAGAAATGAGATGAGTTGGAAAGAAGTAGAAAGTGAATGAAGGAATGTACCTCATGTAAACACAAAGTTTTTATTATGGGCATGCTTGATGGAATTTTATTGAAGAGATACAGGAAGAAGGTTTGCACCCTCGACTGAAGGAAATGTTACCTGTTTCTCGTTTGAAATTTATTGTTGGAATTGCTGCAAGAAGTCTTCTTTTGTTTGAGGTTGGTGATACAAATTTAGCCGATGTCCATTGAATAATAGTTTAAATTGCACTGGGTCAATTGTGGTCAACTGGACGGCTCCATTGGTGAAGACATGGCTTATTTCATATGGCCCTAGCCATCTTGTCTGCAATTTTTCTAGTATTTCTTTGAATCTTGAATTGTATAGCAATGCCCAATCGCCAACTTGAAACTATTTGTTCTTAATATGTGAGTCATGCCATTTCTTCCTTTGTTTCTAGACTATTTCAGTTCTCTCTAGTGTAGATTTGTGCATTTCATCCAAGGAATTGAGATGCTGTAATCGCTCCTTCTGTGTTGCAGGAAGATCTATATTTAACTCCAGTGTTGTTCATAGTTTTTTGTGTTCAAATTCAATGGGTAGCATTGCTGCTTTTCCATATAACAACTAAAATGGAGTGAACCCTATGGTGGTTTTCCAAGTTGTTCTATACACCGAGACAAATTTTTTTAGTCTACTGCCCCAGTCCCAGCGATGCAAATGAATTGTCTTTGTTAAGATGGCTTCTATTTATCGATTTGTAACTTCAACCTATCCATTTTCTTGAGGGTGATAAGGGCTTGACTTCGTATGTTTGATATTATATTCTTTCATGAGCTCTATTATTAGATTGGAAGTGAATTGGGCACCTTGGTCAGTTACAAGTTCTCTCGGTACTCCATATCTGGTGAAAATCTCATCATACAAAAATTTTGCAACCTTATGGTCTCGGGCATGTTTCATATCTTTTACTTCGACCCATTTGGTCAAATAATCAGTACACAATAAGACTTCCCATTGGATGGATGGTCTATTGGACCAAGGAAGTCCATGCCCTATTTGTCAAATGGAGTTACCACCACCTGTGGATTTAATGGCATTTCATCGGATCTAGTTGGTCGACCCATTCTCTAACATTTGTCACATTTCCTTGTATAGTTGGTTGCATCCTTGTGAAGTGTAGGCTAATAATATCCAGTTCTTAAAATATTTTGGGCTGTTCTTTTTGATGCAAAGTGTCCCCCACATGGTTCATTATGATAGGCATGAAGAATGTCATATATCTCATCTTCTCGCACACATCGATGCATTACTTGATCAGGTCTAGTGTAAAATAGCATGTTATCAATCCAAGAGAAATTAAAGCTTTTCTTGACAAGAAGTGTCCTATCCTTGTAAGAAAAATGTGTTGGCATTTTTTTTTCTGCAAGGTAATTAGCTATGTCAGCATACTGTGGACTTTGGACAGCAATATGAAACAAATTCTCATCTGGAAATGCATCATCTATTAGTGTAGCATCTTCTTCAGTATGGTGGATTCTTGATAGATAATCAGCTGCTACATTTGCCTTGCCAGGCTTGTCAACTACAGTAATGTCAAATTCATGCAAAAGAAGAAGTCATCTTGCTAACCTACCTGTGATAGCAGGTTTGTTCAGTAGATATTTTATTGGTGCATGGTCAGTATGAACAAAAATAGGATAGCCAGTTATGTAATGACAAAATTTATTTAGAGAATAAACTACTGCTAGTAATTCTTTCTCGGTCACTGTATAGTTTAATTCTGGTCCATGGAGGCTTTTACTAATGTAGTAAATTGCATTTTCTAGGTTACTAGAATTTTTTCCTAGGACAACACCTATTGTGTAGTTTGAAGCATCTATATGAATGTGAAATGGCAAAGTCCAATCAGGACCCCTAAGTATGGGTGCAGTGGTCAACAGTTTCTTAAGTTGCAGGAAGGATTCATTACATTCCTTTGTCCAATTGAATTCGGCCTCTTTGATAAGAAAAGTATATAGAGGACTAGCTATTTGACAAAATTTTTGGATAAACCTCCTACAGTAGCTAGCATGTCCTAGGAAAGACCTTACTTCTTTTTTATTTGTAGGAATAGGTAATGTGAGGATTACCTCTATTTTCACAGGATCTACCTAGATCCTAGCTTTGGAGATAAAATGTCCCAGCACTACGCCTTCTTGCATCATCATGAAGCATTTCTCACTGTTGAGAAACAAGTTGTGTTCCTAACATCTAATTAGTACTCTTTTCAAATTCTTTAGGGCTTCCTCAAAGGTGACACCTAATGTAGTAAATTCGTCCATATATATCTCCATATAATCATGTGATATGTCAGCAAAGATGTTGATTATAGCTCTCTGGAAAGTAGCTAGTGCATTTCATAAGCCAAATGGTAATATAGAATAGGCATATGTGCCCTAGGGGCATGTGAATGTAGCCTTCTCCTGATCTTCTAGAGCTATGTTGATGTGGTTGTAACCACTGTATCCATCCAGAAAGGAGAAATATTTCTTACCGGAAAAAGTGTCCAGGACTTGATCAATAAAGGGTAATGGAAAATGATCCTTCTTTGTCATGTTATTCAACTCTCTATAATCTATACATATTCACCATTTCCCCCCTTTCTTAGGTACGATGACCAAAGGTGATACCCACTTTCTATCAGAGATTGGATAGATGAAACCAACGTCTAGTAATTTTTGTAATTCACTTTTGACTATCTCTCTCAATGCCAAATTTATCCTTCTTTGAGGCTAGTGTAGTGGTAAGCTACCATCATTAATGTAGATCCTATGGGTGCAGATTTTGGGGTTCAAACCTAGCATGTCTCCATAATCCCAAGAAAATGCTTTCTCATGCTTATGCAAGATTTTTGTTAACGTTGCCAATTGTGGGGGTGGAAACTTGTTGTTCACATGGAGATTGTGACCTGGGGAAATTTCTACTATAGTTGTTAGCTCTACCATTGATATCTCAGGTACTGGGCTTGTAGCTACTTCACATGGTAACAATTGGCTAATTATCTCAGGGCTTGCTAGAAAGACAGAGTCTTCATAGGTACATAGCTGTAGAATAGCAATTTCAAAAATATCTTTTGCTACTATACACTCATTGGTAAGAATACTCTGTATTACATCATCTTCCTCTTGCATTTTCAGAAAAGACTATATATGCATCATCACAAGCTGAGCAACAGAGTTGACCTCTTCTCCTTCATCCCCTAGTTCTGGCCAAATAGGATCTCTCAAGTCTGGTTGAGGCTGGGCAGGAGGATAGAGTGCTAGTTTCTTTAGTGCCTGACCATTTTAAATTGTCATACTTCCTGATTTGTAGTTAATTTTTGCATCAGTGGTGGCTAAAGGTCTCCCTAAGATGAGTGGATAGCCAGCAAAGTTTAATTTTGGTGATAAGATGAGAAAATTTGCAGGGTATTCCCATGAGTCTAAGGTGACTACCACATCTTCTATAAGACCATCTAGAGTGACTGTTGAACTATTAGCAAGTTGTAATACTGTTGGTGTTGTTCTCAAACCCTCTATACTTAGTCTCTGTGTTGTATCTTTAGTCATTACATTTATGGCTGATCCCAAATCAACTAAAGCATTTTTAACAGATTTCCTGTTAATTATAAAATCTACTACTGGACTTCCAAGGTCTGAATACTTGGGTATAACTACCTTTCCCAACATGATATCAGAAAGTTGCCCTATTACATGAACTATTTGAGGGTCCTTTTTCCTTTTAGGCTTTTTAAGGCATGCATCCTTAATAGCTTTCCCATAGATATGAACATCTTTGATAGCTTGAAATAGAGGTATTTGGATGTGCATATTCTTTAGCTTCTCAAGAATGTCAAAATGCATTTCTTCTTGGGATATAGGCTTTTCTATTATGAGCCTTTATGGAAAAGGAGGGTCAATTGAGGTTTCAATATTAGTTTTGCTAGATTTTTGAGTTGATTGGGTGGTATTTTGTAATGTAGCTTCTAAAAGAGGTGTTGATGTTGTAGGAGTGTCTGCAACTTCTGTGATAATAGGATGTTTAGGTGCAGGTGAAGTAGTAACTGACCTCAAATGGATATCAGATATCTCTAGAGCATAGGCAGGATACTGCTATGTATCACTGGTATACATTGGTTGTTGTTGTTGCTTGCTATTTGGATTTGCTTGCAGCTGAGCAAGAAATTGGGTTTGCTTTGGATTGGGGCTAGTGGCTATAGGAGGTGGAATTATAGTAGGAGGCGGGACTGGTGGTGGCAGTTGCGGAAAAATAAGATTTTGGTTAGGCCACTATGGAGGCCCCCTCCATTGGTTATTTTGTTTCCAATTTCCTTGTGGTGGTTTCCACTGGTTATGCTGGTTTGGCCACAAGTTATTTTTCTAGTTTGGCCACTGGTTATTTTGCTGGTTTGGCCACTAGTTATTTTTCTGGTTTGGCCACTGGTTATTTTGCTGGTTAGGCCACTAGTTATTCCAGGCTGGCTGAGAGTACTGAGGAGTATTATGATAAATTTGGTTTTTCCATTGACTATTGTAAGGATTTGAAAACTGTAATGGGTCCTAAGGCATACCTTTTCTTGAAGCCCATGGTCAATGTTGATCAATGAAGAACACTTTATCTTCATCTCCTTCTATCTTCATGTACTCGGTAGGCAAATGTTGATTTTCCAGGTTCGCCACTAGCTTGCATTCGTAGTCTTTCTTTTGTTTACAGCAATTTGGAAAGTACTCAGCTAATTGCAATCAAAATCTACATGTTTCTTCTTAGTAGTCATGGTGTTGAGATGTGTAGAAATATCATTAATGATGTCTTTCTTGAAATCTACTAGCAAATTAGATATCTCCAACTTAGAAACTCCTGAACTGCTCCCTTTAATGACTGTAGACCAATATCCTCTGTTTTTCTTCCCAGTTGATCTGGAGTATTTGAGACAGATTTTCTTGAGGTCATCCCAAGAAGATTGGGATATTTCCCCACCATCCATGAGGTCCAATGCTTCCAAAGAGATGTCGTTCACTCCTCTCAAGAAGACTAGTCTCTGTGAATCCTCTGCCAGAATATGTTGGGGATTATTCTGCATGGTGTATAAAAAATGTGAAACATAGTCCTCCAAAGTTTTGTCCTCCTTCTGCAACATTCTAAAAATGTCATCTCCCCTCAGGTCACTCCCCTTGCAATATTCTTTGTATTTCTGAAGAAACAAAGTATGCATCTCATCCCATGTGACTGTTGCATTTGTTCCTAGGCCCATGAACCATCGTAAGGCCAACTCCTTTAGTGTTGCTGGAAACAACTTGAGTCTATGGGCATCAGTGATATAGTCAAAGGTATGACAGAGGATGTCAAACTCAAACAAAAATGTGTCAAGATCTTCAGTTATCAACCCATAAAACATTGGAAGTGCAGCAAAGGTTATATTTTTGAGATTGTCATTGTTTATAAGGCTCAGTAGAGGAAACGGGAAAGTAGGTTGTGCCATTATTGGAGGTATTGGGAGTTGGTGTTGCTATTGGAAAGGAATATTAGTAATAGGATTGTTAACAATAGGTGCATTTGGGTCAAAATTATCAATAAAGCTAGCCAAGATTTCAGTGAAAGGATGAAAACCACTTATATCAAAAGGTTCTGCTCCAGCGGAAGATGCTGCAAGAATCTTGGGACTTGTGTCAACAAAAGGAAACTCAACTTATTTATCTTGCTCATTCAAATTTGTAGGTTCTCTTGGAAGAAATCTTCCATATTCATCTCTTCTTCTTCCCCTTCGATGCATGCAAATGAATTCTTCACACTGGTGAAGCAAATTTAGGACCACAAACTACTAACTACCTAAAAGAATGAAAAATGACTCAGAAAGTTTCTTAGCTTGACACCATCCCCAGCAGTGGCACCAAAAATGAACCACCTCACAATAGGTGCTTAGTAATCATGCCCAAAGCCTCTCTTAGGAATAGTTTATTCAATCTAAGCATCACTTCTCCCACCATGAGGTGCATTTAGTTTGTCAACCTAGGGACGTATACTTGAAATGGTACAACACAATATGTGCACTAAGTTCCTTAAAGAGCCACTCTACCTATGTAGCAGGAAAGTAAATTACATGAAAGGAATCTATACTAAGGATGCAGTAAAGGAAACACACTTAATCCTTACTAAAATGAATGCTAAAACTTGCAAACTCTACTTAAACTTATTCTATCAACCTAGAGCATTCACTATAACTATCCTTGCAGGTGCTATAGGAACATTCACAAAGTACAATGTTGAAGGAAGAAACTATAATCTTATATCTAGAATGCTAGAAATGCATAAAGTAAATCTATTCTACTTATACTCTAATCCACCCACCAAGTGGGCCCCCTTGGTTGGCTTCTACTAATCTATGAACACAGAATATGAACCAAAAGTTACTTCATTATCTTTCAAAACTGATTACATGAGAATGATACATGAAACTGAAAATGAACTTGTTGTGCAAGATACAATCAGAACATTGTATCTCCAAAAATATCCCCCCCCCTTTTAACTTACAAACTATTAATCTCATCCCTATAAATGGAGGATTGACTTTCTTAATCTAAAATAGAAAAAGGAACTAACTAACTAAAATCATGCCAAAGAGAAAAAATAGGAAATACAATAGCCCATGACATATGCAATGAAGTCTGGGTGACCAATTCAACATGTTGAATATTTAGAGGGAATATAGCAGAGCTACATTCATGCATATCTGAAACAGTGTCTCCTGATTTGTGGTAGCCATGTCTTCTGATGCCATGATGGCTTATCCGTTCGAAGCTGGTCTTTAATATCATCCTTCAATGTTGTCGACCACTCCTAGCAAATCCAACTTCCTGGAAGGATTAGTTATCATGAAAAAGACATTCATACAAGTAGCTTATTCAAATTATTCCAGATGTTAGAACACACATTCTGATTATTATATGAAATACTGCAACATATATATAATATTGGCATAATATGACATATCTATTCCACCCATGGTTTAATGGTTCTATCTGGACTTGACCTAAGTTCAATTGACTAAAAGTTCACAATTGTTATAATAATACTTAAAAACATAGTATAAGGATTAATATAATGGAGACAGTAAAACGGTCTCATCAACTACCAAGTACAAAGCATCCAGACGAACACTATTAAGTGTTATCCGATGACAAAAAGGACAAAGGAACCCGACAAGTAACCAACAGTGAAACCCAACAAAACAGTCAAGAGTGGAACCCAAAAAATGAAGGGAACCCGACAATCAATTCAATGAAGGAATACCATCAGACTTTCAGTTCACACCGACGATCAAGAACCGAGAGTCAGCTACATCCTACAAAAAGTGGATCTGACTTTCCACGTCAAATAAATCACTGAAGTTTTATATTTAGCTTCTTGATTTGTTTTAAATCCATTACGTGAGGAGAAAGCAATGTATTTATTATTATTTTTATCAGTATAGCTGATTTAAAACATGAAATCTAAAGGATCAAGGTCAAGCTGTATACCTTGAATCTAGAGTTAACATTGTAATGCATGATTCTAAAATAGGTCAAATACTTGTATAAATAGATTCTCAATCAATTATGAACATGTTGTTCAATGATTATTGTAGCCACTGAGAGCATCTAAGGGTCAAACAACAGAATTCATGCAAAAACATAGAAAAATATCAAATCAGATCTCAAGAACAGAACACAGGCTACCCACGAGTAGGAAAAGGTATTAATCAATCACTATAGGTGATATTCATATAGTGTGAGCTTTAAAGGATCTGTAATCAGCAATTATAGATTTCATACAGTCAGGTCAAACAAATTGTACACATTCTAGCAAGTGGTGTACACTTAAGAAATCCTTTCAAGGAAGGTGGACTTAACAGTTCTATTGTAAAATCTCTTAACTGAGTGCACACTTCATTAGTGTTTCTAAAATCTTTTAATAGAGTAGATCCTAATAGGTCTCCACATTAATACTCCTAATAGGGTAGATCATCAGAAGTGATCAATTGTAAGCCTTTACCGGCTCCCTTCCATTCTATAGATAGTGAATTTTTGTGGGTGCCATCCCTGCCACACTTTTTACTTCGTAACAGGAGTTTTCTGCAATATCATATCTTGTGTTAGGTGTCTATTACTTTCATGAATGTTTCTTTGAATGTTGCATATAATTAAGTTTATAAATTAATACTACATGCATAAGAAAGAACATCAGATATGGTCGGTAATATAGTAGAGATTGATTACTAATGATGAAAGGTGAAAAGTGTTAAAAGTTTCAGAGGTACTGATTCACCCCTCCCCTCTTAGTACTACTTCCCATTATCCCAACACTTTCATATTCCCTTTTACAACTTTAATGCATTTTGACAATTTTTGTGACACTTTATAAAAATGACTCCACACTTTGTAAAACCACCCTAGACATGTCCAAATAATATATTTAATACCTTTTACATACTTTCTAGCCTTCTCATGGCCTTTCATGCAATTTTGACCTTTTGACCAAACTAGGTTCTAAATGGACAACTATGAAAAAAACTTTACAAAAATGGCTCATTAGCCTTACATTACTTAATTACATTCAAAATGTTCATTATCCTCCTGGTGTATATCCTTGTGCCTAGGTGCTCCTAAACCATACTCTTGGCCTTCAAAAGTTTCCAAGTCCCTTGGAAACATGGAACCAATAACCTGCAAGAAAAAATTATACCAAAACCTTTTCATTTGTCTTCATTTACCTTTTCCTTTTCATGTCTCTTCTCTTGTATAATTTCCTTTCAAGGACACAGGACTATCATTTCAATCTTCTTCTCTAATGCCCCTATGAGTGTAGTATCAATGGCTGCAACATCCATGGTTCTATCAGTCAGGAATCCACCATCACCTATGCCTCACATTTTTCCTCACATAGGAGTCACATCCTTCCTCTTTCCCTAGTCTTTTGGAAACCAACTAGGCCTCTCCTTGGCCCTGGACCTTCTCTTGGCCCTTGATAGACCTTGCTTTTATGTACACACACACAAACCAACTTCCTTTTGTAGCTAGTGGATAAGAACCTGCAACCATAACTTTATCAGGAAAATCAAATAACCAAAACCACTGCTCAACCCAAAATCCTGGTGTAGATTGCCTCCTTCGGCACTTTATCTACATGCTCAGAATCTTCTGAGCTTTGATACCAATTGATGTAGAAAATCCTACAAAAACTCTCAAAAAACAAGATCTTGATGATACAATCTTCATTTAATCATTCAATTAATTGAATAGAGGCAAATATTTCACAAGATCAATCAACAACAAAATACTTCTTTGGTTCTTTAACAAACAACTTCAAATCTATCACATAGATCTATCCTGTAATATTTTGTTCATATATTTTGAATCATATATCATATTGAAAATCCCTTTGGTGGACATGTATATATTTAGGTTCCTCAAAACATATTCAAAAATTAACCAAATCCAATCTTTCAAAAAGAAGTTGTAGTCTTTGTATGGAGACACATTTTAGTGTCATAAAACAGAAACACTTCTCTCCCAATCCATCTTGGGCATAACATATCTTTCACAAAACAAGTCCATTATAAATAAGACAAAATCTATTCTAAGCCTATATTAATATAGTTTCCAAAAATTTAAGAAAAATATTTTTCGCATGGTTAAATCATGAGATAATCAGAAATCATTGACTGTCACTCCATTCCAAACTATTTACTACCAATTCTTACCAAAAACACCACAACTTTCACAAAACATCATAAAAACAACTTAGAAAAAATGTAAATGAAAGATGATTCATATATATTTCCATTTAATCCAACTATAACTTAATATTCATCCATATTTTTCCATACCAAATAGTATAATATGACTGTTCTCAGGAATCCTAGAAACTGCAAACAATAACTTTACCCAAAATGTGCATAAATTATTAATTTTTTAATGAAATTGAACCAAACCAAAAGTATGAGAAGGATATTTCATTATCCATCTATCCATTATAAATATATAGTGTTTCCATTTAGTACACGTCTGTACAAGTCCTGGAAACAACAAAATAACAGAAAACACCAACCAAAATGCAAGTTTAAAACAAACCAATTTGATCCCAAAGCTTTCTCCTCCTTCTCTATTCTTTCAATAATAATTTGGTTTAAAAAATACAACATATTTATACATTTTTTGGTATTTTTAAACTATCCAACAACCCTTATGAACTTTCATATTCCCTTTTACAACTTTAAAGCATTTTGACAAATTTTGTGACACTTTATAAAAATGACTCCACACTTTGTAAAACCACCTTAGACATGTCCAAATAATATATTTAATACCTTTTAAATACTTTCTATCCTTCTCATGACCTTTATGAAATTTTGACCTTTTGACCAAACTAGGTTCTAAATGGACAACTATGAGAAAAACTTTACAAAAATGGCTCATTAGCCTTACATTACTTAATCACATTCAAAATGTTCATTATCCTTCTGGTGTATATCCTTGTGCCCAGGTGCTCCTACACCATACTCATGGCCTTAAAAAGTTTCCAAGTCCCTTGGAAACATGGAACCAATAACCTGCAAGAAAAAATTATACCAAAACCTTGTCATTTGTCTTCATTTACCTCTTCCTCTTCATGCCTCTTCTCTCATCTACTTTCCTTTCAAGGACACAGGACTATCCTTTAAATCTTCTTCTCTAATGCCCCTATTAGTGGAGCATCAATGGCCTTAACATCCATGGTTCTATCAGTCAGGAATCCAACATCACCTCTGCCTCACATTTTGCCTCACCTAGGAGTCCCATCCTTCCTCTTTCCCTAGTTTTTTGAAACCAACTAGGCCTCTCCTTGGCTCTGGACCTTCTCTTGGCCCTTGACAGACCTTCCTTGTCTCTACACACACACAAACCAACTTCCTCTTGTAGCTAGTGGATAACCACCTGAAACCATAACTTTATCATCAAAATCAAATAACCAAAACTGCTGCTCAACCCAAAATCCCGGTGTAGATTTCCGCCTTTGGTGCTCTATCTACACGCTCAGAATCTTCTGAGATTTGATACCAATTGATGTAGAGTATCCTGAAAAAACTCTCAAAAACTAGGATCTTGATAATCCAATCTTCATTTAATCATTCAATTAATTGAATAGAGGAAAATATTTCACAAGCTCAATCAATAACAAAATACTTCTTTGGTTCTTTAACAAACAACTTCAAATCTATCACACAGATCTATCCTGTAATATTTTATTCATAACTTTTGAACCACATATCATATTTAAAATCCCTTCAGTGTACATGTAGACAATTATTTTCCTCAAAAAAAATCCAAAAATTAGCCAAATCCAATCTTTCAATAAGAATTTGTAGTCTTTGTACCGAGACCCATTTTATTGTCATAAAACAGAAACACTTCTCTCCCAACCCGTCTAGGGAATCACATATCTTTCACAAAAACAATTCCATTATAAATAATACAAAATCCATTGGAATCCTATATGAATATATTTTCCAAAAATGTAAGAAACACATTCTTCCCATGGTTAAATAATGAGATAATCAGAAATCATTGACTTTCACACCATTGAAAACTGTTTACAACCAGTTCTTACCAAAAACACCACAACTTTCACAAAAAATCATAAAAATAGCTAAGAAAAAATGGAAATGAAATATGATTCATATATATTTCTATTTAATCCAAATAGAACTTAATATTCATCCATATGTTTCCGTACCAAACAGTACAATATGACTATTCTCGAGAATCCTGGAAACTGCAAACAATAACTTTCCCCAAAATGTGCATAACTTATTCATTTTTTAATGAAATTTAACCAAACCAAAAGGATGAGAAGGATACTTAATTATAATATAAATCCATTATAAATATATAGGGTTTTCAGGCTGTACATTTCTGTACAATTCCTAGAAACAACAACATAACAGAAAACACCAATCAAAATGCAAGTTTAAAACAAACCAATTTGTTCCCAAAACTTTCTCCTCCTTCTCTATTCTTTCAATAATCATTTGGTTCAACCAATACAATATATATATACATTTTTTGGTAGTTATAAACTATCCAACCACCTTTATGATCTTTCATATTCCCTTTTAAAACTTTAATTCATTTTGACAACTTTTGTGACACTTTATAAAAATGACTCCACACTTTGTAAAACCACCCTGGACATGTCCAAATAATATATTTAATACCTTTTACATAATTTATAGCCTTCTAATGGCCTTTTATTCAATTTTTACCTTTTAACCAAACTAGGTTCTAAATGGACAACTATGAAAAAAACTTTACAAAAATGGCTCATTAGCCTTACATTACTTAATTACATTCAAAATATTCATTATCCTCCTGGTATATATCCTTGTGCCTAGGTACTCCTGCACTAGAGAGAGAGAGAGAGAGAGAGACCTTGATGGGCTCCAACTCCTTATCAACTCTTCAAAATTCTTTCTTGAGCACCCCAAATCCACCAATGTCTTCCTAGGGTGTCTTCTAACTTTTCAAAGGGTTAACATACTTCCCCAATCCTCTCTTGAATCTCCAAGCCAAGTTATAGAACTCTGCATTTCCTCTTTTAGGGAAACCTTCCCTAAACGAAGTAAAATTACATAAACCTTCAGTAGAGACTTAGAAATCCTTCCCTAAGTGAGTTAAGACTTCAAATAGACCTCAAGGGTAAAGAATCCACCAATGGAATTAGTCTTGTAGACCCAAGGATGTTCGAACTCTAAATGGCCTAGGATTCATTGTAGCCCTATCCAGAGGATTTTTTGGACTTAAATTTCAACTGTAGAAGGATCCAATAGATCTAATTGGGTTTCTAGACACCCTTTACAGAGCTTGTAAACTCCTCAAATCCTTAACACTTCACTCCACTCCTACACCCGTGAACTCTCACAAAGCACACATGCCTAATTAGCTAGATTAGGCTTGGTTTGTTAAGTAAGTGGTTGAATGTGGGTTCATAGTGTAAATGTAAATTCTTATATGGCTTCCTCTACCCCAAAATATTTTATAACCACCCTTAGTTCAATCCTCCCAAACATATATTGCACATGCATGTGACTGTACTAAAGAGCCAGGCTAATTACATTAAGATAATTAGCCTAGGGCTTTGTCTCATAAATCTGAGGACTAACCTTGAGTGTCTGAGCTTTAGGATTCTTAAGGAAAATGATCCTAACTTGTATTTTCCAAGTGGCTAAGAAGATCCATTGGATAAATCTCAAGTTAGGATCACAACTTTGTGACTGACCCAGTAAGCTTTGGTTTCTCAGACAATGAGCAAGTAAAATCTATAACTTTTAACAAACTTCACAAAAATAACTCAAACCAACTAGAATGCTTAAGGAACTCAAGACATCACAAATTTCTGCAACTGGATTCATAAGATGAATATGTACCAGGTTGTACACTATCAAAATAACTCAGAAAACTCTTCTATTTCCTCCTCTAAACATCAAGCTCCGTACACAGTAAGTTCTAACCTTCCTAAAAGGCATCAGATCACCTAATAGCATCATCTAGGTGTTATAGATGCTTCAAGAAGTTGGTTTGGTCGGTTGCAATGAAGTTTTCATTCTTCGAGAAACATTTTTCAAAAGTTGCTCATGCAAAATTTTGCAAAAAGACAACTTTTTGGCAACATATGGGAAATTTTCTATTTTGGGAAAATACCAACCTTACCAACCTCCAATGGTGTGGGAGAGGTTCAAAACATGACAAGAACCTATTCTAAGGACTTGAAACACAAACTTCTAACCAAACACTAAAATCACCAAAAGACTAACATAGTCTAACCATGGTTTCATGAACCCATAGGTTTATAACTCACCTTAGGGTCCTTCACCTTACATCATAGACCCAAACAAACATACAAACAAGGGTGATCTCAAGAATGCACCTTATTACAAACACTAAAGAAATAAAATAAGAACTTCAGGAGGTACCCTGCACCATACTCCCCAAGGCAAAAGTAACTCAAGTCTCTTGCCTTGGGAGTGCTTCAAGTGGATAGTCTGTCTTCTGAATGTCTTCAGGGGTCATCCAGGTAGCATCTTTAGTGGGTTGAGTTTTCCATTTGACTAGGTACTCAAAGTAGGTGCCTCTCCTTATTTTCTTGTTCACTCTCTTGTCTAGGATTCTTTCAATCTCAAGAGGAGTTTCTTGTGGAATTTCCTTAAGTGGTTGGAGTGTAGGAGGCTCTAGAGTGTCTGCAAGATCAGTATTACTAACTTCACCTTTGTAAGCATAGATATCTACAACATTGAAAATAGGTGATAAGCCAATGTGATAAGGTAAATCAATTCTATAGGCATTGTTGCCACATTTATTTAGAATCTTGAAAGGGCCAAGCTTTTTCATCATAAGCTTTATGTATTTTTATTGGGGTAGTATCTCCTTCTTAAGGTGGATCATCACTAAATCTCCCACTTTGAACTGTAGGTCTCTCCTCTTTTTGTCAGCCTATGCTTTATATTTATCAGTTGTATGGTGTAGTTTTATCTACACTTGGTCATGGATATTCTTCATCACTTCGGAAAATTCTTAAACTAGTGCACTCCTTTTTTCCATGTCTTTGATATCCCTAAGTTCCAATACCCCTCTAGGGTGAGTGCCATAGAAAATCTGGAATGGAGTTAAACCAGTACTCTGATTTACTAAATCATTGAATGATAATTCTTTGTGTGCTATGATAGTATCCCAAGTGGCTCCATGTTCTTGTGTGAGGCATATAAAAAGGTTTCCAAGGGACCTATTGATGACTTTTTTCTGACCATCAGACTTTGGGTGATATGCAGAGGGCAGTGACACATTTGTCCCTAACTTTCTCCATAGTGTTCTCCAAAACTGGCCTAAGAAATTAGGATCCCCATCTGAAATGATTGACAGTGGGAGTCCATGAAGTCTCACAACTTCTCTAAAGAATAATCTAGCTATATGGGATGCATCATGGGTTTTCCTAAAAGGAATTAAATGTGCCATCTTTGAAAATCTGTCAACTACAACATAAATGCTATCAAATCTAGAATTGGTCTCTGGAAGACCTAGGACAAAGTCCATACTTACTAAATCCCAATGTTTTGAAGGGATGGGTAAAGGAGTGTATAACCCTAGATTAGAGGTGTGTCCTTTGGATTTTTGGAAAACTGAAAAAATCTCCACAAAACTCCTAACACCTGTCTACAATTTGGGCTAGTGGTAGAACCATCTAACCAACTCTAATGTTTTATCCACCCCAAAGTGACCAAATAGTCTTGCATAATGCTTTTCTTTAATAATGTTCACTCTCATGGATCCTTTTGGGACACACAATGAGCTACCCTTGAAAAGAAGACCACCTTGCACAATAAACTTTGATAAATCATGGTGGTATTTGTCTATCATCGCAGTACAAATCTGATAAGCCTCTTTAAAATCTTCATCCTTAACATACATATCCTTCATGGCATGAACCCCAACACTCTCCAACTGAATGGTTTGGGTAGCTAGGTGTCTCCTACTAAGAGAATCAGAAACTTTTTTTACAATCCTTTCGTATGCTTGATAGAAAATGTATATGACTGTAAGAACTCCATCCACTTCACATGTGTGTGATTAAGTTTCTCCTGCTTATTCAGAAAGCTAAGTACATGGTTATTAGTAAATACTACAAACCCCTTGGGAAACAAATAATGCCTCCATTTCCTAAGTGACTGAACCATTGCATGCATTTCAAGATCATAAGTAGAGTATTTTTGTTTGGCTTCATTGAGCTTCTCACTGAAAAAAGCAGCTGGTCTCCCTTCTTGCCTCAAGACTCCCCAATGGTTTTATTGATTGCATCACATTCTACTGTAAATACTTTATGAAAGTCTGGTAGAACTAGGATAGGTTGCTCAAAAATATTTTTCTTCAACAACTCAAAGGAATCATTAGCTTCATTAGTGCATAAAAATATGCATTTTCTTCCACCTTTAATGGTGTTGATAATGGGAGCACATATGCCACTAAAATTTCTGATGAATTTCCTATAAAAGTACATAAACCCTGGAAACTCTTTACCTCTAAAGGAGTAGTAGGAGGTGGCCAATTGAGAATGGCTTCAACCTTGGAAAGGTCCATCTCGAGACTATTCTTGGAGATCACAAAACCTAAGAACATGAGTTCTTCTCGAAGGAATACACATTTCTCTATATTTATCTTCAATTTCTCCTCATGGATTTTTCTCATCACCATGTCCAAATGCTTGAGGTGTTCTTCTCTATTCCTTCTAAAGATCAAAATGTCATCAATGTATACAAAAACAAATTTGTTAAGAAAAGGCTTCAATACCTCATTCATCAATCTCATAAAGGTGCTTGGATCATTTGAGAGGCCAAAAGGCATCACAAGCCATTCAAAGAGGCCTTCTACAGTCTTGAATGCTATCTTCCATTCATCTCCCTCTCTGATTCTTATATGATGGTAACCACTCTTGAGATCTATCTTGTAATAATAGCTTGCATCCCCTAAACATTCCATCAATCCTCTATTCAAGGCATAGGAAACCTATATCTTATGGTTATCCTATTGATTTATCTAGAGTCCATACATAGTCTCCATGTGCCTTCTTTCTTGGGTGCTAGGACTACATGGACAACACAAGGACTCACACTCTTCCTAATGAGGCCTTTTGAAAAAAATTCTTCAATCTTTCTTGCTATCTCTTGGTTTTGTTCAGGGGTCATCTTATATCCTACTTTTTATGGAAGAGTGGCCCCTAGTATGAAGTATATACAGTGAATTACTTCCCTTTCAGATGGAAATGACTCTGGTGTGCTCTCAACTATAAAACCCTTATACTGATCTAATAGTGCTTTGACCTCTTTGGGTCCTACATCCCTAGTAGGAGCTTTGACCTTTGCCTCTTTCACTGGTGTCTTTTTGGGCCTTACTACTAAGGCATAACAAGGTGTATCCCTTTCTTTTAGTACCTTCATAAATTCCTTATCCCCTATATAAAAGACAGTGCTAGTAATTAACATGTTTTTCTTTTTCACAATGAGGGAGTGGGTTCATCACATAGTCAACACCATCCTTAACTATAGTATATACATTGGACTTTATATCATGCTTATCATCTACATCATATTTCCAAGGCCTACCTAGTAACAAATGACATGCATCCATCTTTTTGATATCACATTGAACTCTGTCTATATACTCCCCTATCTTGAAATCTACCCAAACTTGCTCACTGATGATAGTTTGTTTTTCTTTTTTCAACCAAGAAGCCTTGTAAGGTAAAGGATGAGGGATTACATGAAGCTTTAATTTAGTGACTAACTCCCTAGATGTAATATTATCAGTGGATCCAGAATCAACTATAACTTTGCATACCTTATTGTTCACCTTGCATCTTATTCTAAAAAATGACTTTCTTTGAGGTGGTTCTGCAGTAGTAGGTACTCTTAGGAGTTTCCTTTGTATCATGAGACATTCTCCTTGTTCTAGATTTGTAGGCCTTGAACTTGCAGAATGATAGGAGGATATACTTTAGATGTCATCTTCTTGGATTAATTGTACTCTTCTCTCCCCTCCATGTCTGTTGGTCCCACTCTTTTTAGGACATATAAAGGACTAGTGTCCAATTTGATTACAAGTAAATAATTTCCCTATAAAGACACTTGGTTCCCTTCCACCAAATCTCCCTCTATTGTTTGATCTCCTTCCTCTGAATCTGCCTCTATTACTATGCTCTCCTTCTGACTCATGACTACTAAACTCATCTTGACTCCTTTGAAATGGACCCCTACCATTGAACCTACCCCTGCCTCTAAAATTATTCCCTCTACCTCTTTTATTTTTCTCTCCTCTCCTCTTTTATTTTTCTTCAATTTTTAATGTCATTTGAAAACACTTATGTACTGATTCAGTGTTGAATAGGTTCATTTCATCTTGAATACTATATTTTAGTCCATTTAGGTACCTTGCCATCTTGTGTTTCTCACTCTCTGGGACTTTGGCCTTTAAGGTCATTCTATGAAACTCCTTAGTATATCCACTCACATCAAGGTCCTTCTGTCTTAGATTTTGCAACTTTTTATGAAGGGTAATTTCATAGTCTTCTGGCAAAAACTATCTTTTTATCTCTACTAACATCTTCTTCCATGTTGAGATAGGGTTCTTTTCCTCTTCTTTCCTTTCATTTTGTAGAAAATTCCACCAGCTTAATACAGGGCCCTTCATTTTGGATTTTGCAATTTTGACCTTTTGACTTTCAGATATATTGTCACATTCAAAATAATTCTCCAAGGCTTCTACCCAATCCATACATTCTTCAGGATCCATTTTCCCACAAAATATGGGAATGTCTGATTTGTGATCTCTCCTTCCAACTCTCTCAAGAGCTTCAAGAAATTTGACTTTCTCTGCTAGTATGTTTTTTGTTTCATCTTGCTCAATATCTTCTTCTTCTTCTTCTCTTCTTCTTCAGAATATCCTCCCTCCTCCTTCTCTATTTGGAGGTCCTTCAACTTCTTTATCTCCTCCTCCATCTTCTTGTTCTTGGCTACTTGTTATCTGACAATTTTAGCCAACTCCACATTTGTGATTCTAATAGGGATAATAGGGACTTCCTCTCCTTGAGAATAGAGTACACCAAGATCACTAAAGGATCCCAAAGAGTTTGGAAACCATCTTTTGGTCACTTTTGTTTTTAATAAAGACCAATAAGGTCATTTTGTGAAATATCATGGCTATTAAGAGCCATTCGACGTAATAGGTGTTTGTGTTTAGGAGTTTTATTGTTGAAAGGTCAGCTTTTGTAAATGAAGGCATATATATAACCAAATATGGCCATTTTAATGGTTAAATAGGGGAAATAGAATGTTTAATATCCATAAGAGACCAATGGATACATACAATATCCATAGGAGAAATGTGAAATGTAATAGAATTCTAAAAGTTGTCAAACTTGACAATTATGTTATCAAGTTGATAACATTGCATTAAGGGAAACCAACCAAAGGGTAGTTCAAGGGTAATTATTTAGTCAGTAAAGAGGGAAACAATAAAAATATAAACAATGTAAATGCAATCCATGAGGGTGGTGGTTGTGGGTTTTGGAGGTTGATTCAATAAAAACTTGAAATTTCTGAAATTCCTCATTGTTATGATAATTTTAATGTCTCCAATAGTCATTTTTTTTGGAATTAATTTGATTGCATATTGGAAGATCACCATTGTTAGTTGAAATTTCTCTGAAGTATCTTTATTTTGGATTTATAATGGGTTAATTTTATTGAGTATTCACAAAGTTATTGCACTTTTATTGTTAACTGGTTAAAACCCTCACCTAGGGTATTGAAATTCAAACTTAATGCAGTTTTCATTCATTTGGATGTGTGAAACCTTCATCCTATGGGAGATGCAAGGAAATTAAATTTATTTTATACCCCTAATATTTTCAAGTATCCATGTATAGGTTGGCACATGAATCTAAGGATAATGATATAGGTTTGTTGAAGGAGATTGAATGACTGTCTCAGAAAATATTGTCTCAGTGCGAGGGGATTATCTCACAACTGCACCATTGGATCTTTCTCTTATTTGGATATGTTGTTGGTAGGCACGTTATGAAGAATCTCACTAGAGGGATCAAGGAAATGTTTTCACATTTAAAATTTATGGGCAACTATGTACGGGTATATCAAACTGGCCGAAAGGTGGTAGTTTTGAAATATATTTTCTATTTCATTGCATAGAGGTTGTTTGGAGAAGACTTAAGGAGTTGGTGTGATATTGGAAAAGCCTAGGGTAGATTTTAAGTTATAATGGATCCTTGTTTAAGGTTGGATGATCAATAAAAGGTTGGATGATCAATAAAAGGTATGTCCTTGAAGATGTTTGTACGGGTGTATGAGACTGTCATCTTAGGACAGTGTTGTTTGTGGATTTGTTGTCAAGTGAGGAATACTTGTTGATGTAGTGTTGGTTGTTTAGTGATTGGGATATTGGTGCAGGAGCACCAGGGTGAAGGAAAAAGTCCTAAGAGGACACTAGGGTCACTGAATAGATCCTAGGGGGAACAAAGGATAAACATGACCATTTTGGGTCATTTGATGTAATAAGACCTTAATGGTCATTTAATTATGTTTTAATGATGTTTTGATTAATATGTGAATCCTTTGTGAAAGGATTAATCAATGTAAGCCTTAATGGAATTTTTGGAATTAGAGTATACCTAGGGGTCACTTGGGGATCCTATGGTAGATGAAGGGTTTAATGACTTATAAGGTCCATGATATTTGTAAGCTGGCCATTAGAGCCATTTAAAAGAGTCAAGTACACTAAAGGTGCTAAAAATCTAAAATTTGCCTAATTGGCAAAATTAGGCTTTTGAAGGCTTTTGTGAGGGTTTTTGTAAGGTTTTACGGGGTGGTTGAGGTCTCATAGTAGGAATTGAGTCTGAAAATGCCTTTATAATTTATTCAAATAATATACAAATGCAAAGTATATGTAAGTTGTGTTGACAAGTTGTTGTAAACTTAACAACATGAAGAAAATGTAATAGACTGACTAAACAAGTAGTTTGTGGTAGGTACTGGTGGTACCCTAAATTTTAATAATTTAGAAGTCCCAATCCATTATCAAGAAGCATGTTTCTTTATATATATATATATATATATATATATCAAAGGAAGGAAGATTTATGACACAAATAAATATAACTAACTAATCGAAGCCTTCAGAAAATGCTGGAATTTAAACCTGCTACAAAGATGATTTCGACAAAGGATAAAGATGGTTGAATTTTAAAAATATAAAAGTGACCCAGTTCGGAACATCAAATTTCCTATCTTCAACAGAAATATTAGCTTTTTATGAGGTGTTTTGGATTTTTGACCAAAGCCAAATCCGAAAGTTAGGTAGTTATTTTTTAGTTAGTTTATTGCTTTTTCAAAATAATTTGTAAGAAGAGTTGTGTCTTTTCACCCTAAAAAGGTGTGAAAGCCACTCAAACACATATATGTACATAATGTAAAATGTAAAGAGAAGAGTATACAATATAATACAATTTCACATATTTGGATAGTTTTTAATCAACAAGTATAAACATGGACTTGGATGTACTATTTTTTCAAAATCAATAAAGATAAGTCCTTTTTCTTTCACATGTGTAATAGTT